>CM060900.1:351858631-352196131 GCA_030762935.1 Hymenopus coronatus
AATTGAAACAGATCATAAGTATACTCACTGGTAATAAGCTCCGATGTTGTATAAACAAGTTGGTGTTGTTGTTTTCAAATCAAATTTAACTTTCAGCAGAAGTTAGGCTTAAAGTTCCCCATCTGAAACAACTTTGCTTCAAACAAAACAAAATTAAACAAATATTAATCTTGAAATTTTACTAAGTCTAAAAATTAGTGATACTTAGGGCCAATACAAACACCCCTCCAATATAAACGAGCGATCTAGCTTTGCAGCTTTGGATAACAGTGAATTTTATTAAAATTATGAAAATGGTTCTACATATCTACTTGCTTGAGACCTTCTAAAAGATGGGTAATGCTTTGATTAAACAGAAAATCCAATCCCATCAGGGACAGGTTGTTGTATTCTGCAAGTTCAAAATAGATATAATTCAATGTTATCCAATGCATTGCGAACATTTTTTGCCATTATCGCTTGCATGTGATCTGTGGGGACTTGCTACTCCTATGAGTGCAACGCAGCCCAGATTCATTTGGATGATGGCAGTAATTCAGAATGTTGTTATAAAACAGAAGTGACTCGGTCATCGTATGATTCGATTACGTTCCTGTTCAACCGGAAATTCAGAATTGAAAGAGCGCAGCTCTGCAACAATACCCATGCATGTGTGTTGGTGTTCAGCAAACAATTTCTTATTCAATATGCACGGAATAACAATATAAAACTACAACAAATCTGATTCGCTGGAGCTTCCATAGAACGACAATAAGTAAATGAGGCTGCTTTCCACAAAAGGAAGTAGAATGAAAATGTTCAACAGCCGTGAATCGCTGTAACATAAATTTAAACATATTATCGATAGTGAGTTGTGGTACATGGATTTGGGTATGCACTTCCAAGTCTAATTTAATAAATAAAGGTAAAAGAGAGTGAATGGTTTAATTTAAACAATCGAAGTATTCAAAGCATGTTATAAAAGGGAATTAGCTTTTCTATCTGTTTTCTGTATTACATTCGTAAAGCCAATGAATAGTTCTTCAGTAGTTCCCTAGGTTGTCACATTGCGGAAGGTAGTTTATAGTTACGACTTCTGCCCTCGTATCAGAAAAACAAAATATATTTCAGAAACATGTATCTAATTTTACTGGTCGTCATGGTGCTGAGAAGAAATTAGGTCGTTCACAGGCGAGGTAGCACGAAAGTAAGTGGTATTTTCCAGGTGGTGTTTGAGAAACGCACGTCATATTTCGTTATTGAATACAATTCAGCATGCTCAGTGTGTTCACGAAATGCAAGCGGCCGCTTTCCCAGAAAACAGCCAGCGCTTATAAAATATGCCAATGTTACTCTCAGGTTTTCTCTACCTTACCTATTTAGTGTTACTTTAATTGTTAGTTTATACACAGGATTAAATTCCCCAATATCACTGAATATTTTAGCTTTTTCACAAAGAATGTGAATACAGGAATGTTTTTCTTTCTTTTTTCTTTTTGCTCGTTTATGTATGTTGTTCAACTCAACGTATCCGCTTGCGGTCCAAACCAACTTTACCTTAGAAAATAAAATAAATACCAACAAAACAATACGATACATTATATATATACACGATATATATTATGTTCGTACAACCATAGAGCCTCGATTCACATATAACCGCACCCTATTAGTCTCAAATATTTTTAATTTCGTACATAGAGAATGTTTCGGCTGCTGCTTTAATCATATTTCCTTTTACAGTAAATCTAAGGCTTCCTTCATCTTTGTCGGTCTGGGTAGCTCAGTTAGTTAGGCGCTGGACTTCTAATGTCAAGGTTGCGGGTTCAAATTCGGTCCAGGCCGATGGCCTTTAAGTGAGCTTGAAAGCGACAGCCTCATATCTGTAGATTTACTGGCATGCTAAATAACGCCTGCGAGACAAAATTTCCGTACAGTGGCACTGAAATGATAATGACAATTGGCATCATTGTTAAAAATGTTTTTGTTTTATTTTTATTTTTCCCTGGCCTTCAGTTTGTTGATTGTACCACCGTCGGATTACATATTCGGTGCACTTGGTTTACATGAAATGGAAAGTTCTCTCTATAGCACTTGCTTCCCTCATGGTGACGCACCTAGATGTGCATTAGCAATGTACATACTCTGCTCATTTACTTGGTGTATTTTTCCTTATGCGTCTACTCACAATTTATGTGCATAATGCTGCATACTGTGATCTAATAAGTGCAGAAAAAGTTAAAAGTATCAAATTAGCTTAGTCTGTTAAGGAAAATAATGAGAAAGTTCACTTTAAACCACCTTAACCTTATCAGGCAAGATGTATGCAACCATGTTACTTCGATTGTGCACGTACATTGTTGGACGAGACTGGCGTGCACCATGAAAACCTGCATCTACGTGCATTTTTTCCATGACTGGTGAGATACGACCAACAGCATAGTATGGAGAAACCGTTGTTAAAAACATGCGACTCAATAAGGATTATATCAATACATGTGCATATGTATTGCATATTATACAACCTTCCGATGAACATATTTGGATATACAATTAATAACGCTAAGAAAAAAAAGCTAAAAACCAAAGTTGCTTTCCATTGCAAGCACTTTCCATTGTTATCGAACGACCGCTGCTCTATGCCATACGTCCATCCACTCAGTAACTCATAGACAGAGCGTAGTATTCAGCTGCCATTTGGTTACCTCACTGATTCCCATCGCGCGCTAGTGTTTTTCGCTAAATCATTAACTGCTTCTTCATAATTAAATCCCCCTAAATTAATTTATAAGGAACTCATGAATCTAAGTGTAAACTTTCCATTTTGAGAAAGGTGCCATGCAGATAAGGGCAATGAAAATAACACTAGCAACATTAAAAGCACAGAACAGAAATGGTGTAACCCACCTAACTGCTTGTAGCATGCAAAGTAAAAAAGATAGTGCTCTTCAGTAGATTTAACCGTTTGAAACAAGCAAGTAACAACAATGTAATCCATTCGATTGGCCTGCCATGTTGTAACTTCCAAGGATTGGAAATGCAGAATACCTAAAAGGACTGACTGTAATAATTATGGAATGGTAATGAAGCACACCCACGTTAATTGCTAAGAATACAAAAATGAAGCCTTACAACTGACAACACTGCTTATGATATGCAAGTAATAGCAGCATGGAACACTTCAAAAGATGCAGTTGCTTGTAACATGCAAATACTAGCAATTTGGAACACTTCAATGGACTTGGCTGATTGCAGCACTGAAATACAGTACTACGAAGCAATTTAAGAAAACATTACTGCTTTTAACACACCAAGAATAGCAATTTAAAGCTCTTCAACAGAGGCGCTTGTAATATGCAAGGAAATTGATTAAGAAACCGCCTGTAACATGGATGCAAAAGTAAGGGATACTTTAAAATACGCAAGATTGATTAACATGCAAAGAACAGCTATGAGGAACTCTTGGAAAGACGTGGCTGTTAATAGCACGCATGGAAAATAGATTATAGGGAACACTAGAAAACACCAGACTGCTTCTAACAATCAAGGATTTTGTTTGTGGAACACTTCAGAGTTATTGATAAATACAAAGAAAAGGAATGTGGCTATTAATGCTGCTAAGAAATGATAATATGTAACTTCAAAAGACGCAACTAATTGTAATATGCGAGCAAATAGCAATTAGGAATACTTTAGAAACGCGACTATATGTAACTTGCGAATAAATAGCGATTTGGAATACTTTAGAAAACGCCACTGTATGTATTTTGCAAGTAAATACCAATTGGAATACTTCAGAACACGCGAATAATTTTAATATGCGAGTAAATAGCAATTTGGACTATATTAGAAAGCGCAGCTGTATGTATCTTGCGTGCAAATAGAAATTTTAAATACTTTAAAAAGTGACTGATTGAAATTTTCGAGTAAATAGCATTTTGGAATACCTAGTTTAAAAAGCGCTACTGCATGTAACTTGCGAGTAAATAGCAATTTGGAATATTTTAGAAAACGTGACGTTATGTAACTTGCGACTAAATAGCAATTTGGAATACTTTAGAAAACGTGACGTTATGTAACTTGCGAGTAAATAGCAATTTGGAATACTTTAGAAAGCGCGACGTTATGTAACTTGCGAGTAAATAGCAATTTGGAATACTTTAGAAAGCGCGAATGATTCTATCATGCCGATAATTAACAATTTGTAACACTTTAGAAAATGTGAGTTTATGTAACTTGCGATTAAATAGCAATGTGGAATACTTTAGAAAGCGCAAATGACTATAACATGCGGGTAAATAGCAATTTGGAATACTTTAGAAAGCGCAAATGACTCTAACATGCGGGTAAATAGCAATTTGAAATACTTTAGAAAGCGCAAATGACTCTAACATGCGGGTAAATAGCAATTTGAAATACTTTAGAAAACGCGACGTTATGCAACTTGCGACTAAATAGCAATTTGGAATACTTTAGAAAACGCGACGTTATGCAACTTGCGACTAAATAGCAATTTGGAATACTTTAGAAAACGCGACGTTATGCAACTTGCGACTAAATAGCAATTTGGAATACTTTAGAAAACGCGACGTTATGCAACTTGCGACTAAATAGCAATTTGGAATACTTTAGAAAACGCGACGTTATGTAATTTGCGACTAAATAGCAATTTGGAATACTTTAGAAAGCGCGAATGATTCTAACATGCGTGTAATTAACAATTTGTAACACTTTAGAAAATACGACTTTATGTAACTTGCGATTAAATAACAATTTGGAATACTTTAGAAAGCGCAAATGACTCTAACATGCGGGTAAATAGCAATTTGGCATACTTTAGAAACCGCAACGTTATGAATCTTGCGACTATATAGCAATTTGGAATACTTTAGAAAGCGCGAATGATTCTAACATGCGGGTAATTAGCAATTTGTAACACTTTAGAAAATACGACTTTATGTAACTTGCGATTAAATAGCAATTTGGAATACTTTAGGAAGTGCAAATGATTCTAACAAGCGAGTAAATAGCAATTTGGAATAGCTTAGAAAACCCGACGTTATGTAACTTGTGACTATATACAATTTGGAATACTTTAAAAAGCGCAAATGATTCTAACGTGCAGGTAAATAGCAATTTGGAAAACTTTATAAAACTCGATTTTAAGTAACTTGCGACTAAATAGCAATTTAGAATATTCAGAAAACGCTAATGATTGTAACCTACGGGTAAGTACCAATTTGGAATATTTCAGAAAATGTGAATGATTCTAATATGCGAGTAAATAGTAATTTTGTGTATTTAAACAAACAAAAAAAAAACACGGTGATTCTGACTTAAGAATAAATAGTTATTTGAAATGCCTACTTCAGAAAACGCGAATGATTCTAATATGCCAGTAAATAGCAATTTGGAATATTAAAAAAAAAAAACATAAAAAAACACGTAACTTGAGAGTAAATAGCGATTTGGAATACTTCAGGGAACGCGAATGGTTGTAAACTGCGAGAAAAGAGCAATTTAGGATAATAAGACGTGACTGCTTGTAACATGCGAGTAACTAGCAATTTAGATTACTTCAAAACACGCGTGTAATACAATGAAAAGACCTATCAATGTAGAACGTTTTTTGGGAGGTCGCGAATGGTTGCAACATTCGAGGAAATGGAAGATACCAAAAGGCGCGACTAATGTGACATGCAGGAAAACACGATATGCGACTATTTGTAACATGCGAGGAAATAACAATATGGAACATTTTAGAAGTCCAAGGGCTTGAAAAACGTGCGAGACAATACAGCAGAAGTTTCTTTCAGCATACTCTGAAATTGTAATAAGCAGGCATAAAAATTTGTAGGCATTAAAGCCAAGACTAAACTGAACTGAACTGTTACTGTACTTCATGCATTGACGTCGTAGTTTACAAACCTCCTCCGTCCCTCATACACTCTGTTAACATTTGTAGGCAGCGCTCACCAGTCCGTGTTTATCTACCAGTCGCTGACTCTTGGACGGTTTTGCTTACATTCCCTGTATTAACAAGATTTGAGCGTTGATAAACTTGAAGCCAACTACTTGGACATTCCTATGTCTAGTAATAAGGAAAACTTGAAAGATGGAGCTGTTTGCAGCTTTCGAGACAGTAAAAATATGGAACATTTCAGATAAAAAGGCTACTTGTAAGCTTTGCGCAAATAGCAATATGGAATACTTCAGAGGGTGTGACCACTTGTAACACGTGAGGAAACAGCAATGTGGAACGTTTCAGAATGCAGAACTGCTATTTAAAATGCAATATAGAACACTTCAGAAGACGCAACTACTTATAAAATGGCAATTTGATACACTTCAGAGGGCGCAACTAATAATAAAATGCAAGGAAATAGCAATTTACAAAAATTCAGAAGGCGCAACATGCAAGAAAATAACATTCTGTAACACTTATGAAGGCTCAACTATATGTAGCATGCGAGGAAATATCAATTTGCAGCACTTCAGAAGGCGCAACTACTTGTAACATGCGAGGAACTAGCAATTTGTAACACTTTAAAGTGTGCAACTACTTGTAACATGTGAGGAAATAGCAATATGGAACACTTCAAAATGCGCAACTACTTGTAACATGTGAGGAAATAGCAATATGGAAAAATTCAAATTGTGCAACTACTTGTAACATGTAAGGAAATAGCAATATGGAGCACTTCAGAACGCGCAACTACTGGTAACATGCGAGGAAATATTATGTTGAACGTTTTCCAAGGTTTAATTGCTTGTAATATTTCATTAAGTAAGAGTATGGAACACTTATAAAGATGCGATTCCTTCAAAAATATAAAGAATAGTAATGTGAAGCAGCTCAATAGACATGGCTCTTTGCATCATCCATGGAAGTGTATTTATGAACCAATTTAAAGAACTAGCACGCAAAGAATTGCAATGTGAAGCTCTCCACCTATGTGGCAGTTTGTAGCATGTATGTACAATACGCGACTACTTGTAAAATGGAAGACAATAGCAAAAGGTGATGCTTCAGAAGACTCGAATGCTTATAATATGCGATAAAATAGCAATATAGAACGCATCAGGAGAACAAACTGCCTGTATATGTGAGAAAATAACAATACAGAACACCATAAAAGAAGCTATTGCTTTTAACTTACAAGGAAATAGCAATATTGAGTACCTAAATATACGATGCTTGTAAAATGCAAGAAAATTACAACATGGTACACTAAAAAAGCTGCGACTTTTGCTAATGTAAAAGAATGAAATTAAACTGCAGTATTGTTTGTATTATTTTACTGCATTCTAAACTGTGTACAGAAGCGATCAGTACTATCAGTGTTTACCTAAGTATTAGCAACCACTTTTGCACTCGTGTGTGTGCGTGCGTGCGTGCGTGTGGGCGTGGGCGTGTGCGTGTGTGTGTGGAAACTTGTTAGCTGACTTTGTGGTTTGCGTATCAAGAGGTTTGAGGTGCGCTTATACCCGGACTAAATGGTCTCATGATACATTAAAAGAGGAAGTGGATAAACCAACCCAATTATAGAGAACTTTGCCTCAAATGACCAGAAATTAGCTTTTCCTCATTTCAGAATATAATATACAGGATGGGAGATGAATAAGTGTAACTATTTCTGTCATTGTTTGAGAACGATGTGATCATTCAATATTTGCAGTTTTTCGCTATTTTCTAAAGCTATGTCCACGAGAAAAATGTCTCAATGCTTTTAGGATGGCTGTTATTCCTATCTCAGACGTTCGGTTGTTTACATAACGGTAGACCGTTGCCTGACTATAGCTGGAGCGGTGTATGCATACTCAGTAGCCTTACAAGCAAACATACATATTGTCACATTCTGGTGTGTTATCCAAACATATCCGCAGAATTTTACAACTCGAACTCTATTAGAAAAGGAGAAAAGTTAATATGCTATTCGCAAGGCTTGCGCCTATTAAATTGCTAACAAGTATAGCAGGCGCATTACGATAAGATCAACCGCGCAGTTAGAGGATGGCTCCTCAGGAATAGGTTGCTCTAGTAATCGCAATTATCTGTTCTTCAGTTACATTGGAGACGTGCAGCTCTGCAGTATGAAATGTTTTAAATGTTGGAAATGAAGATCATATAGCTTCAGTTATTTTAGAAATGGAACGCAAAATACACAAAGAAATGTGCAAGATGTTGAAAGTCTTTGTGTCGCAAAATGTAGACAGAGATCTGAGACTGATGGCGAGAGTACTGAATCACAAAAAGATGATGCTCTTTCTGGCGATATGGTGTTCGAAGAATAGTTACAATTGCCTTCCGAGGATGAAACCATAGTTCCATGAAATCACTAAAGAAAGAATCTAGAGACATTAGTTTCGAAGAAAAGAAGAATGTTGTTTCTTATTGGCTGTTTCCAGGAAAATCGAAACATCATAAACAAAAGTTTAATCACAGATCATGGACTGCAATGAAATTTATATTTATATGGGTAATAAGTGAAGGACAATTATATGAAATGAAAGAATTTTCTGAACATGAAAATGATTTCAAGGAAAAGCTGACGAAGTTGTAGAATAATAAATGCATTTCAAGGATTTGTGCAAAGACGTTCAATGAATGAATAGTGAAAGACCATCAGTGCAACAAATTGGTGCAAACTCGTTTAAAGCCAGTCCATCATGACTGCATCTTTTCAAGAAACACTATAGAATAGTGTACAGAAGTACAGGATGCTGTGCAATCAAAGGACGCAACAACGCATTCCTACGCCGTAATGCCTATAGTGTCTCAATCAGGCAAACTAATGCCAAAGTTATTTGTAATTCTTCAAGAGCCATTTGGCATTAGTAAGAAAGTGGAAGAAACAGATGTTCAGTACAATGGAAAATTGTAAAATGGAGTTCCTCGGGAAAATGACAAAACTGTTGTTCCGTGTGTTTTTGAAAGAAACGTTTCTTCCGTATTCAAGCGCACGAAGCCTCTTCAGGACTCATGTGGCGTTCATAACGTTATAGAACACATTCAGCGACTCTTTGAAGAAGAACATCATGATCCTGAAAAGCTGACGGTACACATCATACCTGCCAACACATCGTACGAATTGCAGCCTCTCGATGGATATTTATTCCGCTTATACACATATATGATACTTGAACTATCTCACAGAGCTGAATCTGATCGCCGGGATGTTAGGTCGCAGCAGTAGGACAATATCCTCAAACTGCAGTCGTTGGCATATCAACAGTTCCTTTCTCCGAGATTCCAGCGTGCACATCAATACGGGTGGGTACTGGCGGGGTTAGCTGAAATACATTGTCAGCGTCTTCAGAACACAGCTGACTATTGCTTCAAGCATTTGAAAGGACACTGTGGTAAATGTGAAAGATCAGTTATCAAATGCGGTTGGTGTACTGAAAAGTTATGTTTCACGCACTTTTAATGACTATCATTATTGCAGTACATTTGTTCACGACTAACAATGCTGCTTACCGTAAATTAAGGTTAGAAAGTATTATTCTTATCATCATTATTAGTATTATTAATAATATTATTCACATTCAGGAAGAAAATGTTTTTTCGCCTTCCTTCTATGAATTCATTTCTCTCACAGACCACTTTTGTTCTAGTGACCAAAATTTGCAGAAGCACTTATTTTTAAATAGTGAACACCATCAAATAGAACAACTCGATTTTTTTTCTACCCTGTCAAAACGTTTGTTAGCTCAGGGCCATTCAAAACACGTTAGACCTTGAAAGTTGTGCTTCTTTTATGACAATGCTATTAGAAATCCGTACAAAATGAGATACTCTTATATGTTATACACATTTTTCTCTACTAAATACCAAATTACTATTTGCACTTATTCACCTCCCATCCTGTAAGTTATATTCGGAAATGAGGTACAGCCATTTTTTGGTTATTTAAGCCAAAGCATATATAAAATTATGGCAGACAAAATAGCGGATAAGCTCATGCCAATATTTCATAATTCTATGTGGTAAAGTGAGAAACTTGTACGCAGATTGACAATAAAGTTCACGTCTCGGTAAACTTGGAGCAACACCAACTACGAGTTTAATGCCATAGGCGGGAGGTTCTTGGGGAAATGAACCGTCTCGAAGCCGGTCAGGCGCGTCCCTCTTAATTAACACCGTGATTACATCACCACTGGTTACATGCGATAACAGATTTCATATCGTCTGTCGTCTTTTCCGACCGGACCAAGTCCCGTCAAATGCCGTTAATTGCCCTTGCTCCATCGTATTCAGTGGCTCACACGTAGCTATCGATTGATTGAATTTGGTTTCGATACTATCGTGCACTTTGCTGCTGTATAAGTGTCAAGCTATGTCCACCTGAACTGGAGACCGCCTTAAAGTTGTTTCTAATTTGTAGGAATATGCAGGACTCTTTCAGCTGGAAACTCTCGCTAGCATGCTGTACTAAGCATTGTAAATGGAGTGGAAAAGGGAATATTGATTGAAATGTTATAATTTAAATGTTTTTTAATCTGTAAATTGTCACATTTGTTAGAAATGTGTGCTTGGTATTTAGCACAAACTTTATACTTTGGGAAATTAACATTAAAAACATACACGATTGTTAAAATGTTTCTTAAATGGCAACCGATTCTTGCTTTTTCATGTATAATACCGAGTAAGATCGGTCCTTGGTAAGGTGTGAGGCTGGTATTCAGAAAGTCCTGGGTTCGATATCCAAGTGGCTGCCCTATCTGACCATGGGGTTTTCGTGGTTTTCCTGATGGGCAAGGCGAAACTTGGAATGGTGTTTTCTATCCGGATTTCTTCTCCCCCTCCCCCACTTCTTCCCATTTAAGTTCACTCATTCATGTTTCAGGTTGACTCAAGGACTAAGTGAAGGTCGGTGTCGGAAAGTTGAGGCAGAAACTTGCTCCTGCCTTTTGAGCCTCTGCGGGGTTGAGTTTTCCCCGGGCCCACCAGAGGGAATTTTCTGAACAGTTCTCCAGTGACTTGTAGGGACGCTTCTGAGTGATCGCGGGTGGTCAAGCCTGTAATAATTGATAGGAAATAAGCGTCACGTCTTTGACGATTGCGCCGATCTGCCCTGCGGCGATTTCCTCCTGCGATTTCTTCAGTTCATCCGTTCCACCCAGGAATGTATGCATAGGGTATCCATTGGAAGATGAGATACATCCCCTCCGTGAACTAGTCATAGTAATAGTCATACCTTTGTGGTCTATACTCTCACTTATGTGTTCGGTTCTTAGAATGTTCGAAGTGAGCGACATTTCTTAACAATTGTCACAAAATAAGTCTCTGAACTTTTGATCAGTAATTGCATTATTAATTGATCACAATGCTCTCTCCTGCTAGAAAAATAAAAGTAAAACTGGTTTTCTATTTGGAAAAATTGTATTTTACGGTACAACATGGACACCAAATATGATAATCCTTCAAAATGCACCAAATATTAATTACGACCTTCAAAATTGCAGCATATAACTTTTAAGGAAGCATTTAAATTATAAATATGTAGTACTTCTACACTTTTTCTCCTCTTGGATTATGACAAACTTTTAGAAACATTCATCCTTAAAATAGGCTATCGTTACTATGATCAGGTTCTCCAGATAAGGCCAGCAATGCTGAGGACAATAAAACGCCAGCCAGTCCTATTAGAACTCTGAAAATAATCGTGTAATTGATCTGTATATTTGTATATGGACTTGAGCTGGTTTAAAGCTTAAAAACCTAAAAAGAAGTTGCACTTGGGCGTTACAATAAGATCAAAATCAATTTAGGGTATTTTTTTTATTCTTCAATTATAATTATATTTGTATACGCATATTCAGTTTTGTGTATATCCGGGTTAAAAGATAATCGTATCTTTTATTAAAATTGCCCAGCGGTTTAGGCAATGCCAGAGTGTAATGTCCATCAGGTGGTAATTTGTAACCTATTTTCGGACTTGATTTAGATTAAGCTGGCTACCCAGACTCTACCGCGCTGTACTAATGCATCGATGACTAAACTGCCCAGTTGAAAGTGTGGTATCATCACGTCATTCTCAATTAATGACCTGTCCTTTTATTTAAACTTTTCGCTGACACAATTCATTAATGTACCCAAATATATTAGTCAAAGATACATTTAACACTACTTAAAACTTAACATATCAACTCCATTAACTCGTTTACATAATTATGAAAACCCTTTTTTGAATAAAATACCTGAAACCTCCACCTGGCTTTGTTCTGAATACCATTATTATAACATAGGGAGTTGAGTCACACGGATTTTATAGCAGCTCTGCGGTATGTTTTTTTTTTTCTTCTCTACCCTAATATTAAGTACTTACATCGCTTTCCAGTATGTTCATTCAGTGTAGCATTAAACATACGACTATGACTTGATTCACAGTATATACTACATAAAATATATTTCATGGAATTTGTAATATAATTATAGTGTAATTAATTATATTTAAGTATCTATATTGTTTTAATTTTCGTTTCGTTCTATCCCCTTAGTACGTTTGCTGATCTTGTATAGTGCAGCAATAAATCCAATCAATTAAGTGTTTTATCGTAAAATGTTACTTTACAAATTGAAAATTAACTTTCATATTAACTTCTAACCCAGAGATAATCATAACAGGACTTCTCATTCCTCAATTCCATTAAAAATGGAAATAGGGTTTTATTTATGGACGCTCTTTAACTGCTATGGTTCTTAGCAACCTATTCTATATTGGGCGTGAAATAGCGCTTGATTTTGCCCAGTGGTCTCGTTTTCAGGCTTGAGATTCTTTAACGTGCCGTAAATCTACGAAAAGGAACCAACAGCTTTACTTCCTTTCCGAAGGAAGCTATGCTAAGGATTTTTATGCCCGAAAAAGATCCATGGTCCTCCAGCAGGTTCCAATTTCATTAGCACACTTATGTGAGAATGAAGGTTGGTCCCTTCTGTATTCTTGCATGTAGCTGGTCTGAGTACATTGCAATGCGTGATGTAATATGTTTAATAATAAATGATGAATTCACTAATAAGAGGCGCTAGCCGTAAAGCTTATACCCCATAATCTGATTTACTGTGCACAGACAGATTAAAATTGGACTAGAGATTTAACCGTAAATGGAAACCAGTTCAAACGCCTTGGTAAAGTACATTAAACAGGTGTACGGTTCAACAAAACAATATACCTTATCTCAGGTCGAGAATGAAAATCATACCATTTGAGTAATCAGCAACTTTTGAGGGTAAGATATAGATTAATCAAAAAATTAGTGTTTTATGCGTGTTTTAAGTATTCCACAAAGATAAAAATTTAATATAACTTCTACGTAAGCGGGCTGTTCACTGAAACTGACAAAGATTAAATTTTGAGTTCATGAAAGTGACGTCCAATTGCTAGGACCAAAGAGCGACATGTTAGTGGAATCTAGAGACTAATAGAGCAGTATTCATCATCAAGAGGGAGGTTTGGTGTTGACATGTTCTCTTACAAGTGAAATGATTTATTACATTGAAAAGGTAGGTAGTCAGACTAAAAATTTCGATGTCATAGCCAGGATTTGAACCACGAATCTTTCGGTCTCTGTCCGCTTACACTAACCATGGGCTACCATGGCAACATGCCGACACAACATTAAATTTTACAACGGACTTGCATTTTTTCCGGTAATCTAAAGGAGATCTAAAATCATTTTGAGATAATATACCCCAATGGCGACTTACTATGTCATAAGTACAGCATATCGTCTGGTGTGGAAGAAATATTAATTAAACAATGAATTCCATTTTCCCCCACATAGGTTTCTAATTTCACACACACACACACAGTATGCCCAAAGAAAGTTGACGGGATAACTTACTCAGCGGTCTGTGGGACTGGAGTGACAACTCCCGCGAACGCGCAGTAAAAGTCCTGAATTTCCGACTTCCTGCCGGCTCCCTCTGCTACAGACCAAACACACGTGTATGAGATTACCCTTGGGGTGCATGTGTGTATTTATACGTGTATTTACACGTGTTCGTACTCCATATGATTGTGTATTCTCAACGCGATTGTGTATAAGTATTAAGAAACATTTCTGAGAAATAAGAATTCTCTGGTTATAGTTTCAAACAGTTCCCTTATTTGCTCATAAACTCAGGATAAGCTCTTAGGAGAGTAATATATCTTTAATTTCGTTTCAATTTCATTCGAATTTACTGAATGTACCTAGTAAATTTACAGAAATATAAATATGAAATATGTGAACTAAATTAAACGCAGGAACAAATTTTGAAAGTAATTTGAGTGGATATTTACTATTTTGATATCACGCAAATGTTTTTATCAGACAGAATCACGTTATACGATAACCCTTCGCTACCTTTGATTCTATTGAAAAGTGTAAACTTCTGACCTTGAATCTTCTTCTGCCAATGTTATCTCAGGCTCTAACGTCTGTGGCCCGCATTCTTGAGATCCGCGTTCAATCCCCGGCGACCACATTCTCACTATCGTGATTTTCTAAGGTCGGCAGGCAACTGCTGGGCTGGTTCTTCTTCTATCGCCATGACTTTCCCGTACACATCACTTCTTTCCCATTTGTTTCAGTGTTGAAGGATCAGGCGACGGTGTTCGCCGGGTTGAGGTTGAACGGTGACTGTGCGCTATTCTTCATTGTTACGGGGGCCTTCCAGTCAGCACCCGCTCCTTCGCTTTCACACCTAGGGCTCAGTGACTTGAGGAAGTACACCGGGCGAAATCGGACGCGTTCTACCTGAAAACGTTAGAGATCTCATAACTGCGACCGTCGCCATCCGGATTTGATCGCTCTTCTGATTTCTCCCTTATCCCTCAATTATCAAATACCTATGTATTATTCATTTTCAACTTCCAAGTTAGCAAACTGTCGAAAGCTTTCCTTGCCGTAATAACACTCTTATATGGAAAACTTCACAATCTAGAAATTTAAAAAACTGCAATTGTGTTCTGCACACATCATAAAACTTAACTACCATGCAGGCTCCCCGTCATGCAGAAGCCTTGTCTAAACTCTTCCCATACTTATGTATTTACATATGTAGCTTTAAATATCCAGTGTTAAAACATGGACATTTGTATAGGTATAGTTTCATAAAATAAAGTACGCATTGAACAGTCTTTCTTGCATAATAATAGATGGCCCATAGAGAGCTCGCACTGCTACACTCAATTTCTACTGCGACCCCGAGGCAGCTAATTCCCCACTTGGCATACATGCCTGTACTTCGCATATAGTCTATTTGCATTCTTTTCGGCCAGCAGTTGGAAACAGAAGGAAAGACAGGTTCCTGTACCAAGCGGCGCCCTTCCCCCTCCTACAATTCCTAGCCGAAAAAGAGTTCGAATGAACTGTACATATACGTCAATTCTACGAAGCTATTGCATATGATGGTTGTGCTTCTGATGCTGTGAAAGCATAAACTTTTGTCAAACACATTAATGAGAGTAGCGCTGTCACACTTATTCTCATCTTGCTCACATTAATTCCTTGCTTTTACAAACGGAATTCAATAGGCGCTTGAGAATTAGATAGTCGCTTCGATGCACCTTTTACAAGGTTGTTTATTTAGTCAATCGAACCGATTAAAATTGTAGTGTGGTGTAATAATAATAATTGGTATGCGTGGTACAAAACCTGTTTGTCTCATTATTATCTTCGATTTGGTTATTAGTGAGTAGGAATTCATATATTTCTTTCAGAAAGTTGTAGGTATATTACAATAATACTTGCCCTATAAACTATAGGAAAGGAAATACCGCACGACTTATCGTTTGCGACCTGTACAAACCACATTCAAGCGGCATAATGGCTAGGGTGGGGAAATTCTTTAAGAGGCTTGTCTATATGAACTGGCAGATACCAATTGCTAAAAAATACACAGTAAAATAGGTGACAGTTGTTTTCCGATTTTACTCACAAATACACACAAACTTATAAACAAAGGGACTCGAACCCGCGATCCCGTGTGAACAACTTAAATCTAAGCGCAAGTGTGGTTGTTATTCATATTTCGCTTTTGTGACATCTATTACAAATATGGCTTTTGAGCCGACGAGGAAAATTCCTTGTGAGAGTCCAGTGATACTGGAAATACGAGTATTGTTACTGAGAGAAGGGCTCCATTTCGTTAAGTATAGTAATTTGCTTGAAGTCCTGGAGCAAACAAGTGTTACTGTAAATAACTGTCAAATTCACATTTTCAAACGTCTGTGCCATTAAATTCTTAATATTGGCGAATATTAACTTAATTGTTATTTATTTGTTATTACTTGCAAGCCACCAAATGCAATTACGCGTTAAACAATCGATGTTATAAACATTTCTTGTTTATAACGTGTGGAATTATTTAGTTTTAATATATATTGCTAGCTGTTTTTCTCGCAATTATATTGTGAACTGATTAAATTCTCTTTAAAGTTCATAGAAAAAAAAAGGCCAAATATGCAATAATAAAAGTCGATTAGTCGATTTATTAAGTGATTATTATTACTATTATTATTGTTGTTATTATTATTGTTGTTGTTAATTTCCGGTGAAAAAAATCACTTAGATACACTTTTAAGTTATCTGTCTCAGTAAACGTCTCTCCTTAGATATCCTTAGAACAAAATAATTCCAAATCAGCTGTTTTTAAGAATAATGTTATTTAGCCTCCTGTTCTGAGGTGTTGTCGGTGTATAAGTGGTTTCGATTTTAATGAATACTACGCACTTTAAATACCCAAGTAATTATATATCTGAAATGATAATATTAAGACTGGCATGGAGCGTAAATAACATACCTGTGGAACAGTAAGAGAGAACCAAATTGCAATTAAACGGCAAATACTCTTCATTTTCTTGTAAGAAAAACATTAGAACGAAGTTCACTTTTCGATTCATTTACGGTTACATGGTTTGCACACACTTACCGAAACACCACAGTTCATTCTGATATTGCTGACAGAAATTATTGTAGATTCTCGGTTCACCAGACGCCTCTTTTTCCCCCATAAAATAGAGTTCCCAAGGCTTGTTGGGACTCTGGCGCTGAATTTCTTTCCCCCCCTAATATTTCCATTGTTTTACCGTTTTCCTTTTTGCGTCTAATACACAGCCACGATCCCCTGCACCACGAAGCACCAAAGCGAGGCACTTTAGCGAGCGCGGCCATGGGACCGGCAACACTAAAAACTTGTAATGCAAACACATGATGCACCGCAGCAGCCACGCAGCGTGGAGAGGGAAGGGGTTGCACTGCCCCTTTTCAAACCGAAGTGAATTGTTTTTGGTTAATTACTGACTTGATATCACATTTTATGAAGCCTGCCTACCTCATAATATAGATTCTTTTCTCGTAGTCAGATACAACATGGAAATTGGCCTTGCAAGAGGAATATTTAAAATTCCAAATCCTTTTATGAAAACTGTGACATAAACAAAAATTGAATATGCCTTTTTTACGACTTCTGGTATTTCCACCCATGAAAGCAAACTTATTTTGAATTGCTTACGGATAAATCTTTGGCATGGAAAGAGACCATACGCAACATTCCAGGTAGAGTTTAGGCATAACAGCAATATAAGAATAGGAACTGGCGCCACCCTTGGTATACTTGCCACAGTTTCGCTAGCATATCCCGTGTCTCACATTCACAGTTTAGACGGTGCAATCGAGTTTAGAAACTAGTTCTTACAGAGGCGGCGAGAGATGGCTGATACCAGTTTCTAAGAAAGCAGTTTCATTAATTTTTGTGGCAGGGAAGAAACTTGATAGCGAGTTCCCAGGTGCGGAAATAAACTCCACTATTGTTAAAACAAGGTTAGGTGGAGGAAGTGGAAGGAGGGCCCGCTATGGCATAATCTTCTCAGATTAATGGATGAGGGAAATTATGCAAAGTCTCGAGCCGAGCTCAAACTTTCTAATAATGCTGCTAACAGGAGAAACGACATTCATAGATGCCGTTATTAAGAGTTGCTGCTTCGCACTGTGTCACTGAAAGAAACAAATTGCTTGAGAGCAAGTACTGCTAACGAAACATCTCATTTTACTAAAGAAAATGAGTATCTTAAGAAAATATTAATGCCTCTCTATTTATCTTCTTATAAAAATATCGCCCCGTTAATACAATTTTCCTTCTTTTCTACGGCAAAAATGTACTAAGTCAATACATAAACCAGTGCAATATTATAAGCTTAATGTGCCAATACAGTAGCCTTCAAATGGATTTAATTTGCCAATTTCTTCGACTTGTATGAAAAGGGAGTTATCAAAATTAATTTAATGTAATACATTTTATTTAATTGATCAAAATATTATATACACTAAAATTAAATGAACTAGAGTTGTGAAAAGTAGCGGTTGCTCCGACAACTAACTCAGTGTTAGCCCCCATTTACAATGAAAATTTAAGTAGGAATATAGTAAACCTACAAGCTACATCCTATAATAAAATATTGTATTGTAATAAAACCTTTCTCAGTGAATCATGTAAACATAAAAATAAACGTTAAACTAGACATAAACTTAGAGGATCCAAGCTTTTAAGCTTATGTTTACTTCAAATATAAGAAATTAACCAATCAGAGAGCGATTCTCGTGGTATGACATCAGCTTTTGACTCACCGAGCGTAACATCACGGGCCAGAAATCATTGGATTACTTCGAAGTAGGAGGAAACAACTTCGAGTTATTTCTGTAACCTTCAATTCTGGCTTCAAACTCAGTAATAAGTGATTTTCAGACCCATCTTGACCTAGCTTTTTTTTTTTCTTTTTTCTTTCTCTTTTTACTGTTTTGATTTTGAGGGCCGATAAGCGAACATCTATATACCGCTTAAGTCATAGCAACTCCATCATATACACATACATTCTGGCGATAGTGAAACATTATAATGGCAGGAGGTGGTTGTGCGTTAAATGCTGCCTCAAATATGTGTAGTGATTCAGTGTGTAATCGTTCTAAATCAAAAGTCGTGAGTGGTCTGAAATGTGCTGACTGTAATAGATTTTTCCATAATAGTTGCGCAAGATTAACTATTAATATTAAAATAATTAACAATCTCTTAGGTGAAGATGGTGTTTCGCAATTCGACGACTATGATTCCGATATTCATGAAGCTATTCAACTGGTGGTGTCAGCTACGAAATTGGCATACGTGTTGTTAAATTTTTGTTAACATAAAAGGATAATGTGATTAAGGAACTAAATGAAAGAGTGAAATTACTATCGTAACACATCGATTTACTAAGGAAAGTAAAGATTGTAACTGAACAAAACAGTACAAGCTTCGATAAAAAAAAAGTCTTATATATGCTAAAAGATTAACTTTGATAAAAATGAAAAAGAAGATAGTATATCAAATAAACAAGTCAAAATGAAAAAGTGCAAGTGTAAGCACAAAAGAATAGTCCTGTAAAATAAATATTAACTAGCAAATTGAGTAAAGCTTTAATCCTTTAAACAGCTGCAAGGGTACCCTTGACACTGAAATTAATGTGAACACTGCCAAAAAGTGGTTGGATGTAGTAAAAAGGAAACAAAAGCGTCGAGTTGTGGTTGGGTGTGATATTGGCAACGCTAATAATGACAATAATTCTAATATGCATATCTTAAAAGGTGTACCTAAAATGATTCCTTTACACATAATATATAGATTGTACTGTCAAAGAATGAAGATCAACTATTCAGTTTTTGAAATCTAAGTGTCCGGAGGTTGTGTGGAAAATTGGAATCCAGAAATGCTGATATATACACTTCTTTAAAGCTTGTATGAGGAATAAAAATGTTAAAAATGTATTTAGTTCAGGGCTTTGGTGTAAAAATGTATGCATTCCACTGAATTTTCAGAGCCTTGTAAACAAACATGGTTATCTTTTAATTGTGGCTAACGAGCGTGATGCTGACATTTTATAATAGCAGAACATTGGTTAATCACAAACGAAAATGGAAATTGAGTTTCATTTATGGACGCTCTTTAACTATTGTGGTTCTCAGCGTCCCAATCTGTATTGGGTGTGACAGGCCGATTAATTTAGCTCAGAGGCCTCTTTATCAGGCTTCGGGTTCTTTTACCTGCCGTAAATCTACGACACGTGACCAACGGCTTTACTTCCCTTCCGAAGGAAGCCACGCTAAGGATTTTTAGTCCGAAAAAATCCTTCGTCCTCCGCCGAGTTTGAACCCGTGACCTTGGGTATAGCTACAGAAGAGTCGCATCTTTTAAATATTCCAGGGAATTGTTTGCTTTAGAGATGTTGCCGACCCATAAGTAATTTGCATGGAGGCTGTGCAATATACGTTAAAGAATCTGATATGTTTTGTTCATATGACTTCCTCTAGCTGTTTCGCAAACAAATAAGATTGATCCTGTATCTATAACATGCTAGTCAGAATTGGCCTTATTGCTTACTTCTTTGTAAATAGAAGGGTACTATGGGAAAGCACCAGGCTAAAACGATAGTATAATCTTTTAAAAGCCAATCGCTATATAAAACAAATAAAATTCGGTTCTTTGCTTGCTAGGAGCAAACAATAAGACACATAAAGAAGATGATTTACCGTTTGAGAAAAGTTGAAGTAGCTTAAAACTGAAACCAATAATACGGAATATCTCCGAAACGGTTAAATCTACGACAAAACTCTGTGTCACATATTGTGTGTTTTAACAAGAGCTACATTTTTTGTATAGCAAATGTTTGTCTATCTCTTACTCTTTACCAGTTATATAAAAGTCATCCAGAATAAAGAGGTCTTCAGAGGTTATTCCCAAAAAATTCAAGATATAGGTATAATCAGTCATAAAATGTATTAACCTTATGGTATTTTAATAGAAATCGTTAAAGCCATTTTTGAGAAAATCAAAATGTTCTAAAAATGTTCCATGTAAAGGATACTCGGGAATGGAGGATATTCATCAAAATCTTCGTGTCACATCCCTAGATGATACTGAATACCTCCCAAGTACCAAGTTTAGTATTTAAGGAACTTTTCGTTTTCTGAGTTATCTGGCACGCACACACACCTGGTCATTTTTCTAAAAATGTATATTTTTTTTATTCAGAGGATTCTAAAATGTGTATTTTCGGTGAAATCTCGTATACAAATTTTGGGAGGTATGTGACTATGTACATCCGGCACAAAAAAAAAAAAAAAAAAAAAAAAGACAGAAAGAAAAATAAGTCATGTCTGTAACGCCAAATTCGTTTTTAGTTCTACACGGCGACTTGTGTACACTGTCTGCGATACAGTTGTGTCGAGGCACCAACAAATTGTCACGGGTTCCAAATCTTAATATTACCAATCTATATGGTCAATAACCATGACCTAATAAATTAATTAAGCTTATTTAACAACAAACTATGAACATTAACTAAAAATACCAGTATTAACGACACATGGCCACGCCTTGGTCGAGTGGTTAGACCATTCGCCTCTCACCTAGCCACCGCATTTGAGATTTGTGGTGGACAAAGCGGCACGGGGTTATCCGGTTTCCCCCGCCATCACATTCCACCGGTCCTCCATCTTCATTCCATGCATCACCAGTGCAACAAGCAATAAAAGCAGGCGTTAAACACTACAAAAAATTTAACGACGCAAAACATGATACAGCTTGTATTGTACGGCATTACTAAACCTACCACTGTGTTCACTGCAGCGCTGTGTCAAAACGTAGGTTACTTCAATGATGAGGATCACAGGTTCGCCTCTCGCATGTAGCAAACATGTTTTTTTTTTCTGTTATCTTAATGAAGTTGAATCAAAACATAGCGGCTATTTAATTTAGACATACCCATTTCCTATTCGACATTCGGTAAGTTAATAATATTATTGTGATTATGATGTTTCTTTAAGGATTTATTCTACCGAAGTCCAATATGCTGCACACGACAGCATGTGGTGCGCAGAATGGTATGACATCAGACAAAAACAGTTCTCTCTCTGTTGAAAAACATTGAATGTGTATGGTATGGAAAAACTCTAAAAGTATTGTTAAGAAAACTAATTTTTTAAACACTTTTAGGAATACAATTTTGGGCAAATTTGATCTTCTTGGAAGGTAGGAACTTTGCTTTTTTTTATGTAGTACTCAACACACCCTTCACAAATCGATCCAAAAGGAAAATTCTAATCGCAATTGGAATAACGTAATATTCTTCTTCCGTACGTAAGGGAAAAGTGATCCAAAGGGATGCCGATACGACGCAAAATACTGGCTTCATAACATTATCGTGGTCGCGTATCTGTATAGTGTTGGGGCTGGATATCAAGGGGCGGTCTAGGCGTGCTGTGGCAGCCTAGCGATATACTGATTGCATGTCATACACATTTTTCTGTAAAGTTAGCCGTTTCCGAGAAACTCCTTCTTGTTAGTTTTAGTTTTAAACTACTTAAATTTTATCAAGCGGAAAGATAAAACTTTCGTTTCAACCCTATTTTGTTTTAACCCTGACAAGCAAAGATAACCGAATTTCAATGTTTTCTCATAGCGACCAGCTTTAAAAACATTGGACTATCGCTTTAGTCTAGTGTATTCCCTTATTTCCTTTCATCTGGCAAATAAACAAGCAGTAAGACAACTTCTGCGAATCTTTATCTCGATTAGCATCATGCAGATGTGGAATAATCGTTTGTAAGGCTCTTTTTTTGTGGAACAGCAAGCAAAAGCCATATGAAGGGAAAACATCAGATTTTTAAAATAAATTATACTATCTTCTTGATTTTCTTTTTAAGTTAGCTTTAATAATCATGTGCTAACGACTGATTTTAATCTTGATTTTTAATCAAATAGTAATGAGTCACAACATTTTATAAAATATTTACATTAAAGGGTATCTCTGATTCTTAAACCTACTACACCTGGACGCGATGGCTCAATTGGTGCGTGTATTAACAACATTGTTAGTAATATATCGAATGACACATGTAATAAAATGTTCTTCCAACTATTGTTTCTAACCACAATGCGCTGCATCTGAAAACAAATATTTAAGTAATGTTAACTCAAATAATATAGACTGTAATCTTAAATTTAAACGCTTTTTCAATGATTCTAGCTATTATTGCTTGATCTTATTTATTATAACAAATAAATTGGATAACACCAAGTAACGCAATATAATCAACATAAATTAGAAAGCCAACTATTTTTATCAATTGAATCTGATATTACTGATGAACTTTTCGCAGTTACAGTTTGTAATACTGGACCTAAGAGGAAAACTAAATAAAAATGAAATGTGGTACAATGGCAAACTAGAAGCTTTAAAAAATAAATGTCTCTTCTGTTACAATTTATATTCACTATGGAATGATACAATATAAAGATAATTTCATTAATCACAGAAAATATTATAACCAACTGTTGAAGAATACCAAGAAGAATTATTTTTCCAAGCTTTTTATAACTTAAAAGAAATGGTGTGTATTTTATTTCAAGTGAAATCAATAATACCTTTCAGAAAAAATAGTGAAGTTGATGTAAATGTTGATAAAGTAAACTCTTATTTTCTTGATTCTCTGGATAAATTTGCTGTGAAATGTCAACATTAATCCTGTTGAATTATTGATTAATATATATAAACCAAGTGGTGTTTTTAAATTTAACCACGTACCTGTAGAGGAGATTTATGCTGTTTTAATGAGGCTTAGCAACAGTTCTTGGCTAGATATATTTGATCTAAATTCCTAAATATTAGAGTATGCTGTGAGTGAACCTCCTGCATATTTTATGAGTACTTAAAATGGAATTTTTTCACATTCTTTCCAACTAGTCAAAGTCATTCTTATCCATAAGGAAGGAAGCAGAAATGAATGTGCTAATTACAGATCTATAGGTCCCATCCCAATTGTTTTTAACGTTATTAGGCGTTATTAAATAATCAGATCAGATATCGCAATACTTTAAGAGAACGTATTCTTTTCTTTCAGTCAATTTGGATTTAGAAGAGGAAACAGTATCGTCGATGCTGTACTAGTTTACTTTAAACGAACTTTGGATCCTATTGAAGGTAACAATTCATCACATAGTCCTTTTTTGATTCAAAAGACCCTTGATACCATCTCACTCGAAATACTCTGATAATCAATTCAGCCTAATATGTTTTACATGATACCAGTATAAATGTCATGCGTTCTTATCTAAGCGGCAGAGATCAGACTACTATGTTAGTGGTAGAAAATCTCAGTTCAAGAATATCATGTATGGATTGCTCAGTAATAAGTGCTCAGAACTGGAATCTATTTCTGTTTAATATACATTAATGATCTCCCCGGACCTAGCCAGGATAAATGCCTGAAAACAAGTTATTTTCTGAATGATTTAGCATTAAGTATATGTGATGATGACAATGAAAACTTTCACAAGCAAAATTAAATATGTAACTTCGAAAATAAAGCATTGGTGTGACTGTAATAGACTGATACCTAATCAAGATAAGACTTTGGATTTTGATTTTTGGTATTTCCATTCCTAACCTACTCCTTCAATAGGTAAATTCTTACGCATTCATCTCTGAGGGTGGAAATATCATATAGATTGTATCTCCGATAAACTAAGTAAAGGAATGTTGTCACGTGTACGGAGCCAAAATTTAACAAAAATCATTGCTGCCGGTATATTATATAGATATATATATATAGACCCTCTTGTGAACTCTGGTGTCTTATTTTGACAACCATATCTATGCAAACAAGTTTTTTTTTTATTATGAAAAGGATAGCAATAGGAATAATGTGTGGGGCTCCGCCCAAAACACATTGTCAACCACATTTTATTGAGCTCGAATCCCCTTTCTTCCGTGTGTGTGTGTGTGTGTGTGTGTGTGTGTGTGCACTCATACATATAAAAAAGCAATAAAAATCAATTTTAAATAAAATATAAAAGAATTTAAATCAGACCAAACTTGCGTATGATAATATTGAGATAATGATAATATTGGAGAAAGCCCCTTCTATAAGAGCCAAGAATATCATAAGATTAAAATTTTCTAACATTCAAATTTGACGTTGCTATACATCTATCTTTTTTTTTTTTTTTTTAGTAATAAACAGTTATTCATGTGTCTCTGTGTCGGTCTATATATCTTATGAATCTATCTCTCTGTTGACCTGTCCTTGTGTTCTTCGTGGTCTAGGGGTAATATGCTAGTTCTGGTTCCCAGGGTCTCGTGTTCAAACCCGAGGATGGATTTTTTGGGCGTAAAAACATAGTATAGCTTCTTTTGGAAGGGAAGTAAATCCAGTGGTCCCATGTTGCAGATTTAAGGCATATAAAAGAACCTTAAACCTCATAAAGAAACCTCTGAACAAAATTAAGTGGTCGTTCACGTACAATAGAATGGGACAATGAGAACTGTAGCAGTTAAATAGCCCCCAAAAATAAAATTTATTTCAATTCTATCTGTCGGTCTAGGGGTAACATGCTAGCTTCTGGTGCCCTAAGTAACGGGTTCAAACTCGGCGGAGGACGATGGATGTTTTGGGATGTAAAAGTCTGTAGCACATCTTTCTTCGTAAGGGAATTAAATTGAGAGGTCTCGTGATGTGAATTTACAGCACATAAAATAACCTCGAGCCTGATAAAGAGGCCTCTGAACAAAGACTAGCGGTCTTTCATACCCATAGCAATTAAAAAATAAAGCAGATGTAATATATGTTTCGACCCCCTAATTACACCTACGATGTTATAGGTGGACCAGTTTGAGAATGATACCTAATGTCATGCACTATTGGGGATTTCTATAATAAATCACATATTTATCTTTGTCTCTAGGTGTCACCAGCAATTTTTACTTTCTTTATCATGTAAGTACATACAATGTGCATAGTAGCTAGAGAAGGTATTGTATTCCACTCAAAAATTCGATGTGGAGATTTCACCGAAAAAATTTTGAGGACCCCTGTGCCCAGAGAAAACATTTTTAGAAAAAGGTCCTGCGTGTGTGTTTTCAGACAGCATTGCTCAAAAACGAATAGCCTGTTAAATACCAAACTTGGTATGTATGTTAAGTATATTCCAAGGATGCGACACGGAGATTTTCAAGAACATCCCTCTCCCACTCTAAACTACCGATTACAAGGAACTATATTTGAAAATGTTGTTTTTATCAAAAATGGCTCTAACGATTTTGATTAAAATAGCATGTATTATCTGGAGCAATTTTGCTAAATGTTGCATAACTGATAAACTGTAAGAGGTACACAAAAACTTACTACACAAAAATAACTGCAAATCTCGATAAAACACATAATTTATGTCCGATACATTTTTGTGTAGATTTGACCGTTGTTTAACGTCCGCTTTTACTACAAATGGCACCGCAAGCGATGACACTGATGGTACATGGAATGAAAATGGAGCACCGGTGGAATGCGATGTTGGGGGAAACCGGAGAACCCGGAGAAAACCCGCTCCTGCGCCGCTTGTCCATCACAATTGACCGTTTCTGAGATATTTTTTGTTATTGGTTTCAGTGTTAAACTACGTAAATTCTCTCAAACGGGAACTTACCTTTCCTTTCATCTCTCTTGTTTTACTGCAAGCCATGCAAAACGAACCAAACTCCAACTGGTTCACATAGAAACGTTAAAAGATTTTAAAGGTTTGACTATTGCTTTAGCCTAGTGTATTTCCACTTTCGCTTCTACTTATAAGGAAACAAATAATAAGACCAATTCTGCTAATGTTTATCCCAATTATAGTGAGTGATTTGGATAAAACAATCTTTTGTAGCAATAGTTTGTGTGTGGAACAGCTAGGGAAAAGCATGTGAAGGGAGCAGGTCAGATTTTTATACTTGCCACCAGAGGAATTTCACTCCACGGATATAATAGTAAATCATTATGTCAGTCATTAAAGTTTTTAAAATGCTCCAAATTGGCTTCCAATGCAACCTTCAGAAATATTAAAAAAATTTGTCGAATTAATTCTGTCTCTTTTTAACAATTTTACATCTGAGTAGAGAATCAGTCTAATCATAGGTGAGCCGTAAAATTTGTTCTCATTTAAATACACTAGTTATGTTTCAGGTAGCGATGCATCAACATGTCAAATATGTTTGTTATGCACTTTAGAATAACGGTTATACTGCATAGTAAAACCGGAGGTTAAACACTATCGAAAAGAATTTCAAGGCACAGATCGCTGTTCTCGCCTAAAGTTCTGATACTAAACGCAGTAAATGTATTTTGAAGAGGATACATTCTGAATGGTAACATCATTCAAAATGCACAAAGTGAGGTAATTAGATCTAAGCTTGTTTTGTTATCTAAGCATGAATACGAAAAGACTCCCTTGCAACACATTAATAATTTTCTGGGGTTTACATATATTTTGTTTGTAATTATAAATCTACATTACTTAATATTCCAGCCAAACTACTCAATTTAATGTCTGAGCATCTGCAACGACTGAGAAACCTGAAAGATATATGCCTGTATCTTTTACTGAATAGAAGCCAACTCTCTGGACTTTGTGAAACTCAAGCAAAGACCTTTGGCGATAATGTTCCCATCGTATATTATTAAGTAATGGAATACTATCGATATGTAGCTTTCTAGTTTTAAATTACCGGCATTATGCAATGGAGCCATATAGGGCACAATGAGGCAGTCAATACTTCTAACTTAAGATCACTGTAACAATGATTCGCTTACATATGTAGTGCGGATTGCCACTTCTAAATATTTTTGTCATCGGCTTCAGTCATTTTATGAGTTAAATCTTCCGGTTATATAGCCTGATTTTCATACTTTTTTCTAATTAATACAGTGGAGATTACATTCTGATATGTAATTTGTACGAATTTTCAGGAAAAGCAAGCCTAATGTGGAGATTATTATGAAGTGGAATTCGTTGTTTGACTTACTGTACCATTTGTACTATAGCCGATATTTGATGTATTCATGCGTGATACTCCTAGTTCATTTCTACAAATACATGAGAAAATTTCCTATTTGTGCACACATGGCACTTTAATTAACAGACTGAAGTGAAACTACTCTAGATCCTGGATACCTTGATTCATATACTTCGTTAATATTTATTAAGCACGCCTACAAAAAGGTACAGTTTTTTAAATTGAATATTGATGCCGAAAGATAATTATAGTATGCGATTTAATTGTTTTCGGGAATTTTATTAACATATTTTAATAAACCAATCATTTAAGTGAATACAACTAACTGTATGAGTCAGGACAATGAATCGCATGGTTAAGTTAGTGTAAGTATCAGCAGATACAATGCCGAAGATCCATTGCAGTAATACAGCAAGCCACATGTGCTTACCACCAAGTCATAGTTTTTGTTCATTTGTATTTTGGTACTACATAATCAATGCATATCACATTTTAAGTTGAATAAAGCAACCGCAGTTGAATTTATTTTCTAAATATTTCTTCCACTATTTCCGGTACACTGCATAGTTCCAAACATGACTTCAAAATACTCTGTTGGCATATCCATTTTCGACTAAATGTTGCTTTAAATGTTGTTTAGCAATAGATTTAGCTATGTAAAGTTAGACAACGTTTAGAAGATATTTAACTGAACACTGCTTAAGCCTTTCAGCAAGTTGCCCTTAAACTTATGTTTCGTTAAGCACTCTTCCACAAAAAACATTGCTTACGCTCTTCACACATGAGAAGTTGGTGTTGGTGTTTCCCTATTGGAGCTGATAATAGCCTCGACAATGTTTTATTAAATAATAAATAGACAGTTCATCTTTACAATAGTCTTAGAACCCCAACATTATACACTTTACGATTAAATGTTTGATACGGCAGTGAAATCGTTTCATCATCATTATCATCCTATAAAAAGTTATGGATACATTTTAAATTTTCTTTCTCAAACTTTTCGATTTGTTCGGCTGCGATTGGAAAAGTTTTCCCATTCCAACATAAATTCTTTAAACTATTATAAACTAACCTATGTTTTAAAATTTATTTTTGTGTTAATTTTCTGTGTTTTTAACATTATTTACGGGTTTATTTTTTGTATAAAGACTGTCACTTTTATATAAAGACCTGCTTTGCATGGATCATATTGCACGGCATTAACTGGCTATTAGCGAAAATATCTGATATAATGATCTGGAACTATGCTTCAATTCAAAGCTATGAACGTTGGAAAGAATTGGTTTAAATCACCTGTCAAAGTTTCAGTCGCTAATATCTGAGAGCTGCAGAACAGCAGCTATTTTAATATTGAATCTAGATATGTCAACGTTTTCACTGTCTAGTGTCCATATAGCGAAGGTACATACTAATGTCACAATTTTATCCCCGATGTACGCCTTATTTGGTTACGTTTAATTTCGCTAAACACCAACGGTTTCCATACCTATAATGCAGGATACATCGCAGTCATTGAAGTATCTATCTGCATGGGTAAATGCGCGTTTAGACCTGACTTTAACATTTAAGTTAGGTAATGTTTCGTTGGTTTGAAACCTAGGTTTCACTGGTCTAACGTGTTTCACAGATGATTTTGTTATTGTCGATGTCGGCTGGGCTTGTTTACATGTGATAAGCCATGCTGTTCTTGGTGCAAGTTTTTGAGCGTGAAATTTCCTGAAATGTTAACACAATACTAGTATATTAGTAGAAAGTATTATTAGAAAGTCTTAAGAACCTATTTACCTTAAATTAATTATTTGAATAATGTATTAAATATAGCGGTTTTTTTTCAAACAGAAATTATTGGAGTATCTCGGTGAACTTCAAGTTAAACAAACATGAATCCCTCTTAGCGTTTACCTGAATATTCAAAGAAAATTATAAAAAGGAATAGTTGAAATAATGACCTCAGCGTTTAAACAAACATTATCTCTATATAAAACAACTTAAAATCTTATGAATTTAATTTAAACTTTGAACCGAAGTTACTTTATGCGTCAAATTAAGATGAAACTCCCTGAATAAATGGTGTAAAATATATTTCTATAAGCACGTATTGCTTTTTTTCTCACAATAATATGCAAACTTAAATATGCCATTAACTACTGTCCGAATGTTTAAAGAAAACTATAAAAATATGAAGTGTAATCTGACACAAATCTTACTTGTTTGATACAAAAGTTATGTGATAAACACTTATGCACCCTATTATTTTACTTTGAAAATTAAGGTTAATTTTTATATGTATTAGAACTAAGAATTATCCGTGCGACTACTAATGAAAGTGCAATTCCCTGAAAAACTACTCTTCTACTACTACTTTCACCACCACCACCCCCACCACTGCTGCTGCTGCTGCGGCTGTGATTAATATATTATTATCATTATTGTCACTATTATTAACAAAATAGAACACGTTTTGACACGTACAAATATAACTTAATTGTTGCTTGCGAATAGCATTAAAAACTTAGTTATCCAATTTATGACTTCGAAGGTTTCTCAGTGTAGATATTAAACGCAAAGTATTGAAAATTATGTCGATTGCTCACCTATATATATATATATATATATATATATATATATATATATATATATATATATATATATATATATATTGGTATCTTTTGTCCCCGTTGGGCACCTGCATGGGGGTTAGGATATTTTAGTATGCGGTCTAAAAAAAATTACAATATTAAATATGGTGATGATGATGATGATGATGATGATGCGAGACGAAACACATACAAAAAAGCTCACCTTCTTAAAAGAACAAATGTTATTCCTATGATGCCCGACGGATAAATCATCCTTCCCGTCGTAGACGAGCAAGTAATCTCCAGACTTTAGGGCGCTCCTCTGGCTTGCGTTAAGACGAAGGAGCCGCTTTGGGAGATTAACTCCGATCCCTCCTTCCAGCGTTGCTATCAGCGAGAGTCTGTAGCGGCTGCATTCTTCTCTTGACTTCCCGAATGGGGTACATTTTTCCTAATTCCAGGTCGCTCATCTTCCGATTTAGTAAACCTCATTGATATCTTCTATGAAGCGGTCTGAAACAAATAGACACACTATTGAAACATTAGCACATTCACATACACAGTGAACATCATATGGCACACATGCTATTGCGACTTCTACAGTTCAAGATAACAGCGAAGTAGTCCCGTTAACATTTTGCTCAGGTGGTTTTAATCATAAATGAACTTTCTGTCCCTCTCTCCTCTTCTTGTGAAGGCTCCGTTATCCCAAGTATCTCACATAAGCCGTTCTTCGTTGAAATTTATTCTGAATGGTGCGGACGCCAATAGGTTTACCTAAGCAGAGTTGTAAAGGGGACCTCATACAAGCAGAGAGGAGATCTTGCTAAATGAAAGATTAATGCTGCAAAACAAACACTTAACCGCTATGATTGGCCCTGTAGCTCAGTCAGTATAGCACCTGTTTGCTGTGTGAAGGGTCCCAAATTCGATTGCGCCTGGGCTCGAGAAAGTTTTCTTTAACCAAGAATATTTCACGGTATGCCCAGGATGTGGTGTTTGAATGTCAGTGTGCGTGTATTTGTCCTCGGTTATTTAATAACCTATTCGCCCGTGAAAAAAAAATTCAGGATAGACCCTGGGCAAAATCCTGAGCGCCTGTTTTAAGCAACTGCATCACAGTATAATACAATAAGTACAATTATCACGCGTTTCTTTATGGTTGGGCCGCAGACGGTGTATATGCGTAGTTCGCTTTCACTACACTTCGTTTTTTTTTTTTTCCACTGAGCCTTAATGTTGGATAAGCCACTCAAGGCTGCAGTATCAGCTGTGTTAAACTCGGTATTGCGTCACTTGCGACCTACTCTTCTTGTAGTAAGGACTAAAGTTGCTGAATCAAAAGTGAAGATTTGTTCAAGATATTTGTATTTTGTGTGATTTCTTTAAGGTGATACATCTGTGAAAGTTGACCAAAAATTGTGAAAAATTATAAAAATATTTTATTCGTAATAAAATGATGTGAATTCCAAATTTTAAGAAAATATATCGCTTTTCACACTTGGCGTAATTAAACTACAAATTAACTGAAGCTAGACATGGGTAGAGCATGCCTTTTAATAAGAACTCCCAACTTTAAGCCTTTTCAGCTTAGCATTCTTTAACCTTGATGGTCATATTGGAGTATGAATGAAATAACCGGTGAAATGACGCTTAAACGATCTCGGAGTCCATGGAGCTTAAAGTTACTCGATATTTGTCTTCTCAGAATAAGAGAAAAAACCCAAAAAATCTTATCTGGGTAACTCACCCTAAGTGAGATTCGAACTCGCGACCTGTTAAATGTAAGGCAGACAGGCGGGCTATTTAAACCTTGTTTTCTCCCAAACATTTTCCCTAAACTTTCCATACACAAAATGCTCCACACGATGCAATTTTTCACTAATTTGTTTCAAAGCATTCATACCGCCTTTTAAAAGTATATTAAAAATGGCCATATTACCTTTTCGAACCAATGCTCCAATTTCCAAAAATAAATTATTAAATTTTTAAAAATGAAGAGTTTTGGAGAGTATGAAGAACACTCATTTTTCTCCACCAATTAGGGCTAATATAGAAAAATACAATACGACAGGTCTATCTGTAAACTCATTTTCTATAAAGACAGATTGTTGTAATTGGATACCTACTTTTAAAAACTCATCATGGGCTCTGTTTTATAACAACAATGAATTTATAAAATAAGCAGTTATTATTTAAATCTAGAAATTTGATACATGGCAAAAATATCTATTTTGTATATAATAACTGGTATAAATTACAGTAAGATTATCTAGATTCTGTAGATTTTCCAAATTTCACAGATGTATCATCTTAAGGAAGCTCTTGTTGTTGCTATGTTTGTCTTTTTATTAGTCCACTGATATGACTGCTCAATTTCACGCACGAAACATACGTAATAACCGAATGATACAAACACATTTATGTTCACACAATTTCAGGATAAATGTCCTGGTGTAGCAGTTTCAGGTGATAAAACTGTTAGACATTTGGTTAATGAATTTAGGACAACTGGATCTCTAAACGTTAAACCTAAGAAGTGAAGTGAAATCTTCTAATTGAGGAAAAATTTGACGAAATTGGTGCATCATTCGGACGCTCTTCAAAGTATCTTCTGTGTTGCACAGCAAGTGGGTGTTTCAAAATCATCTGTTCATAGAGAACTGCTGAGCTCTTAAAACTGAAGCCTTACAAAATCACTGTTGTTCATGAGTTACAACTCGTGTGGACGATGAGTGTCAGGCATGTCACAGTGCACTTTAACACCACTTATATCAAAGTTTGAACTCATAGTGCATGTTAAGTGTCACGTGTAATTAACGTGGAAGATTTAGAACGTAAAACCTCCAGTGTAAGGTTCCTTAGCAATGAAAATTAAGCGTAAGCATAATAAAACTTAAAAATTGGATGATATGTATTTTAATGAAACCGTTTGCAATGAATCATTACTAACATATAAATAACAATACATTAAACGCAAATTTAGAAGCTTGGAATCTCCCAGTTTTCAAGTTTATGTCCAAGTAACACCTAAGAAACTAGGCAATGAGAAAGTGTTCTCATCACGTGATTATTCTGCCAACTCGTTCATTAATGCTGACTCTCTAACCGATTTTCTGTGTAAGATCATAGGCCAGGAATCACTGGGATATCTATAAAAATCACAGCAAAATAAACTGTGATTGTAGATTACGTTTTTTTTGCAAATTGAACGTCTTTTACCTTAATATTTACCTTTTGTTCTTTTTGATACATGTACATCATCTCTGTGCTTCCCAAGTGGCGATTTTAGTTCAGTTAACGTCATTATGTTAATGCTTAATTATCATTGTGTATGCACCAAAGTAACAGTGCACGGAGCACCCATACGCGCGATCCACGGACCCAAAATGTAGTGAAGGCACCGTATATGGTTCACCAATTGTAGTTACAAAGATAATAGCATTTAAAAAACACTACTTTATATATTTATATGCCTCTAAAGCTAAACTGTTGTTAAATTATATTCTATTAAGGCACCATTCATAATAAACATGTTCAAATATTTGCCCGCCTTGATCTCGTAGATACATTGATGCAAAGGTCTCTTAGTATCAACATTTTAGTTAATATTGAAGCACAGATATGTTACCCTTTATTTTAAGATTTCTGTACTTTTTGGTTCCGTTTCGTAAACCCTGATTTCGATATATCCACATTAGAAAAATGGATGGCCACCAATGCAACCCATCATGACCAATCCACTGTCCGGGGCGAATATTGTGCAGATTTTCTTTAACAGCTCTAGAATAACGATATGGTGTATCTACCATTGTGCTGCAACCAGTGATTTTGAGCTGACTATAGGTTTCTCAATATTCCGTTCATTCTCGAGTAGGTAATTGCAAACAAAACTGTCCATAATGCCTAGGAGCCAAATAAACTGACCCAGTGATTTTTATGCAATTTATTTTATACCCTGTCTATAACTGCATGATCATGTCAGCGGCATTTCTCTTTGAAATACATTGCCTATCAGCAATGATGTTAACTCGTGTACTTTTGTCAGTAGCGTTCTGTTTTGAAGTTTACACATTAGATCACACACACATTCGCATTCTCTTTCATACTTCCAGCCCCGGGGAGGATAGGGATTAATCCTGGCTGGAGAAAAATTCCATCCTCGTCCGTGAATTGAACTCTGGACCCCTCGCAAAACAGGAGGTGCTCTATTGAGTGTGCTACGGGATCAGCTTACCAATAATGTCAGGTCGGAAAATTGTCATAATCAATCAGCCACATTTCGATGCTTCTTCGCATATATCATACACATATCCGCGTATTTGCTGTTGGTGAACATGTTAGCAGTTACATGTTTGCCTGTAAGTCCTGACTGTTAACCAACTGCTCTCAATATGCCGGTCCCCATGGCCACGCTCGCTAAAGCGTCTCGCTTTGGTGCTTCGTGGGCAGGGGATCGTGGGTTCGAGTCCCGCCTTGGGCGTGGGTGTTATATGTTTGTGCAATGTGTATATGTTTGTAAAAGAAACAGTAAAACCAGTAATCAGTAAAACCTACGGGGGGAAATGTAAATAGGGATACAGTACCGGAGTCCTGATCAGACTCCGTTACTGTTTAAAAAAAAAAAAAAAAAAAAACTGTACGCAGGTAACCACACGACGCTTCTCAGAACGAAACCACGAAGTAACACATGCAGAAGAAAACACTGCCCCTTACCTTTTGCTCCTTACATGCACTGCCCTTTTGAAAGTCAGAGATGCGGCTATTTCTTTTGCACTTGTGTATGAGGGAAACATAAAATTGCAATGAACAGCTTCTTTAGGCCACCTGGTAAATTGTATACGAGGTGCTCGATACTCGCTTTACAAAACTCGCTTGTTCACTAAATTATGCTCTTATTGATAAGTTGGTTAGAGCCAGTTGAAAAATTCAATGCCACAGCCGGGAATTGAACACGTTTCTCCCCCTCTCCGTGCGGTTGCTCTAACCATTGAGCTACTGTGACAATCCTCCGGTATGACATTCAATCTTCCAACTGATTATGTACGGTTTAAACGGTTCAACCAACCAGTATGTCTCACTTGAGAGAAACACCAGAACGACACTGTAGCTCAATGGTTAGAGCAACCGCACGGAGAGTGGGAGAAACGTGTTCAATTCCCGGCTGTGGCATTGAATTTTTCAACTAGTCCTAACCAACTAATTGTATATCATTGTACCTTTCAATAATATTTAGGAGACAGGAGTGTTACAATTATAATCTAATTGGTAACTTTCTGTGTATATGCGCATGTGATGGGTATGCTAATTCCGAAATTATTTCTGTTTGACAGTCTGCAATTAACAGCAATTTTTATCTTGATAGTACCACCGTTTTTGAATTTCCTATTGTTGGTTAAGGCAGAACAAATATTTTCATCCGCGTATTTTATTACGTCTTAAGTTTTGATTGGTTTCTCCGGGGTTCAAAGATTTGGTGATCGAACAGGTAAATGTAGTGGTTCTGAGTGAGTCACTAAGCCACACTGTTGCAGGAACGTGATTTATTGCGTCAGCTAAAGCAGCTTCATTCACAACTCAGTTCGCTGCATGTTACATAAGTACCTCTACTCGTTTCCCTTGTTTTGCAAGTTTTCATTTAGGCACTAGAGTCTATGAAACGTTGCGTTTACTCACCCACAGGGAACGCTGTCAACGTCTATCAAGAACTATAGTCCAGCAACCTTTCGGTGTGGCAATTACATGAAGTCTCGATTCCTTTCATTCTTTATCTAGCATAAAGTTAAACCCAACAATTTTCAATAGTGTAAAACTTGAAAATTTAAAGGTATCAAAAAGGACTCGACGGTTTATTTCAAAATATTAGGCATACTTCAATCCCAACGGAAAGCAAAGTAGCGATGGTATCGATGACCCATTCCTAATATATATAATGCCTGGATTGAGACTATTGTATCACACTAAAACAGGAATACACCAAGTTTCCAATTAATAATTTAGAACCTTTCGATAATCTCATGTCTATCCTCTCCATCGCGGGTATCATGATGCTGCCAATTTAGATTATCGTACTTTAAAAAATGTAAATGTAAATGGCGTGTTATTTATGGACGCTCTTTAACTGCTGTGGTTCTCAGCGTCCCATTCTAAATTGCGCGTGAAAGACCGCTTAATTTTGCTCAGAGGCCTCTCTATCAGGCTTGAGGTTCTTTTACGTGCCGTTAATCTACGACACGGGACCAACGACTTTACTTTCCTTACCAAGGGAGCCATGCTAAGGATTTTTACACCCGAAAAAATCCATCGTCCTCCACCGGGTTTGAACCCACGACCTTGGTCGTACTTTTAGCTCCAGCTCTCATAGCAAGCAGTTCCGTCATTCTCCTTGTTTCCAAGGAAAAATACTTTGGATAGCCCTTGGCCGTCTGGAGACGCACTCGCCCTGTAAGATAAGGCTAAAAGCTTTTAGCATGTGGCATTCTGAGAAGAGCTCCTAGTTTCTTTCAAGCACACTTCCCAATAGAGTTTTAATATGTGCCACGCCCATGCATTTCCAGCTTTTCACTTTTCTTTTACCTTATACATCTAATTTTAGCTCACCTCCGCTAGCGCTTTATCCCTTATCCTGCACTGTAATATTTAGGAATTGTATTCTTTGAATTACTTTACGCACATTATTCTATTCAATCTTATGGGCATATTTCGGATACTTGTTTTATGGTAAAGTCCTACTTTCAAAATTATGTTGGCTTTTTATTCCGATGCGTGCATATACCCCTATTATTCTCTTCAAGTGCAATTTACCAGAATAAGGCAATGGTACACGTGTTTGGCTACACCATGGAATTTGTCTCTGCCTCTTGTTCACGCGCAGCATTAAACTTTTTCTTTAATCCATTTGTTGACCGAAAAGATGAGTATGCACGTGCACACGCATTATTTATTTATGTATTTATCTACATATTAATATCCCATATATTCAACAAGAAGATGCATAGGAAGGAGACGGCTGAATTACTCATCAATTCATTAATACTATATGCAATATAGAAGGAATATAGGCTGGCGGGTGTGTGCGCTCTAATTGTGTATTATTATTATTATTATTATTATTATTATTATTATTATTATATAATCTTACAACAATGAAAACTACAGGATGGGGGTCGACGCACGAACCATATTGTATCTCTCTCGATCAAACCATTTGTGTTCAACCCCGGGGGGGGGCACCATTAAAGTCCAATCATATACATACCACTACTAAAACTCGCCCAATGAGCATGCGGCTTCTAAAATAACCGACACTACATACTGAAACTTATTAATCAGTCGCAGTTTATTGAAGTGAGATAATTGCCATTTTAATGACTAAAACAAATAAATGACACCTAACGGAAGAGCTCACTTGTTCATAATGTACTGAAGTTGGATAACTAGGAATTTGCGGATTAGTTGAAGCAATATAATAATTTCTTGTTATAAATAACCAGTATTTACATAAGGTACAAAATGTGTTATGTACGCGGTCACATAGAATCGTGAGGTGTCAACGTCCTGAATGGGGAAAAATTAACTAGAATTCGTTATAATTGTCTTTATTTACAATGAGTTGCATAACTTCTAAATAAATACTGTGCAGGTTATAAATAGAATGTTCAAGGGAAATTACGGAAGTTTCAGTTGATTTAATCTTGAATATGATAAGTTATGATGCAATAAAACAACTATAAAGTCTATTTCAGTCTTTTAACATGGCCATATATGACAGCTATATTTACATGTTATTTTCAACCTAAAAATTCTGTATCATCTATATACTAACACATTTATTATTATTATTTGTTAATAACTTGACTTAAACCAGTGTAACTAAAATTTGAGCTGAAGTGGAATAACATCTGTATATTATCCTTATGCTAATTTAGAATTAATCGTAGCAAACTTCTCTAGTAACGCAATTATTGATGTCCTGTACCTTAAGAGCACAGTTTTTTTACCCTGATTGGCCAACAGTAGAGTGTTATCTATTAGCTGTGGCCGAGCTGGTTCGATCGTCGGCGACTGGACGTGGAATTTGTGGTGGACAAAGCGGCGCATTGGCGGGTTTTCTTCGGTTTCCCCCGCCATCGCATTCCACCGGCTCTCCATCTCCATTCCATGTATCATCAGTGTCATTCGCCTGCGGTGCCTATGCAGTAATAGCGGGCGTTAAGCACTATAAACAGTTGTCTGTTAGCGATTGGAAATAAAAGATAGGTGCAGTTTAAAAACTAGTAGGTGGATGAAAAATAAACGACAAGGAAAATTATGGAAAAAGAGGAATAGCTTAGGCAGTTTTAGAAGTTGCAAGGTTGATTTTATTCATGGTCTTGTCTATGATATTTAGAGGTTCTACAAAATAGTTGTGCAATGTTTTGACCAGATGGGTAAACAAGCAGTTAAATATTTCTAAAGATAGCTTTTTAGAGTTGTAAGTTAGCCAGGAACTTTTGTTGAGTCATTTCATAACTGTAGATATTCCAGAGAGTTAATTGTATGTCGGAGGTTGAAATTAGTAATTGAAAACGAGCGTATCACACGTTTTTGAATGTTCCATATTCTAAAGCTCAATGTTTCAAGTTTTATTAAAATCATACAAAACCATTCCTTTCTAACAATTTTCAGCGAAAAACTAAGGAAATTTTGGTTATATGAACACAATATACAACTCCTCCAAAAACTCAATTTTAGAAGATTTTAAAACTCCCCATTTACTGTTCGGGACGGAAGTCAATAAAAACGTACCACGTTTGCAGCAAAGAGCCAAAATAGCCTCTTATCCCTGAACCCAAATTACAACTTGTTTTAATAATTTTAAAAATACTTTATTACCTATGTCTATCGCGATGGTCAAGGTCGTACATGCATATATCCATATATACACACAATAATGATAATAATAATAATAATAATAATAATAATAATAATAATAATAATAATAATAATAATAATAATAATAATAATAATAATAATAATAATAATAATAAATAACTGCAAAATTATGTGGAGAGCAAAAGAGCCCTCTTGTTTTTTAGGTGGTTAAGGCACGATTTTCTGAACCGACCTGGACCTATCTACTTAAACAAGCTTTACCAAACTTGATTTTTCTTCAATCATCGTAAATGACAAAGTCCGGAGAAGTAGACGGAACTTAGGCCTTGAATACGTCGTTCCCAAATTATCAAATTTCGTTTCATTTATCGTCGGTGTTTACTGTCTTTGGTGTCGTATGCTCTAAAACGGGAGTTAATTTCTCTTAAAGCAATAAAGAGGAGTGAAAGAGAAAAACAGTTATCGTTATCAGAGTTTTGACTCTATCTGTCAAATAGAGAATTGACAGAATGACACATCACATCACGTAGTTCCGTCGTCCCCTAAAGAACCTCAAGCCTGTTAAATAGACCTCTGAGAAAACTAAGCGTCTTTCACCCCAATAGAGAATGGGACGCTAAGAACCGCAGCGGTTAAAGAGCGTCCTTAAATAAAACGCAGTTTAATTTAATTTATCGAGTAGTTTCATTTCTGCAGTCTCTTGGTATCGTAAGTGACTTGTTCTCAGCTTTATATTTACTATCTGCAGTAACCAATTGTAATAATAATAATAATAATAATAATAATAATAATAATAATAATAATAATAGTATTCTATTATAAAGCAAATCTTTAAGAACATTCTGACAGCAAAAACAGAACTTTCAAATGCAATTCCTGAATTCAGAAACACACAGGACCGCTCTATGTAGCTGTTTCACACAAAGTCTTACTTGTAGAAAATATCATATCCAACGTATTATATTTCATAGGCAATAATCAAACAGGAAAGGTGTCATCAAGCAATCAAGTGCGCGTACAGTAGCTGTTTGTTACTCTTGCATTCAACGCTGTGAAAAATCAACCCATAGAGTAGTATAAAAATATTTCTAGTTTACATAAATCATATACTGTCGTAGCATTCATTTGTTTCTTTGTTTCTTCAATTGGAGTACTTTAACTGTTTGACGAATGAGTAAATGGATGAATAGCTCTTAAACGATTCCAGGGCCCTTAGATCTTAAATTTACTTTACAGTCGCCTTCTGAGGATAAAATACCTTATCCAGGTAATTCACTCTCATCGAGATTCGAAATTGCTACCTGTATAATTTGAGACAGAATAAAACTACCACTCTTCAACCTCGGTAGTGAATGTATTAAAGCTCTGAATTATACTGGTATAAGATCAATTTTCTGATAAAGATGGGTGCCGGTTTGGGATTTGGCACTGAAATATAAAAGTGCTGAAGTTGTTAATAATGTAAAGCCGGATACCGAGCAGGTGGTTTCAGAAGAGCTGCCTTCATTGTTAGTTTTATTTCCAATACTACCGCACTTTGAAAGATGGGATATTTTGCAACTTCCGAAATATAATCCTAGTATATTTTCATCTTGAGTACAGTTTGCATCATTTGACTAAATTGAAAACAATTTCGAACACGTATGCTTTAGGTACGGCTAAAAATGTGGTCCACCTTTGTCTTTAAAAAATCGGAATTGTTACAAAATATTATTCCTTCATCTATATCTTGGTAATCGTGATAAACAATTGTTGTATTAATTCCTTGTAAGTAGAGGGGAAATAAGGTAATAAATAGGCTAAAGTAATAGTCATTTTTTTATAAAGCTGGTTGCTATGTGAAACAATTGAAATTCGGTTCTTGCTTTGCACAACCAGGAGAAAAACAAAAGAGAGATGAAGCGAAAGATCACCTCTCGTTTGAGAAAAGTTTAAGTAACTTAAAACTGAAAACAATAACAAGAAAGAATATATATAAATATATATCAGAAACGGTTAACTCTACAAAAAGCGTATATGTGTTTTAGCGAGATGTAGAGAAAGTTTTTGAGTGTCTCTTACGGTTTACCTCTTATGGAAAATTCATTCAGAATGAAGAGAGCTTCAGAGGCTATTTCCACAAAATTCAAGATATACGTTTTATTTGTCATGTGAATATTTTTAACATACCGCATTTTAAACAAAATCCTTAGAGCCAGTTTTGAGAAAAGCAAAATTTTCAAAAAATTTTCCATTAAAAGGGTGGGGGAAGATTTTCTTAAAAATAGAAGATAGCAAACTTGATACAAAATCTGCTATTTAATGGTATTTTCGTTGAATTATCTGTCCAGAGACACACTCACACACACTGACATTTTTCTAAAAATGTATTTTTTATTCAGGGTTCCTCAAAACATGTATTTCCGGGAAATCTTGGTATCGAATTTTTGGGTGGAATAAATACCTCTCTATATACTATACACATACAACGTGTAGAGAAAGAAAAAACAAACAAAAAACACCCTATCTTTATTTTCAACAGCTTAGTTACAGAATGTATCATGAACAATGCTGAGTAAGAAAGGCGATGAAATTCTGCTACGCATACGAGTACACAGGATCTGCAGGCAAGGATTTCCTTCTTATATAAGCGTCAATTATTAATACAGCCTGCAGGTTTCTCCAGAGGCCCAAATACGGCCTGCTGAAGTGATTTGCCCTAAGGAATAGCTGAACATCCGAAGTTTGAATAAACACAGCGAACAATGAAGCTAGGGATATAATCTAGTCAGGTACGTATGTACAGCTAACATCAGCAAATGTGTTTACGTTAACCAACTCCCCAATGGGGTATATAAGGGATGGGTCACTGGAACTTGTATTGCTGACACTGTGTGTGTCTGTCTGCACGTCCAACCGTCCTTCCTTGCAAGGGAAATGGTGTGGTCTGACCGCTGCCTATTGTAGCTCCTCAAATACATCACGATGCTGAGCAGAGTACTGATCCCATACATAGGCCGAAAAATTGGCACTCGTGGTTGAGTTCAAGCCCACGGAAATTCCGTTTTTGAGAACCGGAATACCACGCTCCAACCCACTACACCAGGGTCATGTTTAATATAATTCATAAAATGTGTAATGTGATACACAAAGAAAAAGCTCTAAACTTCTATTAACGATTGAATTAATAAGTACACTGCGGTTCCTTGTCGACGAATTGATACAAAGATTGAACATCTTAATCATCAAATGTACATATCTAAATTATTGTTTATATTTGTTCGTGATATTAATCCTTCTCCTATTGAAGCTCGTTTCCGAGACATTTTTCATGGGGTTATATTAAACTCAATTTAAATTCACACCTGAGATATAAAAGCACTTGTAAAGGACAATTCCTTCCCACTGTGTTATTTGTTCTGTGTGGCAGCACACGCCATGTAGTTACGGAAACAATAGGGTCTTTAACTGCTTGAATGTACGTACATTGTGGAATTCAAATAATGTTCAACGTTTAAGCTTATTAAACTAGATACCATTTTGAATATGTTTAGTGAGTAATATGTCTTGTAGGTTTAACTGTAATGCTAAGACGAATCAAATAGCAAAAGATGCATTTAGATCGCAAAACAAAGCAGTGTCGTCATTGGTGAATTGTGTTGTCTTCTACCGTCTCTTCATTTAATGCCAAGGCCACAACCATCTTATGTGCGTATCGGCCAAGAAGGCAGTGATCTCAGTGTTACCCCACTGCGCAGAATCGGGGTACGTTTTCAGCCATGAGCTGTCTCAGTCCTTTTATTCTCAGGTTTGAAGAGTTTCGACAATATGTGTTGTGTGTGATTTCCTTAGAAATGTTACTCTCTAGCTAGTCCAAGGAAATGCCTGCCAATAAATTTATGCTTGAGCAACGTATTTTTTGTATAAAGCGTATGTTAAAACTCAATCTTGATTAAGGTGTGTAAACAATTTCAGCAGCATTTTCGTTCTGGATAGAGGCACTTTGAGATGTTTGGTCAATAAATTTATAACAAAAGGATCGCTAAACGCCAAACCAAGCAAACGAAAACGTGCTATAACGGGGGAAATGCTAGACGAAATTGTGCTGCATTCGAACGCTACCCTAAGAAGTTTCTTTGCCGTGTTACACAGCAAGAGGGTGTTTCGCAAACCTCTGTTCATAAAACCACGAAGCTTTTAAACCTGCACCCCTCTTGTTTGACTATAATGCAGAAATTATGAACATTATTTAAGAAGAACTTCTGGTAATTTCATCCAACGATGCCAAGAATATATTCGCGCAGATAAACATCACTCTCAACAACAGTTATAATAAGATTAGTACTCTTTGTTACTAACAACTTTGAGTAAGTAAGGTGGGAGTTAACGGGTCGGAAAACCCCGCTGTGTAGTAGACTGTGTGCGGAGCACGCATTTGCACGATCAGCGGGCTTGGGATAAAATGAAGGCACTGTAATAAGGGAACGTGCTTTCACATCACGCGATGTACTTTGAACTTCTTCACCACAAATGCGACCTGACCAAGGCATCAAAACAATATTTTCTGTGATGTTCAAAACTAGTGAAAATAATAGGAAATAAACATTACTAAAATATTTTGTATTAGGAGTGCATATTTCAAGAACATTAACTATTTAAAGTACCATTTGTAAAATCTTTTTCGTTTGCTATACCATGTGACTGCTTCGTATGCTTAAATCAGGGGTGTCAAGGTCAAAACCGTGAGTTAAGCCTGGCAGCCTGCGTGGCACATACTTCGGCATTAATTAGGATTAGGCGTTTGTTCGAAGTTGTGTGTGTAAATTTACGACGTTCGTATTTTGAAGGAACTGGCTCCATAGGAATGTAGTGTTTGAATCATCATAAAAATCACTCCTACTCCATTACAATAATAAACATTCCATTAGTTTTGCGTTAGAAATGTGATACCCATACGTTAAGACATTGATCTGAAATAATAAGTTTCTTCTGAAATTGAACATGAAAGCAAAACAAAAAGAAAACAGAAAGATGCAAACCGTTTGTAAAGGGGAAAAGAAATATTATACACATATTGGATATAAATTGTTCAGAAAGTATTATACTGTATTAATATAATTCATGCAATGCTGTATCAAATAACAAATTACCTCATACTGTAATGTTTTGTTTAGTTTTGACGATAGTACTCCATCAATATCTGGGCTGAAGTTGTTAGAAATGCAAATGCATAAACTAAGATTTCTATTAGTTACTCTTTCTGTGTGTGAGGTTTTTAAAAGTTTCATCGAGAAAAAATACCTGTTCACAGTCATTAGTACACCTAAACATTGCTATTAATTTTTAAGCATAATTATTGAGATTAGTAAATTGCATATCAATGAGACGTTTGCAAAAGTGTGCTATGTTCTATGGTGAAGAATGATTGACTATTCACATATGCGACGATCACAGGGCAGTTCATTAAGCTCTAATTGCAAACTTTCATGGGAATTTCTTCAAGATTTACTGACAGTGGTGTGGACATTACAGAGTCATTTTGACCGATCTGTAGCAGCTAACAGTAGGATACTTGCACTAGTGAAGCGTTTTTGTTTTATCGCATACTATGGCGCATGACGCAAGCCACTGCCACTCATCTTCACATTCTTGGATTAAATGAATTCATTTTCTAACATTAAGGTTTCTTATTTTGATCTACTTACGCATATGTAAAAATTGATCAAAATTCATCAAAAATATACCTCTTTATTTTGTATTGTAATAATTGTCTTGGAGCATTCTAGTTCCATAATCTGTAGCTTTTATCACTCAGAGATGTGTGACAATGGTGTCAAATGAGTTCTTAAGCATGCATGAACAAGCATGCCTTCCTAAAACTTCAACGCTGACTTTCTCGCATTCTTTATTTGTTTTTTCTACGTTTTTAGATATTCGAAATGTTCCATATGGTGCAACTTTTATTCAATTTGCTTCCAAATTTTAAGGCAAAATAAAAAGATTCTAGAAGTGATACATCTGAAATTCTTATATATACGAGCATATTAATCCATAAAATTAATCGCCTTCTAACATTATCTAAAGATTGCTTTTACAATTTATTTTTGGCAAACTAAGACAGTAACCTTTATGTGTTCTCGACTTTTTCCATAGTGTTCACCTGTTTTGGAATAAATGTTACAATTAGTAAAAGTATTAATTTTTCGGTGTTTGGAGCTTTTTTTGGTTGTGGTTAAGTAATTGTTTCAATAAATGATTAAAAACTTCAAAACTATTGAAGATGCTGCAGTGACATTTGGTATGCACACTATTGTTTACACATATCATGTATGGTATAAATTTGGGCTGGCTCCGTAACTTAGTCGGTAGAGCACCTGTCGCCTTTCGGCGAGTCCCGGGTTCAATTCTCGGCTGGGGGATTGAAATTTGTCTTTAACCAAGATTCCCTAACTTCTCCAGTGGAGTTGAATAAGAATGTGAACATGTTTGTGATCTAATATAGAAAATCCAAAAATAAACCAGCAATGCAGTGGAACTGCACACGATTGAGCAACACTGCCGATAGGCAATGTGTTCCAAGGGTAAAAAGCCGCCGATGTGTTCATTGCAGTTAAAGGTGGCTTATAAATGGAAAAAATTTACGTAATTATGGAAATTCTTAATTTCATTTAGGTATAAGGGTTTAAATGAACTACACTTTGAAATTACAGATACTTTTTTGCTTTCTTTTTAATTTAGGACTATGGTAACACAAAAATTATGTGCAATTATATATTCGTCTAAAGAACAGTTCCTGCCCACCCAGTGTTACAAATTATGGCTGCAATAGTGTGTTAATAAGTCTCATATTTTTCCTAGTTCGCAACAGACTTTTGCTGAAATCCGAAATTTTGCGTACATACTAGGTTCATGAAAATCTGGCGCATAGTACAGCCTTATCTTGTACATCATCGGAAGTGACCTCTAAAAGTTACACCAGAGTTGCACTACACGTCCGGCAAGCCAGTCATTTCAAGAAGAACTGAGGCGGAGCGTTTAATTTTTTTTTTTTTTTTTTGTATCCCCTATTTACATTCCTCCCTGTATGATTACTGGTTTTACTGTTCCATGTAACACCCATGCCCAAGGCGGAACTCGAACCCACGATCCCCTGCCCACGAAGCACCAAAGCTAGACGCCTTAGCGAGCTTGGCCATGGGGACCGGCTGTTTTCAGCATACCGTACGTCGGCTTTTCATGATTAGCATATGACAGGCTGTTGCAGCTTGTGTACCTCCAAGAGCGGCGATTTACTCAGGACTTTGTGTTAACTTCAGTTGAAGCACGAGGCCTCCTCGAGATTGCTTGTTAGTGGACTACCAGACAGTAGCTTAGAATAAAGTCAAACGGAATCTTTTCTTTTCAGTCCTATAAAAGCGTGGGGGAGGATGGGGGTCTTCCTAGCTGTTCTGCTGGTGTGCTGAGAGATCATTTCTACTCATTTTGCGAGAATCTTCAGGGCGTGCCTCGCCATGAGGCTAGAATTTTGCCTCTGGAAGCAAGGCAAGGTGTTATTTATACCTAAGTCTGGTAGGTAGTAGTAGACCAAAGAATTTCCGGCCTATCAGTCTGACATCCTTCATGCTGCAGGTTCCGGAAAGTCTGGTAGATATAAATTTGATGGATGATGTGCTGGTTTACAGAACCATACTTCTTGAGCGGTGTGCGTATTGGTTGGGTAAATCCACGGACTTGGCTCTTCACCAGTTTTTGATAGGATCGGAGGGGACGCTGGACTGTGTAAAACTTGCCATGTCAGTTTTTCTGGGCATTAATCGTACCTTCATGGCTGTCAAAATGACATTGAACTTGGCGTGGCAATATCAAAGAATGTTGGATAGATCATGTGGCTGCTGTCAGGCTACCCTCGATTGTGTTCCTGGTCATGCGGGTCTTAGAGGTAATGAGATGACGGACATGCTAGGTGGGCGTCGTGAATTTTTAGGACCCCGAGCTGTTTGCAAATGTGTCTTTCTGAAGTATCAGGTGTGAGATGCTTCAAGTTACAGCGAAGGCTCATCTTGAGATGTGGACAAACCACCCCCTGACAACGTCACGATTTTTATTTTGTGCCGGCTGTAAATTAAATGAAGTTCATTTGCACTTATCTTGGAGATTTTATTGGCTATCCTACGAATCACAGCACACTGATTCGTTCGCACAAATTGGCAGGATTGTAGAGGGGACCAAAATAAAAAATTTGAGATAGGGGACTATGGGTTCTAAATTTGTTGCTATAGCATAAAATATATAACGCCACTGATCAAACCACAGTAGACCGTGACGTGAGCACCTAGATTTCAGAGAGCGTAGATATATGGGCATTATTTAGCGCTATGGTTAGCGTGTGAGCATCGGTTTAAGATGTCAAAGAAGTTGAGGGCTCAAGCCTCCCTATCATTTATTTTTATGCTGTCTCTTTTTTGCATTTTATAATGAGCCGTTCATATTTTACAGCGTTACTCAATATAATTTATTCGTGATAACGAATGAAATAAATGTAATTCACGATTTGCTGTAGGTGTTATGTTGCTCGTAGGTGCATTTATCACCTGAAAGAATAAACTTCTCTGTACACCTTGAAGGAGTTTCTAAAACACAATTTTATACACATTACAATTATAGTCACAGTTTATAATTAGCGAAACACTATTATGATGAATAAAACTGAACAACTATCTCTGTAGTAAATCAAGTATCTACATAAAACGAACTAACAATGATGTACTAGTCAGGAAAGTGAGTTCTACCTTTTCATCTCTGCTTGAAAGGTAAATAGAAAGAGACTTCGAGAAATAATACAATATCCAAAGCACAAAATACAAGTCACCAGAGGAACTGCAACATCCTGTAGAGATTACACCTACGAAGAAATGAAAATCACACCCTGTCAAAAATTCCAATAAGCTGAGGTTCGTGTCAGTATTTGTTCATCTGCTTCAACGGAAATTTGTTAAGCGGAGTTCTTTAGCAGAAAAAAGGTACATGAGCTCTGCAGTTCGCAACTTAGATTATTTTAGAATATTAGTCTGCGTGCTCTCCGTTTTGCACAAACAATTTCTTAGAGATAATATGAACACAATGTTTAGCAAGCTATAGTTCTCACAGTAATCACATGTAGGCATTAGGCAAGATTTTCAGAAGCACGGTCTTGCAGGACCACAGTAGCACAAGTGGTAAAAACGACATAATACCTGCATACGGATAAAATCAAAGTACAGCTGTTCTAATTCTGGCAATAGCCATGATTTTTTTATTCCACCGCTAAAATCAGTTCAGTTACTACGTTTTAAAACAGATATTATATAAATGTTTTCAACAGCCCTAATTGTTTTATTGCATTAATTTGCGCAGGTTCCTGGACAATTACTGCATTTAATATTGAGCGCTACGTAGATAACATTCATAGTCTTCTAAAAGTAATTTGTACTGGAGGGTTTATAGATTTGGCTTCAAAAATGTAAACTAAGCATATTATTGTGCTGTGATATTGTACCCTTTGGAAAAAACAAGAAAATTAAAAGACTAAAATATGGAAAATTCATAGTGTGCTACGATCTTTGTATCGTGGAATTCGATGACCAGCGCTATACCGACTCAACCACCAGTACCTTTTATTTGAGCACTCTAGCTCACTAATATGCTCTGAAATCAATGGGGCTGTTATTAGAGACTAATTCGACCATTGGCATTCAAATTAGGCATGCCGAATGGAAATAGGAATCTCGCGTCCTCATTCTTTTAATTCCAGCAAAATGCCATCACTTTTATATTTGGCAATAGGAACAATAGGTTCCCTATCTCAAAATGTTTATCTAGGACCCCTCTACAATCCTGTCAATCTGTGCGGTCTGTGCGGTCGATTTCTGGGACACTGTGTGTGTGTGTGTGTGTGTGTGTGTGTGTGTGTGTGTGCGCGTGTGTGTGTTTTCTCCCCCAAGAGCCTGCATGCATGGATTCTTTGAGATCACTATGTTCCCATCATCATCATTACTCACGAATCACAGGGCTTTTTCTGAAATATGCATTTTAGCTCAGCCTTAAGGGCAAGCTATCGTCACTGCTGAATCAAATGCTGGAATAAACTGGCAGGAAGCCAAAATATCGTGATATGACCTTCGCTCAGTGACATATTGGTTATCACGCTCCTTCTCAAGCCGGTCTGCGAGATATATTACGCTGACTCAATCCCAGTCGAGTTGGAACAATCTCTCCTAAGAACTTCCCAAAATGTCATATTTTTGCACATAAATCCACGACTTATGTATAATATTTGCGCATTCGGCTTGGAAAATTATCTTCGGTTCATAATATGTATTTTCGTAAAAGTGCGACTTAGGAACTCAAGAAATGCAAGTATTGCCCACGTATTTGTGAATGTGTGTGTAGTATTACAGTTTTAAAGGATCTAAAACCTGTAAACAGTACTTCTCAAATTAAATGTGTCTGTGACGACATTATTGCTCCGGATGTTAATTTGAACCCTTTAATTAACATCACCAGAAATAGGATTTTCTGCACAGCAATTTACAGTCTAAGTAGGTACCACCTAAAAGCTTTATACTAGATTTACTTTTTTTGTTGTATTATTTAATCAGTCGAAGCACCTCACCAATTTGAATTATACCATGGTTAAACAAAATCGTAACTGTACTTGAAGGTAATAAAGCTTCGGAATTACAATATATCCTTGGCTACTAAAGGTAAAGGATCTTTACAGGAAAAGTTACCGAATAAAGCATACCAGATATCACGAAATGAAGATGCCAAGATTGTCAGGTCAGCTGCCACAGCAAATGCGTCTCTCATTTGAGTCGTTTCTGGTTAACTTCCTAAGTTGCACCTAAGTTAATTATTTTGTTGTGTTTATAAGATTGTGCTTAGAGAAAAATCTGGCTTACATTATTTTACCTATAGCGTCCAGGATATCGTTTCATGAGCCGCAAAAGATTTCTAAAACTGCTTAGAGAATCGTAATCGGCTCACTTGAAAAAGCATTCCTACTCAACAAAGTCTTAGTTAGTTATTCAAATAATGCATCAGCGCACTTATATGTGTGAAATATGGGAGCTATACAGTATGAGAATAAGGAATCTTCATATCCCAGAGGAGTTAGAAATACATATTCGTTAAGCACAAAATCTCTTTTCTGGAAGAAATGACAATATACTTTTGAGACCACGAGTGAGCAAATAATATGCATAGGTAGTTCATTAGCTGTAATGACCCGTTATACAATCAGCTGGCATTGCGGTTGAGAGGTCTTCGTTGGGAACACAAACGCCCTCTGGTAGTTGTATACCGAACTGATCATTCTCTAGCAGCTCGAGAGTTAACTAAGTCAACATGATACGCATAGTATCAAGGTCAGTGGCCCGTGTGTTGGCGTGTTTCCTACGTAGTACCAAACTGTCTCATGTGCTATAGTTCTGTTTACTCGCTTTATCTTCCAGCTTGTTGGCCTCTCACCATAACCCCGATAGGGCAGTATGTTCACTCACCCACGTTCGCTTCCAGTGAGAGTAAGTTATACATTAACTTTTCTCAGTTTTAATGTATGCTGTTTCTAGCCATTACAGCACCCTGAATATATGCAAAAGAGTCACATTTTTTGTTATTCTGAAGATAAAACACATTTCAGCCTTTCAGATACCCTATAAATCCGTCGGAGCTCTTTCGCATTTTGTGTTTGTCATATGCAAAGCTTGGTTTCTTCGTCCTTGAGAACATCTATTTTCTTTCGAAAGTGCTGCTCTCCATTGGCACGTGTCTAATCCCTTAGGTGAGAGTTCTATAACATGTGCATGAGGAAATGAAATCGGTTTGAGTCTTGTATTGAATACTGCATGGAAACCCGGATTAAAATCGTATTGAATGTTGGATACGATCCTCATAAAAAGTGGCATGACAATGGGATCGGATCTAAATATTTTGCGTGGGAACACCTCGTATTCAAATCGTATTGAATACGACAAAGATACCATATTATAATATACTCTTTGTAAAACACTTAAGTCCGTCTTTTGTTTTCTTAAATAAACTTGCCAGGAACTAGTATAGTAAAACACAGAACAGAGCCATATTTATGTTTTCCATAATCTCGCAATTTATTCTTCTCAAAGCATTTGCTGACCTCTAAACATGCTTATAATACACAGAGCTATGTTCAATAGGTTCGCCAATATAAATCGAAGACGAAGAACATAAAAATCTGGAATTATTTATTCTCGAACTTTAGTGTTCAAAACAAACGCATTGTGGATGGCATTCAACGGAATTGAACTCAAATCAATTTAATTCTCGACGGAAGTGTAGTATTTGTTTATTTTCTAGATAATACGATTTTGGATTTCACTAATTCCATAATAATGTGCATATGCTTTTTATACAGCAACAACTAGTTCCCGACAATTATGCTATTTCTGCTAAGTACTGATAGGACTTCCATAGACTCTGTGCCTACAGGACATCCGACGTGAAGCGGATTGTTGCCAATGTTTTATCAAATAGGCAATCTAAATAGTTATGTTTTACAATAGTTATCCATGACATATCTCTACAGTCGTCTGAATTAACATTTAAATCGCGTGCTTTACATGCCGCAGCGCATAATTTAAAACAGTCGGTGTGTTTCAAATAAAGTGTACATAGCATTCTCAGATAAACATAAACAAATATAACAAAATGAGCATTACGTTAACCTAGCTTTTGTAATATATATCGCCTGTTCATAGGACGTGCCGTTTGATCGTGGTTGTGTGGGCCACGATTTGTGACGCAGATGAAAAACTTTTCATTTTATTTAATATCTTTAAGCATTAAGAACGTTTTCCTACAGTACGCTCACTAAAAGGAACTGAATGTAAATTCAAAGCAAGGGATATTGCTGTCAGACGTTTAAAAAAAACGCTTCATGTTATACCAGAGGATAAATTGCTTAGCTAGAACAGTTGGTCCGCCGCAGTAGTATAGTAGTATAGGGGTAGCGCGTCTACCTCACAATCAAGAGGTCAGAATTCGATTCTTGGTTAGGGCGAGTTATCCCGAAGGTTTTCTCCGGGATCTCCCTTATTTTGAGAAGAAGAATTTCGGGTAAGCTCCAAGGACCCCGGGTTCACTTGAGCATCATTTCACTGATTCCATTCATCGTCCGATATGAGCTGTCACTTTAAAGGACGTTAAGCTAAAACAAAATAGCGCGGAAGTCTCTTTCGAAGTTATAACAACACGCAACAATTCCATATCAGCTTTCGAGAGTAGAAAGATAAGAGGTACACAGGTATGGCAAGGAAAATACTCTTAAGCTCAAATCTTCTTCAAAACACGCTGTACTCTTTCTTTCTCTAACATATTTGGTTGGGGCAAATTGCTGTCCTCTCTTGTAAATATATGTAAATTCTGAAAACATAAACCGCGAAGAAGTACTCTCAAGATTTAAAGAAGAAACCACATTTACTTTGAGTAATGGAGTGCAAATGCCTTATTTCTTAGTTCTTCAAACGTCTTTGGTGATTTCTTTCTTTTTTCAACACGCATGTTAAGTGCTGAAGTTATCTAAACAGATTCAGTTACCAATCTGTATGAAACAGTTTCCTTTGAAAGATTACGCCATGGAAGAAAGGGCATATCCCTTATAGTAAGGCAAAGACCAACTAAAATTTCTGCTGACAAGTCAATAATGAGAAAATGTACTCTTTAGCACTTCATTCAACTGGGCTACCAAACGACTGAACAAATTTACCAGGTATATAACGTGTAAGCAGTCAAGATTAAAAACACCCATATTCTGATAAACGCACTGCTTTATAAATGATGCGTTAAATCCCTGTTTATCTACACCAAGCAGAGATGGCGAGGTTCGTTATCAGGAATTTCTGTTATTAAATATAAAACATTTGGTCACTGATTGAAAAATGATTTCAATTTTGTTCATATATTTTTAAACTTGTCGCCTATTAATAACTTCATAGTCGTTGATAAACATTTCTTTAATACTGAGATCATATATATGAAGCTAATGCATACTTCACTGCTGGATACAAATGCATCTGGACCTTACCTTAAACGGCAGGCAGAGGGCCATTAACAAAATTATAAGAAACTAATGTGGCTTGTGGCACAAGGAAAGAAGAGAATGGCCATTTTGTGTGGGTGTTAGAGGTCTGCTTGATGCGAGCCATCATTCGTCATCTGAAATCGCGGGTCGTATTCCCCTCGGAAAATAAAGTCTCATGAACTGGGCCCAAGAACAAAGAAATATGTCCGTAAGTTTATTGAGCCATAAAAATAAAAGTCGGTAAATTGTTTTGCAGTAGCAGTTTCTGCCATATGCTCCCAAAGCTGAGAAGTTAAAAGGTCTCCTTCTTGCAAGGTACATAAAACCGGACATGGGAGTGAATCACGGTTAGGAGCTCCACTGTTTCTCATTCAACAGGACGAGCGAATGGGTGGACAACAAGCGTTCTGGGTCATTGCGGCCTACCATTTTCTTGCCATAGAAAGTGTATCTTACACGTTGTATCTACGTTTCTCATTCAGAGTTCGTGTCGCATATTATAATCTCAATCGGCTCAAAGAAACAAAAGTATATTTATTGTCTGAAATATACTACACATGAAAGATTATGATAAACGTAATAGTTATTGAGCCCGTGAAACGCTCGCAGACTTTTACAGTAGATTGACAACGAAGTATATGAGGAAAATGCGACGAAACTAGTAGCCAGCAGAGACCTAGGTGTATAAGCTTAGCATTTTGATATCATCATTGTCGTCGCTATTATGCTTGTGAGTATTGCAATTATTGTTGTTATGATTATCGCATTGCTTTGTTGAATAATAATAATAATAATAATAATAATAATAATAATAATAATAACAAGAAGAAGAAGGTTGAGCCTTGAAATACTTGCACGCCACCCTAATGTCCTTTTATACAAATTCGTTTCTCACATTAAAAATCTAGTTCTATTGGTTAACAAAGCATTGCATTCACCTTATTACATATTAGTTTCTTGCTTTTGCTCCTGGTGGTATGTATTGCAATAGCATAAGCATTCTTAATTCTAGAACGTCATATTCTAGAATTTGCAGTTTCTCCGTAGGTGTGCATGCATAATCTGCCTTGTGGAGTCTCACATGTTGAGTTTCTGAAGTGCTTACGACCAACCTATGACCCTATTGTTTGGCTAGCGTCTCTTCTGACCGTAAGGATAAGTTAAATGAAGAGATTGCTGAATATGTCCTTACCGTTCGTGTAGGGTATTGTCTCTCCGCAGCTGAACATCCCATAGTCAGCCTATGCTCTGAAAACGTTACTTTTAAAACTATATTTAAAATCTTACCATATAGTAAGTGTCTTCCCTCATCTACAAGCTGTTGTACCCGGTAAATGCATTCCAAATGACACGATTTATTTTGGCTGTATTAATTCGTATCATTTTATAGCGTGTCTTTTGCTTGGGTTCTTCCAATGTGTGAGGGAGGGCTAGTTCTGTGCATTTTATCCTTCACGCAAATGCACAACACAAATCAGGCCGAAAAAGTAACAAAACAGCCATGCACCGGCATTAATCCCTGTGTTTAAAAACTTATCTAATTTTCCCCATGGACCGGTTGTCCCATTAGTGTAGTGGTAGCGCACCTGCTTTGGATTGAATGTGTGTCTTTTTCTTATTACCATCCCAGGGGAAATGGCAACACCACCGCTGCATCACCATTGCATGAATGGCGAGGACTGTTTGTGGTCTCTTCCACAATTCTGTCCCGGCCATTGACCGACCTTCAGCTTGAAATGACTCATATACCTCTCTGGTGTAAGACTTGGTGAAACCTTGTTGCGATCGCCTTCATGATTTCTCTGCTTCCGTTAGCTGCTTAAAGCATGGGGAAGAGAATTTTAGTTCTAAATATTTTTGCATTTGTTGCTTGCTCGTAAAAAATCGAACCGGCTATGCATCTTGCACTAACTGCACATCAGACTTTAAAATCCAGGCAGGCCATGAAAAGGGAAATCGTCCTTGAACCAGACGCCAAACCATTTGCCAGTGGTAGATTTATTTTGGAATCCCAGTAGTAAGAATTAAATTACACTTTTCAACTATTTTCCCTAAGCCTTTTGATCAAATTTATTGCTCTTGTTCCCTGAACCACGACTGTACTGTTGTCTACATCATTGATTTAGATGGGCTATAGAAATATGCTGGTCCGATAAAAAAATCTAAATAGCCCCTATTGGCTGGCGTTTGTGGGATCAAAATCGGATTATTGTTATTATTATTATTATTATTATTATTATTAGTAGTAGTAGTAGTAGTAGTAGTAGTAGTAGTAGTAGTAGTAGTAGTAGTAGTAGTAGTAGTAGTAGTATTGCTATTATTATTGCCATTATTATCATTATTACTATTGTGGTTGTTATTAACATTGTTAATAATATTATTATTGTTATTGTTAAGGATGTAAATAAACTCCTGCAAGAGCTAAATAACCCATTGGCAGTTTTAATTTGAAGATTTAAGCTTTTCAGCCTTGTGTACCAATTGTGACCAATGGTTAGTCGAACCTTGTTTCAGTTTTAGTAACACCTTACTTCCTCCACAAATGTAGTTTCGGCGCAATGAAAAAATGTCCTAAAATGTTCAAATAAATATTACAGGCTCAGACATCCAAAACACAGTATTAATCAATTAAAAGTGATACTTTACGGCCTAGGCTGTGTTAATTATGGAAGGCTAATTACAACGGGCGTTCAAAAAGAAACGAGCCGGAGTCTGGAATGCGCAAACCGGTGACAGGATGGTAATATCGTGACATGTGTAACGAAGTGTGGTTCCGACCAGAGCGTGGAAGTTTACAGCCCGTCGCTAGAGGGCACGCGTGCACGTCACGTGACTATACACAGCTAGCAGCAGCATGCATCAATCGTCCAGCGATGCCAGTGGCATTGCAACATTGAAATGGAGGCGTCAAAAGAAAAGCAAATAGGTGTTCGTTTTCTGACAGCGGAAGGAGTAGGGGAACGGACATTCATCGACGAATGCCACAAGTGTACGGCGAACACTGCATGTCCCTTGCAAGGGTCAAGGCGTGGCACAAGCGCTTCAGGGAAGGACGGGTGTCGTTAGCCGATGATGCACGGTCTGGAGAACCACACTGCAGTACCGATGACATCTTCCAGCTGGTTGATGCACTCATTACCCATAACTGCCGAGTGACAGTGAAAGCCATAGCCTCCGAGGTCGAATTGAGCGTCGGAAGTGTTCACACTTCCGGGGTCATCTGCAGCGCTATGCTAGGGAGGGGAATGAGTTTCTGGCCCGAATAGTGGCTGGAGATGAGTCATGGTGTCATCACTTCGAACCAGATTCAAAACGACAAAGTCTCCAGTGGAAGCAACCAGGATCACCACCACCACAAAAAAAAAAAAAAAAAAAAAAACCAAGGCCATCCACACGAGTGCAGGAAAGGCTATGCTGACGTTCTTCTTTGACCAAGATGGCCCCCTTCTGATACACTTCGTGTAGCATGGGACAACAGTGAATGCCCAGCGTTACTTGACCAACCTTCGCCAAGCGATCAAATCAAAACGACCAGGCAATCTCACCCGTGGGGTCATTCTTCTCCACGACAGTACATAGCTTCATACGGCCAACGCAGTCGCGGCACTACTTCAGAAATTCAAATGGGAAGTTCTCGGCCACCCTCCATACAGTCCAGACCTCTCTCCCTGTGATTACGCCATATTTGGTCCCCTTAAAAAGGCTCTGAGGGGCAAACGATTCACCTCGGACGACGACGTCCAGTTGTACGTGTAACTGGTTCACATCGCAGCCCCGGGAATTTTATGAGACACCCATTCACCGCCTTGTGTCACAGTGGGACAAGTGTTTCAACAGCCAGGGCCAATACTTCTAACATACAGGAACTGGTTTCGGTGCTGATACCTCCGGCTCGTTTCTTCTTGAACGCACCTTATATTATAACAGTTAAATATGAAGCATTAGGATACAGAGTTATAAACAATAAAAAGTGTGGTTATACATTATTTTAGTGCATCTATATTTAACTAATTGTAATGAGTTTCTTGGCTAAGTAGTACTATGATTGCTGTTACGTTAATGTGAGTATTACTCCAAATTAATTTACTCTGTTAACGAGTTTATGACTAACAAATTCAGCGCCAGATTGAGGAGTATTATCACCGATAAAATTAAGGAAGTCTGCCCGTTTAGTATATAATGTGCTATCTATATGCACAAGGCTATGTGTAAAATAAATATAATCTAATATATTTATGCGAAATACCATCCAGAAACTTCATCTGAGTTTTTTGAAATGCATACTAATACTGATATTTCTACGTTTTTACTGAACCCTACATAGAAATAGGTATTGAAACACACAATCTCAGGCATATCCGAACACTCTGTAATAACATTTTGTTTTTGTCATACAGAAGAAACAAACATATATATTTCTGTGAATATCGAAATAACGTATATTAAATCTATTAGCATTGTCATTTACTCAAGTATTCAGAAGAAGCATAAATTGCCCAAAAAGTACTCTGCTCACACAGCCAAATTGTAAACATGTATGTATTTCTATGGAATAATTGTGTTTTCACACAAGCGTGTGTCTGACTCTACCTATACATTTATGTATTTCATTCCAGTTCCATCACGCCACTTTGGTGTGTATTGGGCCACCGTTACAGTGGTTTTTTAGTCAGGCAAATAATTCGCCACTGTGTGCATATGGTGACGAGGGATCAATTCACCACCCATAGATGGCATTATAGGACGAAATCACTAATTGCGGACGTTACACATGGCGAATTTTGCCCAAACACCTTTCCTTTCAAGGTGTGGGGTTCTCTTACGTACAAATAAACATTACATGAGACCAACGGCTTGACTTCCCTTCCGAAGGAAGCCATGCTAAGAATTTTTTACGTCCGAAAAGACCCATCACCCTCCACTGGGTTTGAACCCGCAACCTTGGATATTAGAGGCTAGCATGGTAATCACTACACCATGGAGGGTGACGCCAAATTAGTATAATTTAAAAGACATCCACCTTACAACATCCTAAACATTCATTTATCGGAAGGAAGGATTATAACATTCACCCATACTGGCTGGATATGTTATGATCCACAGTTGATCTTGCATCTCGATAGGATACTGCACCAAGGCACTGATCTGTAAGTAGGGCTGGGGATGGTACGAGTAAAACCGATGAGTGAACTGTTTCTTCCGGTTTTGGCGCCTCTATACGATATACCGGCTAAACCAAACGAAGGCTTTTGGTGCTTCGTAGCGCTGGGGATCGTGGGTTCGAGTCCCGCCTTGGGCATGGGTGTTATATGTTTGTGTTTATGTGTATGTTGTAACAGTAAGAAAACAGCAATCCAGTAATAATACAGAGAAACAAGGTAAAAAAAAAAAGGTAAATAAAAGTAGGGTATACAGTGCCGGAGTCCCGATCAGACTCCGGTACCGTATTTTTTAAAAAAAGAAGAAGAAGAAGAAGAAAAGGCTTATCCAGATAGCGCTGCCATTTATTCACTCTCCAGTTCTTCGGTTCTACTACAAGTGCCTATGTTAGCAAACTCAGTACTGCGTTCATAAAGCACTTCCTTATATAATATAGAGTTAACGTATATATGCAAAATTAAGTTTTTGAGCAACTACGTTTTTATTGGCTCCCTACTTGTTTTGCGTATGATATTGATGTTTCCTAAAATTGTTTATTTTGGGGTTTTGGTGCAAAATTAAGTATTTTGGGGAATTACATTTTTATTGCCTACGTGTTTTGTGTATGATATTGATGTTTCTTAAAATGTTTATTTTTGATTTTTATGAACACAATTTGCTTTTTAACTTTAGTAGTTTACCGAACGGTTTGAGCTCTTTTGAAAATATGATTGTAATACGACTATGGAGGGATCCCAAAGGAATAATAGGCCATATCGATAGTGATGCTTATACATTTTCCGTACTTTGCTTTGAGAGGGTGAAAACTAAGCGCCTTCTTCGCTATAATAGTGGCTTTTTCGTTACAAATGACCAGCAAGATGCACGTTATGCTGTAGGTATTACTATATATTTTCGAAAATAGTATGGTTTTTATTCCGTGACCGAATTTTATTAACTGTTGTGGAATGTCCATTGCACCGGGTTTAAAGTACCTATCTGATACTTACATGTACAGTCGTTTGCAAATATCCGTGTGGATATAATGAGCTGTGTGTTAAATCGATAGGGAATTAGTAAAGCAGTTCATCCAAAATTCATGGCTCCACCCCATCCCCTATCTAGTAGACCAAGATTAGTTGATTGGTGACCTTTGTATAGTCTTTTTTCGCGATAGTGTATGTGCGCCAGAGGTTTGGACTTGAGGAAGTTTTAGATTCTTTGAGGAAACATAATCAATTCATTTTTATGAACTTTATTGTTCTTCCGCAGGCTGGAAAGGTAAAACCAGATACTACAATATGTTATTTTAAAGAAAAGGTGGAACGCCTTGCGCTTTACCGGAATAATTCGAGTTAAATATAGAATTTAATGACATGATCCACATCTACCTCCACAATGACAGAGCAGAGCCCGGGAAGCCAAAGATTGGTGATTTGAATCCGGATCATGCCATTGCCTTTTTACTCTCATTATATGCGCTTTCTGTAATTAATTGTGAATTAATATTATCTGAAACATATTTTGTTATCAGAGTTGAAAAAAGAGTCAAACAAAAGTAAAAAAGTGCGGTAATATCAAACCTATTTATGATAGTTTAGAAATCGAAATCAATCTGTATAATTACTCTTGATCTTTGCTCTCCTGAAAACTTTATTAATGTTCAAATGCACTTTAACTTCGCTTTGTACTCAGTTGCGACATTATCTTGATGCGTTTGATGCCATGCAAACTGTATTATACATTTGTAACTAAATAATGCTACCTGGTTTGGGGGCCCAGTAAGTCTGTTCGTGGTATTTCTTCCACCAATTTTATGCAGTTCTGGAAGGTACTCCACATAGCTCCGCAGCCCTTACAGTATTGTAACCTTGTTCAACAAAAGCAATAATTGTCGGTTTATTGCCCCATAACCTTTGCTCTTTTCACATGGCTTTTATATAATACAGAGGAACATTCTTACAAAGCAATTTTATACAAACACTCTACATAATGTTTGTCCTCTTAGCGTCTCTCCTTATCCGAAAACCGAGCGTTGTCTATTACTTAGGGCTTGAGTGTCATGCATTTGACAACAAACCAATAGACGATACGCACATCTGGCGAGTGCTTTCCAACCATTCAGGTAAAATTCTAGTTTCCCACCCCTTTCACCGCCCACTTTATTCACACCAATAAGAAATAGAAATTACCACACGTAGGTAGGAGCGGAACGCAAGTGAAACTGGGATTCTGCCAACACCATAAATAAAGAAAAACACCATAGGAAACCAAAAGCACAGTCACGCTTCTTTTCGCCGGGATGTATATATGTACACATTCTGTATATTTTAATGTAGTTTATAAGTGTCATCTGTGATAAATGCAAGAACTTTTCCAGCTGGGTACAAAACACCCTAATCTGCGGTGTTCCGGTAGCTTAGAATTGTATTAGACACGCCAAAACGGCTTAATTATTGTATTATGTTGTTGTTTCAACGTGTCCCGTATAGCCAACGAGATTCAGGTGGACCTCGGGCCACAAAACTTTGTGAACCCATTTATTTTCTGGAGACACCCAGCGGAAATGTGTCCGTTACCTCCAATGTTATGGTGACAATGGGATGACGGTGAAAGGAGAGGGCGTACAGTTTTTGCTGTAGACTCCGAAGCACGTAAGGTCTTGGGGATACTTTATATGAGTTAATCAGAGGAGAAGGCTTGATTGGGGCCGAGTTAAAACCGCCAATCCAAGAAACGAATCAAGGACCCCCAGCACGAGAGCCGCGAACGGAACTACTGAATATCCCGGCGCCCAGTTAGTTTATTATTGACATGGAATATAAAATAACGGTCTCGAACAAGAATGTGTACATTTTCCTCATTGTAAGGAGGAAGGCTTTCATATGATCTTAATACTTTAGTTATTCTTAAGTTGCTTCTACTGCGTCACAAACAGAAAAGTAAGAGTTCAAAGACCATTAAACATACTCAAGGCTGCAAATATGTTAGCAGACAGGGAGATGGTTATGACGCGAGGAAAAAGAAAAATGAAGGCTGGTTTCTGGCTACAAGTTGTAAATGCCACAAAAAAGTACTTTAAATGCCGCCGTTCATAGCATCAAAATGTGAGAAACAGCGTAAAACACTAATCCTTTGCTTTTTCTAGGATTTCAGACACTGCTAACTTCCCATTACCCCACTCACGAGTGTTTATTGAAAAAATGAATGGCATTAGCCTTGACAATTAGAACTGCTAGCAGTTTTCGCTCGACGTAGAATATTTTGTCTGCCAGAGTACCATTAACCTCCACTCCCAGGGAACGAGTAAAGGTTCTCGGCAGGAATTAATGTACCTTTAATCCTAGGCAAAATATAAACTGCTGAAGCTTTTATTCGCACGATTCTCAATTTTACTTATATTTATGTGAGAATATGAAGAACTAACAGAATCGACACCTCCACTCTCATTACTGCGTTAACTGCTCAGGTAGATCTTTATCTCCTTGATACTGTCTTCCCTGTATGCAAGTTAATTTTTAACTAAGATCTTTTAATTAAAATATTAGAGACTTGTGTATTCATTAAACATATGCATATGATTTTCACTCAGATATAGAGAATTTATGTTTTCAAAGCATCAGAAATTTTAAACTTCCACTCTATTTGCTGAAGCACAACTCCTAAGCATCGTTGGTAGCAATCCTAGCGTAGATTCAATTGCCTGTGTTCGTGTAAAAAGCAAGTAGACCATGCATTTTTGGTTTGTGATTAGCATATAAAACGACACGATAATAAACCAGTCGAGTATCAGAAAATGACTGCGAACTTATTATGGATGAAGTCTTCACCATTTGTTCTTTTCCTCTCCCCACAAACCAAAGAGTAAAATATCTGATGGGTTCCATTCACATTCTATTTTGCAAACAAACCATTCTTACAAAAGATTATTCTTTTATCTACTTCATGCTAATCAAGATAAATATTACCAGAAATGGTCTTATTACCTTATAAGTAGAAGGAAAATAATGGACTACGCCAGGCTAACGCGTTAGTCAAATATTTTAAAAGTTGTCGCTGTGCGTTTTTATTGAAATTCGGTTCTCTTTCTAAGAATAAGGGAAAACAAAAGAGATATAAAACGAAAGATAATTTCCCGTCTGAGAAAATTTTAAATAGTTTAAAATTGAAACCAATAACAAAGAATGTCTCGGAAACGGTTAACTCTACAAAAATGTATATGACATAAATTGTGTGTTTTAACAAGATCTACGTTGTTTGTTTAGTAAGTTTTGTTCTATTTCTTACAGTTTACCTACCAGTTGTACAAAAGTAATCCAGAATGAACAGGTCTTCAGAGGCTATTCCCAGAAAATTCACGATATACATTTCGCTTGTAACAAATATCTTAAACATATGATCTTTTAATCAAAATTGTTACAGCCATTTTGAGAAATTTAAACATTTCGAAAATTCTTCCTTGTAAAGTGTAGTTTGGGGCAGTCGATTTTGTTGAAAATCTTCGTATCGCATGCTTGGAAGATACTGAACTTAAATGCCAAGTTTGGTATTTAACCGACTTTTCATTTCTATGTTATGCCGTCCTTTCACACGGGCCTTTTTCTATTCTTTTTTGCATTCAGGGGTTTTCAAAACATATTTCCGGTGAAATCTCGGTATCAAATTCTTGGGTGGAATACAATACCTTCTCTTTCTACTATGTACAGTATACATATGTGAGAGAAAAAGTAAAAAAGAGTAACTAGTGGACGATAAAAACCACAAAAGACTGAACTCACTTAACTATAATTATTGCAGTTGCCCCCTGCCCGTCAGCAGCCGCATGGAATTATGATTTTATAGCACATGTAGTAGAATATAACTTAGGCATAACTTATCAACACGGGTGGTCGATGTCGTTAAGACTCAGACTAATGAATGAGGAATCCGTTTCCTGTTGTTTTTCCACGTTTTCCTCAGTCTTTGTATCTAGCAAATGACCTGTGGGGTACCCACAACTTAGCCTCAAACGTTTTATTCCCAAATTGCCATATCCAATTGCTACATTTAATACGTCATTCAGCGCTCATCAACTTTGGTGTCGTATGTATTGTAAGCCTTGCTGGGTGCTCTGCTCTCTGGAGGAGCGAGAGAAGAGAATACCACATGCCAGCTCACGATTTTATCATAAATAAATCTACTGCCTACATTAAATACGTCGCGTAACGTTAGTATCCTAACGTGCAATTCAGCATTGCTAGCACAAGGGCATGCGTTTTCTAAGAGTCTAGTAAGCCTTGCTGAAAGTAGAGTCATAATCTTTCTCAGGTAGCGCTAGAGTTGTTGATGACAACACATTCCTTACAGCATTCTCCTGGGTGGAACACATTAGTAAGAATAGATGTTAAATACTACTCTTCTGAACAAAAAAGGAATATAGCTTAATGGTAGAAATTACCAGTACTCCAAATATCGGTACTATTATGTATTTAGTTTAAATTTAGCGTTGATTGGCATACATCCTTATTCTCCAGCAGTATTTACAAAAAGTCAAAAGGAATGATGTCAATATTCAGCAGGGGATATCGGCAGATTCAAAAATAGATATGGTTAAACTCTGGCGTAAATGACGAAATCTAAAGTCGCATTCACGTCCTAAATAAAAGTAAAAAAAAACATGGGGGGATGCATATCATGTAAAGGACGGAGAGTACATTGCTGAAATACAGAAGGGAAGAGAAAACCAAACTTAATCACATATGACAACCATGCATGAAGACAGCGCTATAACGGGGTTATTTCGTTACCAATTAAATGTTAAGACAGGTATGATATGTCAAATCATTATACATATATGTATATAATGATGAATGTGTATGCGTGTGTGTGTGTGTGTGTGTGTGTGTGTGTGTGTGTGTGTGTGTTTAGTACTCCATAAGACCTGAACGCTTTACCACTAAACCAGAAGACGAACCAGTTAAGTAGTCTTTCAACAGAATGATGCACAAAGTGTGATAATAGGAAAAAAAAAAAAAAAAAGGAAAACTTGACAATCATTTTAATTCCAGGTTGAGTATTTGTATACCACATAAGGCAAGTGCTTCGGAAGTCCTTCAATGACAAGGGTCGTTGCACTCGTGGGTGAGAAATGCTAATCAAAGAAGGCATAGGAAATCATAAGCAGTTTGGCATCAAGTTAGCTACACTCAAATCATTCTTAAAGTAAACAACAGCGGCCAAAGGTCTGCGATAGAGAGTTAAAACATAGTCTGGCAAGTGCTATCTGCAAACGCCAACAGACTGTCAGGTTTGTAACCTTCCAAGTCCCTGCGTAAAGTCTACTAACAGTTCAATCTAATTATTTTAAGATGTGCTCCATATATCTATATCTCCCCAAATATATTGAATTTGTGGAAAAAAATATAACTTAATATTCGGAATGGAATTAAATGTTTGTACTTAAAATCATTTAGGAAATACTAAGTGAATGTCAACATGCTAAATCAGCTAAGACTTGATTTTTATGGCAATACCTCCCAGAATACTTTAAAATTAGTGGAAAAGTACAATGTTCAGTCGCTTGTATCTAAATAAATCAAAATGAGATATGCTTAATCAGCTGTACTATGATCACTATGAAGACTTTCTTCTGGCTGAGTTATTTCGGAATTAATGTGAAATTTCTATAATTAATTCGTCAGTATTTTCAATACAATACAATTGCACGATGCCGTAATCTGTATATTGTGTAATTAGATATAAGTGTCTCTCATTTCATGTACCTACTTGTAAGAGTCTGTGCCCCACCGTGTACTTAACAATGTATAACTCAGCAGAGTATTTTTTTATTTTTATTTGTGTTCGGTAGATCATAAATGCTTTAAACGCAAAAAGAATGCGTTCGTTCTAACTTCATTATGTTACGCCACACTGCAGAGGAATTTGATGTAGGTGGTTGCAATTAGACGATACTGGCTGGGGAGAGCAGGTGTGCTAGTGGGCAGCCCGATACTCTTGTTTTCCCACTTGTTGAGCTTCATAAAGTTTTACATACTCTAATTTATATTTTCCTCTTCGCGTTACGAGTTCAACCGGTATTAGAGTTGTGTACAGATCATGTGTAACACGCCTAGTATAGTATTGCGTAGACATTCACGACTGGTGTCTGAATTCTGAAACGATATTCTCTGCGACTTTGAGATGTTTTAATGCAGCCGAGATCACTTTAAAGTTACTTAAATTGATATGGAAACTTTAGAAGCACACAGTAAGTATACATTTTGCTCTGTTGATATATACTTTCAAGCTAGATCATAACTCGTTGGTGACAGAACACCATCAACACGATCGTGGTTGTGATAATTTTCAGTTGGGAGGAATTATGGCTATACCTTCGCAAAGGAAACCGCGCGAAATTATCAGTTTCCTAATTACACTTCGTTCTTAAATTGCTTAGGAACCTTATTTTTATTGTAATTCTATGAACGTCACTAATAAGTTCCAAAACACACATGTTCAAACCATCAGTTGATGTTATTTCACTCATTAAGAACTTATGTCTTTCATAAAAATTGTTTGCATCCCTCTCAGGAAGAAATCATAATCTTATTGGATGATTAACATAAAGCAGTATTATAGAAGAGAAGGGAGTGAAGTGAAGGAATGAATTGTGGAAAAATTTGGAGTAACACATAATTCTAACAAAATAAATAGAGCTACTAATATGTTCACTTTCGGCCCCAAGAAATTTGAGCTCGAGACTTTCCAATTTTCTGAGTCTTACTGCTTGAGCAGATTGAACCAGTTCTTGATTTTTACACACATAAAATAGTTTAGGGAACGTGCATTCCTCAAAATGTGACCATCATATCACAAACTTAATAATGTTTCTTCCTCTTTTTGAGAACATTTTCGTAATACATGTTAGAGTGTTTCAAGAAGGCAAACAGAACTAAAAAAAGAAGGTGGGAGTGATCCCATGTGTTTTAAGTTAGGCGCTATTCACCTTTACGACTAAACGAAACATCTCAGGCCACTTGTCGCAATCATGCATTAAACCCCAACGCTCTTAGCCATGCCGAAATATGTCTTGGTTTTAAAATAATATCTTGAACTCTTTAAAGCCTTTCGAAGTTGCCGTAACATGTTATCTTAATTGCACAACGAAACAATGTGCTAAAAGGATTTCAAGTTGTTTTTGCATTCCGTTTTGACATTTTCCACAGTGCCCTACTAAAGCTCACTCGCTCTAGCACCAGATCCTCGTGTTTTACCTAAAACCTTTTGAGTTTTCCCATAAAACATTAAATATGGCAACAAAGAGTGGAGATACGGAAACCTTTAAATGGGAGTACTTTATTCAGGATACAATCATGAAGTGCTCAAAACAGTTAACTAAATATATGATTTATAACCCTTAATACATCGTTATTACATTTGATGTCAAGCGCAATACTTGGAATGTTACTTTCACATTGTTAGATTATATATGTTACGTTTAATTCTCACGCTGTTCACAGCAGATACCGTTATACCTATTCTAAACTATAAGTGCACACTTCAACATCAAATCACTGGATACTGCTAGTTTGAGATTTAAGCGTCGAATACATTTAATACTAGGAATGTATTTTATGTTGTTTTCAAATCGAGATGTTGGAGCAAGTTTTAAACTTTAGAAGCGTACAGAGTATGGTTAGTAGTAACATGGACTGTTATCAAGAAATCGAACACACGGTAGCAATGACTAAGAAACTTTTGGTAGAACATAAGCATTGTCTGTAAACACGTGAAGAAAGAACTCAATAAAAGGGGAAAGGGGATGGGGGAGAAGAGGGATGAGACAAGATTTTCATTCTTATTGTTAGCTCATGAATATCTGAATATTTTCTTCGTAAATAATTACTACTTTTTAACTTTTCCGTCCACATATAGGCTGAAAGCGCCCTTAAATCAAGCTCATTTCCGCAACCGACAAGACATTTCAGAGCAAAGAATACCACGTCGGAAATTGACTATGCCGCGTCACCTTTACAAAAGGAACTATTTAACGGCGTTTCAGATAAATACAACCACCACACAATTAAGGTCTCTGCATATGTGTAAATCAAGTTCTACAGAATTTGCGGTATTTTTAAGTGTGACAATATTAATAACGTGGATATATACATATGCGTTAGGTGTGTATATGTATGTATGGAGCGGTATTTACCTATTTTACTCTATCTACCGCTTAACTACGCTAAAGGAAACTATATCCGAACCTCAATGCAAATGCTGGTTTTGAGGTAACATATAAAAATAAATTATGTATAAAAGTAATTCATGTGTCACAGTGCATTAGTCAGGTTCTGAGTAAACTAAGTAATAATTTGTCCAGATCTCTGCCTCTCCGTCGGTAGGTCGGCCTGTATGCGAACAGCTCATCCAAAAACAAAAAAGTCGGAGGAGTACTGTATTTCATATCTAATTCAAACTTCTTTAGTGCTAACTACATATACCCAAGGTCGCGGGTTCAAACCTGGTGGAGGACGATGAATTTTTTCGGGTGTAAAATCCTTAGCATGGCTTCCTTCGGAAGGGAAGTAAATCCGTTGGTCCCGTGTCGTAGATTTACGGCAAGCCTAATAGAGAGGCCTCTGAGCAAAATTAAGCGGCCCTTCACGCCCAATATAGAATGGGACGCTGAGAACCATAGCAGTTAAAGAGCGTCCATAAATAACATGCCGTTTAGATTCCTTTAGATATGCAATTTGCAGACTTATAAGGAGTTTCGCTATCAAAAGGGTCTCTTACAAGGAGAAATTTGGTTATTCTTTATTTTCTTAAACTTGCTTTTAATATTTTGATTAAAACAGCATACTATACTTGAGATATTTGTGTGCTGAATAAAAAGTATGTCTTGATGAGTAAATAATAAACTGTGGGGTATTTAAAAAAATGTTTAACTGGAAAACTATAAACATATACAATAAATATTATGCTAGGAAAACATGCAGAGCTCAATAAACTATACAATTCACTTAAAATACTATTTTTGTGGGGCTAACCAATTCTGGAATGTTATTATTTTTCCTTTGAATGTTTGAATATTTTAGACATAATAGTTTGACGCGTAAATTGGTCATTCTCTAATGAGCCCGTGCAAAGATAAATTAATGACAATTATTGACCTGCCGTTCGTATTTTTTGTCTCAGTCTCCAGTGTTTTCTTGTATACCTGTAACAAAAACGTTTTGGAACCATTTTAGAAAATATTTATCTGGTAGTAAAATATGTTCTGTATCACAAATATTTACATATGACAATAAGTTATATTAGATAAATTTCTGGGAGAATTACATATTAGATTACGGTTTAATGTCCTCAGATTATTGTTTAATGTTGTCGTCTCCGTGGTCTGGAGGTAACATGCTAGCCCCTGGTTCCCAAGATCGCGGGTTCAAACCAGGCGAAGGGCGATGGATTTCTTCGAGCGTGAAAATCCTTAGCATGGCTTTCTTCGGAAGGTAAGTAAGGCCATAGATTTACGGCACGCGAAAGAACTTCATACCTGATAAAGAGATCACTGAGCAAAATTAAGCGCTCTTTCACGCATAGTTTAGAATGAGATGCTAAGAATCATAGCAGTTAAAGAGCGTTCACAAATAAAACTCAATTTCAGCTTCAATTGGTTAATGTTATTCATTGTTCAAGATGAGCAAACCTTAATGTGTATACGTAATTAGGGCCGCGCCGTGGCGAGTGTTTAGACCCCAAGAGACCACATGTGGGATTTTGGTGGACAAAGCGGTGCATGGGCGGTTTTTCTCCGGGTTTTCATGTTTCCCCCGCCATTGCATTCCACCATGCTCCATCCTCATTCCATGTATCACGAGTGTCATCGCCTGCGGTGGGCGCTAAACACTATAAAAATGTATACGCAATTACGATGGCTATAAACTATACATCGTTACAGTAGTCCACTGTGGCACAGGTCGCCTATTTGTCTTCATTGAACTGCACTGTTTGACTGGAGCTGACTTCTGATCTGGCTGTACTATACAGTATAAACGTTTGGGATTTTTCCCTTCTTTTTTCTGCGATCAATAGCAATAATGTCAATCCTTTTGTAACTCCCTCCAGCATCGACACACGTGAAACCTCGTAACTCTTTTGGAAAAGGGGACTCCGATAGAACTCTCAAGTAACTGAGCTGCTGTCAATATCTAATGCTACACCTACCAATCCAGTAATGGAAGGAGGCCGTTCTATATTTTTGGTGATCAAAATATCGCTTTCTATGTTTCAATATACATTTCACCAGCTGAGATTACAAAGAAGCAATAAACACTAACGTTGAAATACTTATTATCATAGTCAGACTTTAAAAAATGTATCCATTGTATAAAATATGGCAACTTATTTTGGCAGCAAAGACAAACAAAAAAAAGTAGACGAGTAGCACAGATGTTTAGAACGAATTGTGAAACAGGAAAATGTCCTGGCCGTTTCAGATTTTGGATAAACCACCAATGTTAGAACGTATAATGACAGAAACAGGATTTGTTAAACATTTTGTTTGAATGCATGCGTGCCTATGCTGTGTTAATTTTCCACTCAACAACGACTTAGCCGATAACTGTAAAACTCGAACCTTAGCTTCAACTTACAGAAAGAAGTGTATGATCCTCCATTAAAGAATATATTTTTGGCTACAAATTTATAACCCAAATATGATTTTGCTGACCATTATCATTATTTACAAATTTTCCATAGTTTCCGTTAAGTTTTTGTGCAGTTTTATAATTTGGAATTCTCTCTTTAATTTTATATATCGTAAATTAATGTAGTACACAATTCCTTGTATTTTAAATACCTTTGTTTTAAATTAGCCTACATTTGCCACTTTTACGCTGTATTCTGCACCACTTCAGAGAATCATTCACAGCTCCTATACTCTCTGGGGTTCAGTGGTAAATGTTAACTTACGTTTCAAAGCTATTTATGATGCATAAATGAAAAAAACCGGAATGAGTTGGAGATGTTCAGAAGAGAATGTGTACACAGCTGAGGTAACAGCAGTCAGGCAAAACTCCACTCTCTGATGACGGTCGACTCACAGATAACACCATGGACAAACTCCAAACTTATTACGAGAAAGCCATTAGAGGCAATGTTGGCAATTTGGAAAGGAAAATGAGAGTAGACTGGGTCACATATATTCACACTACTTTTGCAGAATCCAAACCACTGCACAACATGTGCTTGGTCAAATGATGCAAATATCAAGCAGACGCTTCAGGAATTATTAGTGACAATCACCTCAATAATTCAATTAATAAAGATGTAATGTTGGCCATAAAGCCAGTGCATGATAAACTAGCCCATTCAGAACTCTTGATAAGGTGTCGGCAAAGAAAGAATGTTAATACATTTTTTTTACTACATCATAAGTTCTCGTGTGCCAAAAACACATTTGCAAGACGAAAAAGTTTACAATTTTGGGTGAATGATGCTTTGTTAATGTACATACAAAAAAGGAAATTTTGGTAAGATTACCGTGCTAGAATATCTAGGAGGGACAGTGGATAGAAACACAGTTACCATCCTAAGAGAACCAGACCTGCTGAGAGTGACAAAGGCTGAATTTGCCTTGTAAAACATGATCAAACAGACCAGGTAAACAAGAAGAAGAGCCACACTTCAACAGAAGGATGTCGAAGAGGACAAGTTGCATACAGGCAGATTCATCGGGATTCTATATGTTTATTCAAATGCATTTGAGTTTTTTTTCTAAGCTTTTACGTTAAACTACATTTTATCAAATTAATATGTTCCAATGTAAATGACTCGTTTTTTCGTTAACTATTGAAGATAGCTCACTGGAATTTTAAAATGATAAAAATACCTTCATGTTGTTATAGAACTAGAGCGGTGTTAATAAGATGGTTAGTTAAAATGTCACCTGATGAAATTACGGTGTAAGCCTAGTTTAGTAAATTTATAATACATGAATCTATATCCTACAAAAATTCGATCATGTTCGCTTAATTAGTTTTTGAGATAAAGGGTCATGAACAGGCAAATTTAGCATTGACGGGATAGGGATTTTTGCCTCCCCTTAAGGAAATATAGCAATTTATTACACAAAACAGTTGTTTAATAATAAATTCTATTGTTTCTCGGTTACCACTGAAAATAATGTAGTGCTGAGCATCTCATTACTTTCACGCTGATATATCGAGTTCCAATTTCTCCTGTGTGAACCTGTGCAGCTGAGGTTTTAATTTCTCAAATCTTAGAACGAATACAATCACTATGTACCTTTCTCATTGTGTAATATGACACATCGAGCGAATTGGCTCCACGGTGATATATGAGGTTTGCCTTCGGAGTACCCGGTTCAATTACCGTTATTGACTTTCCCGCATTACAGTTTAACTCTAACCGTAGGTTTTATTTTCATTTCCTAGATTTATAGGCAAAGGCTGGGATTCCTCTTCCACCACGTATTTCCTGTTCATCATTTCCTGTCCCATTATCTCATTTCATCTGTTTCAGGATTTTAGGGTCAAGCGACGACGATTTATGTGTTGCGACGGAACGGTGAAGTTTGCGCTAGGTGCTTGGACGGCCGGCCGCTGCCCCCTTCCTAAAGGACTTGTTCCCAGGACCTCTGAGTTGATGGCGTAGGCAAGCTCGAGCTGGCGTCAGCATTGGAATCCTTAAGGAACGCCGTCCTTGCTAGTGCACATCATCGTTCTAATCTGGTCGCCTTCGATCTTTCCTCTTCATCTTATCCTCCCTGGGTTTACATAAACCACGGTGCTGAGCTTCAGGGGCTGGAGTCCCCTCCGTCCGAGTAATCCTAATCCGATTGCTGACAAGATATAAAGAACACTTCCTTGAATAAAACTGAAAGTTAAAACCCTGGGAAGGTTTAAACGTATAAAACCTGTTACTTAAATTATGTATAATATATTTGCATTCAAAACTGTATCTTAGGTCACAATGTTACACCTTCTTTCTTCTTTTCCTTCGATGGGCAATAATATATATATATATATATATATATATGCATATCAAAAAAAGATTTGACCTTTTAAAAATATAGTTTTGAGCTTTAAAATTGTTTTAATAAAAATAAATAATTGCGAACAATAATACAGATGTATGGTTCAAAGTAGGTAGTTTTTTGACTTGTTTTGTTATCATTTTATTTAAAATTGCATCCCTCTGTTGATTATAGTTCCAGAGAAAACGAAACATTTATTATAAAAGCCCTAGTCTTGAGAGTACAATTTAAAAAAGAATGAAATATAAAACACTTTCTTATTTATTGTTGCATTTGCATTAAAATCTACCTACGCAATAATCAACATCCTCCTACATGTCTATCTGCTTCAGTCTAGTTCTTCTCCTGCCAGATATGACTGTTTTAGACTATTTTGTGTGGCAAATTTTGCCTTAACAATTCTTATGTGACCAAAGTCACTTTAGATTGTCACTGTATTCAATCCAATTTTCACATTTAAATGATCCAATTCACTCTGCCTATGTTTTTCATACTAAATGTAATAATAGAATCATGATTCTAAACATGCAAGAAGCTAAATTAAGCTAAACCCGCAAGCTAAATAACAGCTTTATAATCCCAATTAGTTCCAAAGTCAAAGTCAAAAATTATTTTCTTAAAAGGTGTCTATACTTCACTCATACTTATTTTTAAACATCTAACGGAGTAACATATTTGAAAATATATCAAATGACTTTAAATTGACCAAACATATAAATAATACAGCAAAGTGGCAAAACATTTCAAAGATAAATATGGCGGAAGCAAATAATTGCAGTGTGAAGTAAATATATATATATATATATATATTAACATATTGTGCCTAACTGTATGTAAAACTTTCAAAATTATATATTTAGTTGTCCCTGAGATAACAGATCCTTAAATAAGATAATTTTATAGAGATGGTGGTTAATCTCCCTTAAAACCTGTATTAGCTGTTGTTATGATTAATAATCCATCAGTCATATTTATTTTTATAATTTTTATTTTTGGGTGTGCAAAAATAATATGCAGGTTTTAGGAAACGTAGAAAGGCAGTACTAAAATAAGTAAACTTATTCGGAGTTTCTTGCTAGTCATCTTGAATCGACATCTTTGTTTAAATGAGAATGTAACTCAGTGTAGACGATCCTCTATTTCCGCGGAATTAACAGGGTGGCAACGTAGAATGCCGCGGAGAGGGGGGGGGGGGGAGAATTGCCATTTCAAACCTCGTGCCGTTCAAAACTTGATACGGACTTCCCAGTGAGCTTCTTGGAATTTGTGAAGCCGTGTTATTCAACATGTGCATAGTTTGACTGTTTTCTTCACTGCCATATGCATCTCCAAAACTTGCTTTTGCTACTAATCTGCCACAAATATTTTTTTTACATTTCGGCAGTAATTTCAGCAATTCTATGTAAAATTTCAAGGCCTGTAGCTATTGGTATACTTTTTCGTTTCAAATAAGTTAGTTGTCAAAAACAGAATGACACCATCTCCGCAGAAAAAACCAGTAATAGGGTCTATGAATCTGTAATCACAATTAAAATAACTGCAATTCCGATTAACCATTTAAATGTTAAATTAAATTTTCTGTTTTCTATAAACTCACCGAAATAGTTGGAACTTTTGGAGAAAAAATCAGGAGCGTTCAACATCGTATGCTGCAATCTGATTTATCCTACCAGTTACAAAGCGGTTTCATATCATGAAAATAGGATGGCATCCATGACATTGATAATCTTGCGATTTCGTTGTAAGCAATTGTGTATCCGAAATCAATAACTGCAATAGCCCTCAAGGAAACCGCTAGATCTTACAATTTACGCAACCCCGAAAAGTGGTACCTTGAGGCTCTTCTATTTATTCCCCACAAGACTGCTTGCTACAAGCCAGGTTAAGCTCTCTAGGAGTCAAATGTAAGTATTAAAATGCAACTACTTATTAAAACTTAACCAAGCTCAGATTATACCTGTTCAAGTAATAGTGTTATATTACTTGAACTTTGCTTTTGCTATCTTTAGATCTGTCATGTGGTTAAATAAATTTAAATGGTTAAGATTTAACTAGACCTTTTGAACTTAGGGTGCAAAACATTCGCACAAGAGCTACAGAATACACTCGAACCACTTTCAGTTATCGGACTTCTGTGACCTTAGTTTGAAAAGTCAATCTTCATAGGCGAAAAGAAGATACGTTTCGGTATTCCTATTTGCAAAAGTAAAGTTTGAAAGTTGGAATCCATTGTAGCAACGTTCAGTACATCGTGTTTTAAAACAGATTGGAGATAGTAATATTGTTTTCAGGTAAAACATATGATAAAATATGTCTCAAAATACTGAGCTGCTGCAGTGAGCACGAATAGGATTGTTCCCTGCATCCTTTCCCTTCAGCTAATAAACACGAAAACAGAACAAAATGAAAAATAAAATAAAACGTTTTAAAAATAAAAAAATAAAAGAAAAAGAAAACAAAAATATAAAATCATACTTTTTAAAACAAAATGTTGGATACGTGTATCGGCACATTATGAAAGCCGCCGGTGCAGAAAAAAACGAAGCCCATTCTATAGCTCAGTATCTATTCGAGAGCACCACTAACTGGAGATAACACCTACAGGTGGACAAAATTAATTTAGTACACTCCACAGTAGCAAAAATACCCAAAAACAAACCTAAATGCCGGTAATATAATTTTTACTTTCTCTACCGAGTACTATGTACCTACACAGTAGGTAGAGAAGGTATTGTATTCCACAACAAATCTGATACCAAAGCGTCACCAGAAATACATATTTTGAGGGCACCTGAATCCAAAAAAGAAGCATTTGTAGACAAAAGTGCATGTGCATGTGTGTCTGTGGACAGCATAACTGAAAAATAACAATTCGATAAGTACAAAACTTGGTATATAAGTTCAGCATGTTCCAAGGATTCAACACAAAGAGTTTTAGATAAACCCCATCACCCCAAATCCTTTACATGGATGATTTTTTGAGATTCGATTTCTGAAAAATAGTCATAACAGTTTGATTAAATACCGTATTAAATATAATTACATGATAAACAAAAACGTGTATCTTGAATTTCTTGGGAATAGCCTCTGAAGTCCACTTCATTCTCGATGGTTTTTCCATAACTGCTATACAGCAAAACATAGAGAAAAACTTGACACATAAAACATCTGATGTGTTCCATTCACATGACTTTCTTCTTTTATCTACAGCATGCTAATCAAGACAAACTTAAGCAAAAATTGTCCTATTGCTTGCTTCTTTCTAAGTAGAAGAGATATAAGGGAATACACTAGACTAAAGCCATAATCAGCTCTTATAAAACCTGGTCGTTATGTGAACAATTGAGGTTCGGTTCGCTTTACATAAACAACAGTAAAACAAAAAGAGAGATGAAACGAAAGATGACCTCCCGTTTGAGAAAAGTTACATGGTTTAAAATTGAAATCAATAACAAGCACTATCTTGGAAACGGTCAACTCTACAAAAAGATGGATATGATATAAATTGTGTGCTTTGACCAGATCTACATTTTTTGGGCTGCAAGTTTTTTTGTGCCTCCTACGGTTTACTAGTTATGCAAAATACTGCAAAATTCATTCAGAATGCGGAGTTTTTCAGAGACAATTCCCAGGAAATTCAAGATATACATTTTATGTATGATGCAAATATATTTAATATTTTGTATTTTAATGAAGCTCGTTAGATCCATGTTTGAGAAAAAATTGTCAACAAATGTTCCTTGAAATGTTTTTTTTTAATTTGTTTATGGACGCTATTTAGCTACTATTGTTCTCAGAGTTCCATTCTATGTTTGGCGTGAAAAACAGCTTAATTTTGCTCAGAGGCCCCTTTATCTGGTTTGAGGTTCTTTTACGTGCCGTAAATCTACGACACGGTACCAATGGATTTACTTCCCTTCTGAAGGAAGCCATACTAAGGATTTTTACGCCCGAAAAAATCCATCGCCCTCCGCCGGGTTTGTTATTTTATTCTCGTGTAAATGTTTTCTCATGTTTGGGGTGGGGGGATTTTCCTGAAAGTCTTCTTATCGCATCCTTAGAAGATAATAAACTTAAATGCCGAGTTTGGTAGTTAACGGTCTTTTCGTTTTTGAGCTAAGCACACACTTACACAAAGACAGACACACACGCTGACCCTTTTCTAAAAATTACTTTTTTAGATTCACGGGGTATCAAAACATGTATTTCCGATGAGATCTCGGTATCGAATTTTTGTGTGAAATACAATACTATCTCATACACTATATGCATAATACGTGTAGAGAAAGTAAACATGTACATCTCGTTAAAATACACAATTTATGTCGAATAAATTTTTCTTGTAGGTCTATTTCGAGATACTCCTTGTTATTGGGTTTCAAAATTTCAAATACTTAGACTTTTCTCAAATGCACAGTTGTTTTTTATTTTTTTCATCCTGGTCATACAAAGAGAGGGAAATTTCAGTTGCATCACACAGCGACCGGCTTTTAAAAAGGTTTTCTATCGCTTTACCTTACTGTATTCCCTGTTTTCCCCTTTACTTAGAAATAATTATGTAATACGACAGTTTCTGATAATGTTTATCACGGTTAGCATGAAGTAGAGAGGAGAGTAAGTTTTAGAAAGAATAATAAATTTGTTGCAGAGTAGGTAGAGAAAGTCAAGTGAATGTAACATGTCAGATTTTATTTTCATTCCTGTTGAAAAGCTTGCTTTAAAAGTTACATGTTGATGAATAATCTGTTTTGTATAAGACCTCAATTTCTTTTCTTTTTTTCGAAAATCCAATAAATTCAAATTGCCTCTCCAGCAAAGATAACAATAATTCCCGAGAGTGATTGCCTCGCGTCTATCCCTCCCAACGAAATGTTCGTTCGAAATCAAATACCGAACCGCCATGTTTTACACTGCTTGTTGAATTGCTCATTCGCTAAAAAAAGAAACAAAATAAACTCTGTTTTCTGTGTGTGCTTGAATGGCAATGATAGCTATAAAGTGGGGGGAACGTTGAGTGTAAGCGATACCAGTGCTACACACTAACAATATTAAACCATTAAAAAGCTGATTTTTTTCCCTCGCTCTATTCCCTCCACACAGCTGCCCTACAGTGTTAACGCATTTTAATGGTCACCTTAGTCGGATTTCTCATTCTAAATGGGCTGCGCTCTCCTCAACCTAATAGCAAAATAAAAATGATGGGAATAAAATAAGCAGGTAGAAGCAAGGGAAAACCTTTTACCCAGTACTTTAAAATACTTTCAAGCTGCAAACGCTTTCCTCTGGAAAACAGACCAGTTTCCACTTAAAGTGCACCATAATCTGACCAAACTTAGTGGTTTAGATACGGATATTAATCCTGTTATATATATATATATATGGGATTTTAATTTTTGTCCTCTAAATGTGTCTTCTATGTGTAGTGTTGCATCTATTTTTCATCTGGTTATAAGGCTCCCCACATATCGAAGTAAGCGCAGATTGTATCCCGAAAGCCTTTCACAATTTGAGTTTTACTTTCCATTTAACTTGTACATGGAGTTAACAATAAAAACTTGACATTAGTGTTAGTCAAACGCCAACAATTGTTTAATAAACTATGCAAATCGTATTAATCAAATCGTTTTGTTTCAAATAAGAGATAATTTTCTTCACTGCCACAAGCCGAAGGATGACACGCGGGAACAAACAGTTCATTGTTTCTGTAGTTCAAACTCATTACTAAAGTAGTGGCATTAATTCTGGACATGGTTTTTGTTAAATAACTAACTTTCAAATTTGCATATTGCATTCAACTCTCATTCAGGATCATTTTACCTGATAAATTATACTAGGAAGTGTTACCATAATAAAGCATTGAACCTTTTATCATAAACTAGAACTAACTTGGTCCTTAATTTTGGAAGCCATACAATTATATTTTATATTGTATTCAATGTAAAAATGGAGTTATTGCTCTCAAATTACATAAAGCAGCTCAAATTCTGGGAATTCTTGTATACTTTAGGGTTATGACATTTCAATACCGTAAGCAACACCATGACAATAACGGGAGGATGAGTTAAAAAATACACTTAAGACTTTGTTGAAGGTTTTTCCATTTTGAAACCAGAAAATTATAGTTTAAGTATTTCGTGTAAACAACGGCATCATGAAAATGTCGTTTATTTGAAGGCAAGTGTAGAAATAAATCCTACGGTAAGCTGTTTGGTACAACACATTCTATCAATTACGGCAGAAGATACTAATGTTAGATTGTTTCTACCAGATGCTATATTCTCTGGTGGAAAGCAGTGGCAACCTACAAAATGAAAATTTCATCATCACTGCAGACTTATCTGTGGATGTTCTTCAAATGAAAGGTCTTTAATCCCGGCGATTGTTAGAGGCAAAATTTGAATAAATGAACTCTTCAGCCTTATATTTCACCAATTTTCAAAAATTGTCAACACCATGTCTTCCGACTAAGTTTCACAAGAAAAAATGCCTTTATCCTTGTGCACTTTGAGTTCAAAATGATATCAATAAAATTTAAGATGACGCTCACAAAAGAGAACGAGTATTTGGGTGAAATGAGATCCCCACTTGCTGTGCGAAAACAACCGTCAGCCACTGTGCTTGTCTCCCATTCATTCTTCCCACTGATTTATAATTTTAAGTTCAAGGTTTATAATTACATGGGACAATTTAAATTCTTAACTATAATAACGTTAAACACAAATGTGCTGTTAATAAATAAAAAATATTTTGTTTCAAATATTATAATCCTCTCCCGGTTATACCCACCAATAACGAATGTGGGTTACCATTAAGTTTCCCCCATACCTTTTAGGTGTATTAATAAAAGAAATGCTGCGATTAATCATAAAGCATATCCCTGGATAATCTTTTAGAATTAATAAAATGTTTTAGTAACATGGAGTATAATGCTACAGTCTATGGCACTTGTTCCTGCGTGATAAAAGGATAAAATACTTGCCCAAGTGTTTTGTGAAAGACTGCAATGAATGAAGCAGAACCTCCGGGAACCTGTTCTGTAACATTAAGGAACAAACGTTGGTCAAGCATACCTTCCAGGGGGTATATGTACGACTAGTTCGGTACGATATATACGAACCTCTCTCTCGCATTATTGAGCTTTTGGAAGAGTAAATATTCGCCCAACTTCGCATCCTTCCGCCATAAAACGGACTTGTGTGTGCTACCTCCAGCACGCTTTGTCTATTGCAAGGTTTCTAAGGCATGGATTAACTTTTTGCGTTGAGGAGGGGGAAACGCTGATGTGTTTACTTAATTTAATTAGGGATACCTTACGTGTGTAAATGTGTTTAACTCTTGCTCCTTCCTCTAAGCGCATCTCAGTTACAAGGCGATACAGAATGCCTCAAAATAACGCACAGCTAACACATCATAGGCCATTGAGTTTTCTAACACTCGCGTAAACTGAAAGATAACGGTACCTTCAAATCAAGTCCTTGGTCTATAATTTGTTCTACCGAATACTGCGTATGTACGTACACAGTAGGTAGAGAGGGTATTGCAAAAATTCGATTCCAAGGTTTCACCGGTAATACATGATTTGAGGTCCTCTGAATCCAAGACGGTATTTTACTTTCTCTAGCACGAATGTAGAATGTACACAGTAGGAAGAGAAGGTATCATATTCCACCCAAAAATATACAGGTGTCCCAGAATTCAACCGCAAAAATTGGCAGAATTGTAGAGGGGTCCAAGACAAATAGTTTGAGACCGGGAACCAATGGTCCATGAGTTCTAAGTTGTTAGTTACGGCATAAAATTTATTAAAGTTTAGTACGCCACTGATCAAACCATGAGCCGTGACCTGAAACTCGAATTTCAGAGAAGGTAGATATAGTGGCATTTACTTAGCGCTATGATTAGCATGTGGACATCGAATTAAAATGTTCAGGGAGTTGGAGGTTCAAATTTCCATAGGTACCTGCATTTTTATATTGTTTCCTTTGTGGGATCATAATGACTCATTCATATTTTGCTGCTCAATATTATTTACTCCTATTGACAAACAAAATAAATGTAAGGTACGATAAGCATCTAGGTGCAACGGAGAGCGTTTCAATAATAATTGCATTAAACACCTGAAGGGGTACAGTTCTCCGTACCTCTCGAAGGAGTTTCTAAAATACTCTGTATCAAACATTGACGGGTTACGTGCATACACATTACAAGTAGTAGCAGTTCACAATTTACTTAACAATATCACTATTGTGCCAAATGAGCTTCAAATGAAATACAAAATGAACAACCATCTCCATTGTAAAACAAGTACCTACAAAAAACTGGCTAAGAACTTTGTACTGGTAAGAAAAGTGCATTCTACCTTTTCATCTCTGATTGAAAGGCAAATAAAAAGAGACTTGGAGAAATAATGCAATCTCCGAACTACAAAATACAACAGGTTACCAGAGGAAATTCGATATGTTGACCAACATCCCTGTACAGATTGCACCTACCTACTAAGCTCAATAGCATAGGACTACAGTAGTGGTTAAAACGGCATAATACCAACATGGAGAAAACCAAAGTACCGTTGTTCAAACCCCAACAATAGCAAAGTTTCCCGCCACCCCCTCCTCCCCCCCCAATGGTAAACTCATAGTGTAGTTGCTACGTTTCATAGCACACGTTACATAAATGTTTTCAAGAACCCTAATTGTTTTATTGCATTAATCTATGCAGATTCCTTGACAAATAATTACTGCAATTTAATATTAAACGTTACGTAGATGTCATTCAGTCTTTTGAAAGTAATTTTGTTTACATTTTTACTTCAAAAATGTAAACTAGGCATATTTCTTTGAGAAAAAGAACCACCTTAAAAAACTAAACAATGAACATTTCAGAGAACGGTGCGATCTCAGTATTGTTGGATTTGATGACCAGCACTATACCGACCAGCATGTTAAAGCAGAGCGCTCTAACTACATATGATAGGAACTCAACCGAACGGTTACCAGAGGCGTACACATCCTCAGAGAACAGGCAATTTTGCAAACGTTGCAAGTCCAATAGTTTTAAATATCGTATTGATTGTACACCATTACTGAGTTCCTTCCCCTGCTGGCATACAAATGAAGCATTCTGAATGAAAATATTATACACACGTTCACGTTATTTTGAATTACGACCACTGATGTAGGATCCAGAAAACATGCCATAATTTTGACATTTAACAAAAGGGACTAACGGTTCCCTATCTCAAAGAATCCCTCTAAAATCCTACCAATTGGTGCGGTTGAATTCTGGGATACCTGTTTATCTTGAATTTCCGGGAATAGCTTCTGAAGTCCTCTTTATTCTGAATTACTTTTCATAACTGTTAACCCGTAAGAGATAGACAAAAGCTTAGTACACAAAGAATGTAGATATCGTCAAAAATCACAATAGTATTACGTCCTTTACATTTCTGTTGTGGAGCTATCGATTTCCGAAATATTGGCTTCAGTTTTAAAATCCTTAAACTTTTCTCCAACAGGGAATCGTCCGCGTTTCTTTTGTTTTACTCCTGGCCATGCAAAGAAGCGAATTTCAATGACAAACGCATAGCGACAGCTTTTAAAACATTTAACCATCCCTTTAGTTCCCGTTGTCCCCTTCTACTTATAAGGAACTAGGTAATAAGACCATTCTGCAAACGATAATCCCGATTACTTGTAGCATGGAGTAGAGAGAATAATAGTCTTTTGTACCAAGTGTTTTTGTAGAACAGCCAGTGAAAGTCATGTGAATGAAACACATCAGATATTTAGAAAAAGACCCATATGTTTATCTGTGGACAGCATAACTCAAAAACGAAAATTCCATAAAACTTTTTATTTAGATTTAGAGTTTTTCAAGGATGCGACGCGTAGATTTTCAGGAAATTCCTCCACCATGAACTACGGTTTACATGGAAGATTTTTCGAAATGTTCGATTTTCTAAAAAATTGTTGCAACAAGTTTGATTAAAATAGCCGTATACTGAATGACAAATAAAATGAATATCTTGAATTTCCTGTGAATAATCTCTGAATTTTTCTTCATTCTAGATGGCTTTTGCATAACTAGTAAAACGTAAGTGATAGACAAAAACTTATACACACAAATAATCTCGTCAAAAGACGCAAATATAAGGAACTAAGTTATAAGACTATTTCTGCTAATGCTTATCTCGATTATAATCATTTTAAGAAGTTTGTTTGCAGATCAGGTAGGGAAACTCATGTGAAGCTCAGCCATCCACACCAACTTAAAACTGCTTGATTCAGATAATAGAATTTGGAAAGACTGTTACAGGAGTTTTTGTGAGCATGTTTTTACCCAGTCTCTGCATTTTAAACAGAACCAAATCGGAGTTGTACTGCTATTAAAAAATGTTTCAATATTCGGATATTAGCGATATTTTATTAAATAAGAATAAACATTTTAAACAAATATTATTGCAGTTTTCTGTAGCTAAAGATCTGCAATGAAATAGGATAAATTAATAAGAAAGTTTAATTAAATATTTGTGACGAATATTCAACTCGGTCGATGGCCGGGACGGAATTGTGGAGGAAACCACAATCCGACCTCGGCGTTCAGGCAAGAGTAATGCCGCGGTGATGTTGACATTTCCGCTCCGCAGTATGGTGATAATGAAAGGGCACACATGCAGTCCTGCAAGCGGGGCAGAAAATCCTTAAGCTGGTACCGGGAATTGAATCTGGATCTCTCGCGCCGGAGACAGGTACTCTACCACTGCGCTAACAGAACGGACCTAAACATTTGTACCGCATGTAAGGTGGAAATTAATATTTTATGTACACAAAGGAATATAATAAGAACTCTGTCCCCTTCATAATGTCAAAATTAGAATTATAAACTAGTAGCAAAATGTAATTAGCCTTTGGCATCAAAAAGAAGAAAAGGAAGATCTAAGATAATAATTGTCTTAGCGTGTATGCACGCCATCCCGAAACTGTTGTCCACTTCTCTCGAAATGCAACAAAAGTGACCGAACCATCAGTATAAACTCCTTACTGTTTCACAACATCTTAGAAGCTTCTACTTATACGTGTTAGATACCTTTCAAACTAACTTTGTACTGAAATTAACACCATCACCGTATAATGCAACTGTGTTTACCATATTAGCTTTGATTGTAACATCAACCTAACCGATGTGTGCTAAATGGAAAATAATAATAATAATAATAATAATAACAATAATAATAATAATAATAATAATAATAATAATAATAATAATAATAATAATAATAATAATAATAATAATAATAATTCGTGGATTGTGAGTCACAAATTTCAATATTTTCTGTTGAATGTCGATTTTCATCTAGATTGTGTAACAATGCTTTGTACAGATATGAGTGATACGGGAGACGGTTTCACAGCATGTGAATAAACGTCTTATTCTTTAGAACAGTTATGCCAATACGACAATATTACGGGTGATGCCACAGCGGCATTCTACAGCATTCACCCTACCCACATAATTTACCTGTTAAATATTGTTGTAATAGCCGCCGTCATTTTCCATCCTTTTGCTTATTTTTAGTCCTACAGCATATACCGAGAAATTTAAAAGCTTTATTTTATAATATGTGGGGTATAATTTATTAGTTTCAAATTTCCTTCAAAAATACGTTTTGTTTCATTTAATCTCCTAAATCAATTCCTCAAAAAATGTTTTGAGAAGTAGGAGAAGTAGAATACACACACACACACACACACACACACACACACACACACAATCTTGTGAGGTGAGCATAGTAGGTTAAATTTAGAATCTAAGTACATTTCATGATCCTCATTTAGACCTGTCTGGTTTGGTCCCAGCTGAAAAGACAAACACTTTCACATAATTTGGATATGGTAGGGTCATATATCCATTCCCTCTTAATTTTCTTGTAAAAAGTAGAATTCGCAAAATAAATCTAATGCCCAAATAATAATTTCAGGTAGATAGACTGGACATTTTTTCTTGCTAAACTAATTTGCTACTCGAAAATACATAATCAATGTTATATACTGCTTCAGTGACTGTACAGTCCTCCAAGAGACCTGAAAGACTTTCTAATTTCCCTGAAACTGATATTAACTTCAGTAAATAATTGAAATGCCGAGTAAGACTCTCAAAATTGATAATCTGTAGCATTTGAAATTGTTTCCTTTGTATCCACTAAAATATATTGATAGGAAGTATCAAACCATTGTACAACACGTCTACAGAAGCATTTTCATGCACACGGAATTACAATAATATTTGTGGACAATCAAATGCATTCATCTTGAAGAAAAGAAAACAGTTTTAATCTGATCTGAACAATTACCAAGGTAGAATTCCAAATGTATGATCACATTTTAAATTCCCAAAATGTGTAATTCTCAGTACTTAACTATTCCTTGAAAAAATCTTCATCTATTCCAGTTCACTTCTTTTGTCTCGGTATTTTCGTTTTCTTGGCACTTCAAATGGCATTTTATGGCTTGGTTGATTTGAAATTTTGTGGGATGTGCTGCTGGTGACAGTAAAGGTATCCTTTTTGATAGCATATGAACTGTTCCATCATCTATTGTTACTCTGTTTTCGCTTATTATAAACACATCAACATGTTATAAGCATACAGATGTAGCATTCTCTATATACACATAAGAACAGAGTTCTCTGATGTTCTTGTTACATGAAAGCCACTCATCAAATACAATTTTATTATTATTTTGTAGTCCTTTGTAATCCCATGGAAAAATTATAGCCTTATTGTCAGTAATTGTATAATGGGGGAGGGTAGCATAAAGAGTTGAAATGTTAACACCTTCCAGTTTGAAGTAGGCATTTGTTCAGCACACTCATGTGTGAAATGATAAAATACTGAAAATAATCGATATAAATCTAATAATATTTAAGTTATACTATATTGAAAAATTATTATGTAATGTAAACATCATTCTGTGACTATGGATGTGGCATTTCACTCAAACCTTGGTTATAAGGGCGTGAGCTTTTTGGCATAGGTTTGCACTCCAGTGTATACTAATACAAACTTCTGAAAGTTATGTTGGAAATAAATTAATTTGATTAATTTTTCATGAATTTAACACATAAAGATTACATTTTTACCTAAATATTTGATATTTTTAAGCAAACCGTTCAATTCCTTACAGGTGAGTGAGTATAAAAAGAGAGCATTTCTAAGATGGTTTCGACAGCCACTTCAGGTTTTTAAAATAGTTTTGTTAATAATTATCACATAATGCTTTCAACAGGGTCTTTGCTTTCCAAAACCTGCAAAAAGGTAGCGTTTATATCTGATTAATAACCTTACCCTATATCCAATACAAAATAAAAACAAATTTGTTTTGAATCTGCCCAACGTGAAACTACTGACCAATTTCTAGCAAAATTTATGTAAAGGTACCTTGATTAAACTCACATACAACCAATTTTGTCTGGTAAAATACTGAATTTGGAAAAATTTTTAGTATCCCAATTATTTCAGTTACTTTCATCAATTTCCTCTCGGGCCAGCTTAAATTCTTGGCTTATATTAACATACGTGTGTCATGTATCCAAAATTTTGATGCTTATCTGTGATTGGAATTTTTACTCAACATAATGCATTTTTATTCCAAAGCTTGGTGATTTATGTAACCTGATGCTGTAATACTTGTACTATGTGCACACCTTTTCTTGGGCGCTAGTTTTATGGGGAAGCGAGGTCCAGGGGAAAAAAGGGCTCGCTCCCCACCTCGTCTTTACATTTTATTTGTACTTTTATGCAATGTTGTCAAACAAAGAAAGTTTCCTTGTTTGAAGCCTCAGACATTATGGTGAATAGGTTTTCTAATTTGCCGCGAACTAGCTGATTTAATAACACAGCGCACGCCCATGTACATAAACCCTGAGATCTACAGACAGAATAACATCTTAGCATTCAGGCCACTAGATATCAGGATGTAAAGAGTACGTCATGCTTCAATGCTGTCGCTCTGCTTCTGAAATTGCGCGAAACCTACCGACTGAAGAAAAGGAGCGTCCAAGAAAAGGAGCATAGTACATCACTTCAACCTATAATGACTACATGTTCTCTAATTCAATTATGTGCATTATTTTCTTGCTCAAAGCAAGAACCATTAGCTCTGCACCAACCATTAGAGATATACAAAAGTGGTTTTAATATTTTGTTGTTTTATTTCCTATTGCTGTTACAAAATGGTAGATGAATAACTGAGCTTTCATAAAATGTATTTTCCTCCATAACCCCATTTAGAAAAATACGTATTCGTTGATTTATATGGTAAAAGAAAGAAGCGCATCTATTTTGTCACAAATGATTCCTTACCTGCCTGTTTTATAATTCCATTATATATGCAGCTTTAATAAGTACCACAATGCAAGCGAAGGATGCATTACTCCTGAGTTTATCCGCTTATCTTTAGGCTGTGACAGAATTAAACAAATAATACCAGAGTTTAAACATCCAGTACCAATACTTTCCAAGAGCTTGTGGGAAATGTATTTCTCAACCTATTGTGAAGTTTTACAGAGTTATTAAATTTAGTTAGCACACATTTAATGCAATCATTTCCCGCCTTTATGCTACTACTTATAAGTATGGGTTACAAAAAGTACCGAGACGGCCTGGCACCACCTGACTTGGCCTTTGTGTAGACGATGTACTCTTTTTTATCATCTTAGGGGATCCTTAGGTAACTGAAATTTGGCCACAATAAATGTATGCTTAGTGTAACTACAAACATTCAAGAACATTCTGTCTTTTCAGTGTATATTAAAAGGAAACATTATACAGAGCAGGTGCACGCATCTGTTTTATCATGTTTTTTTTGGAAATTGTGAAACAAAATATGGTTTATCACGTACTTGTTCCTATAGAAATACTAATAGACCACCTATGCTCGTGACGTGAAAAACACGTAACACCTTGGAGTGTCGAACCCGAGGAAATAAGTTGGCCTTGCCCTTGCTACGGTGAATGAAATATACATAACCTGAAAGGCGTATAGAGTATACGTATAACCGGCAGTGAAGTTCATGGTTACGTTGGTAATTACAATACAGGTTCTGTCCTTGGTTAAGTGGTTGGCTATGAGAAAGCTTTCGATCGTGTTACGTACGGAAAATAATGATAAATAATGAGATGTAATCACAGCAACTATAAGTTCAAGTAACACAATTAGAATCATTGTGATTGCGAAATTATCTCCTACACAGTAGAAATACATAAACGAGTGAAATAAGGATATACAATATTTCTAGTTTTACTTAGTATATATTAAGATGATACTCTATACATTGGGTGAATATGCAGTTTTAAAATACAGTTTAAGAATAACAGAGATAAAAATGCTATTTTATATACTGACAATCAAGAACTCATCACAGAACACGAAAGAAGTGCACTTACAAAGCAAATTATGTTTAACGTTAATGTAAACACTATATTACAAGTAGCATATTATAAGTTATGAGATTCTTAAACAAGTTGCAAACTTCAACTACTACGAACTTCGATATTAGCAAATTCCCTTATTGAAAGATGTTGAAGTTGCCATGAACTAAACTTATTTGTGACAAATAAAAGAAACCTTAAACATTCTAGAAACTATACCCGTTAGACTTTATAACTCTATGGTATTGGCGCTCTCTAATACGCAACTGAAATGTGGGTTTTAAAAATAAGCTAAAAGAGCAAGCTTGAATCTGCAGAAATTAAATACTCACTATTTGTTAATGAATTGCGGGCGGACTAGACAAACAGTAAACAAATTGAATGTATCTAAAATCGGAAACAATCGTATTAAATGATTCCACGTTCAAAGGAGAAGTGGGAGGAATATTGTCAGAATATGAACTAGTAGAAAACTAAACTCAAAATGACAAAGACTAAGATGGAGGGACTACTGTGATTAATGGGAACGCAGTGAATCCTGAAACAATGATGATGATGATAATAATGAAATGTAGATTAACTATTTTTCCAGCCTCTAATACACGGCAATAAATACGCTTATAGTCATCCCAGACTTCCACCAAATTGTGGACCTTCTTGAAAACACTGTTAATTATTAAAATTGACAGTTGAGTCTTTATCCCGTATGCATATAGTCGGGAGAGAAGGTATTACATTCCACTCGAAAATTCGATACCAAGATATCCCCGAAAATACAAGTCTTGAGGACCCCTAAATACAGAGAATAATTTTAGAAAAACGTCCGTACATGTATCTGTGTTTGAACAGCATAAATTAAATACGAAAGGTCGAACAAATACAAAAACTTATATTTATGTGGTATTCATGTTCAGCATATTTCAAATATACGATAGGAAGATTTTCAAGAAAGACCCCATCCTAAATAGCATTGACATGGAATATTTTTCGAAATGTCCGAGTTTCTCAAAAAACGCCTATAACAATTTTAATTAAAGAACATATATTAAAAGATTTACACGACACATAAAATATATATTTTGAATTTTCTGGGAATGGCTAGTTAAGTCCACCTAATTCGGAAGGAGGTGTTATATAATCTTGTACAACTGGTAAACGTTAGCCATAAACAAAACCCTATTACGCAACTAATGTAGATATCTTTAAAACATACATTTCATTTCAAATAACCTTTTTTCTCACATAGGGCATTTCCGAGATACCCCGTTACTATGGTTAGAACCCCAATATTTTGTTATCTTCTTAAAGTGTATCAATTACATAGAAAGGGTATAGAATTTTAAGGCCAATACTTAGGATCGAGTTCTTAAAAGTTTGATTGTCACTATTCTCTTTGTATTTATAATGAAATGTGTAATGCAGATATTTTTGCAAAGGTTTATCTCCATCAAAATGAAGTACGAGTAGTCATAAAAATAAGCTTTCGTAGGAATACTTTGCATATCCACTAATAAACGATAGAGAAAGTCGTGTGAATGTTACAATCATATTTTATTCTCTTCTATGTACAGTAAGTAGGGGAAGTATTGCATCCCACCCAAGAATTTGACATACAGACTTCAACCAAAAGGCATGTTTTGAGGAAACCCTAAATATAAAAAGTTAGAAAAGAAAAGGCCCGTGTGTGTGAGCATGTGTTGGCGCACCTATGTGTGTGTGTGAACAGCATAGGTCAAAAAAGAAAAGTCGGGTAGATACTAGCTTTGGTATTTATGTTTAATATTTTCCAAAGGTCCAAAACCAAGATTTTCAAGGAATTCCCCTACCCCAACTACCGTTTACATGAAACATATTTCGAAAACTTTAATTTTATAAAAAATAACTCTAATGATTTTGACTAAAATAATATATGTTAAAGATGTTTACATGACAAATAAAATCCTATGTAGAATTTTCTGGGAACAGCTTGTGAAGAAGTTTCTTCATTTAGTAAGGAATCCTATATATTCTTGTACAACGGTTAAACCTTAAGCGATAGGCAAAGACGCACTACAAAAGATCGTAGATCTCTTCAAAACACACAATTTATTTCAAATAACTTTTTGTGGCATAGGCATTTCCAAACTATCCGTTACTGACAAATCGAGTAGTTCAATAACTTGCACTTATTTTAAAGTTCCGTCGAAATTCATTACTCTGTTCCTTACAATTGCATGGAAACAATATGATCAGTACATGACTTCCAGTTCTTAAACATTTTACTGTCGCTATCCCATTGGTATGCATAACGAAGCGTGTAATCTAGTTATTTCTCCAAAGATTTATCTCGATTAAAATGAAATAGAGTGAAAAAAATCCTACTAATAACTTTAAAGTCACTAATAAAGATAGAAGGTAGAAAAATTCATTTAAATGGAACACATCGTATAGTTTTTCCTTTTCTTTTTTTTTTTTGTGATTCTGTTCTTGCAAATTTTCCAAACAAGGGTTTTTTTTTTTAATTGTACTTTTCACTACATATAATAAGTGGTTGAAGTATTATATTTTAGCCAAAATTTAGATGTCAGGATTTCAACGGAACCAAATATTTTGAGGTTCTCTGAATAAAAACACAGTTTTATAAAAAAGCGCGTGAACAACACAACTAATAAATGAAACTTGGTTCAATACCAAATGAATGTTTACATTCTCCATCTTCGAAAGATGCGATACAAGGTTTTGAAGAAAATTCCCTATTCCAAAAACCTTTTATGTGAATATTTTTTTAAATTTTAATTATTCTAAAAGCAGTTTTTATTAGAATGCACATGTTTAGGATATTTTCATGACAATTAAATAAATATCTTGAATTTTCTAGGGATAGCCTCTGAAGTACTCTTCATTCTGAGTGACTTTTGCATAAAAAGTAAACCGTAAGAGAGAAACAACATGTTACAACATAAAAAGTGTAGATCTCGTTAAAGCAGTTTATGTCAAATTCACTTTTTTGTGAAGTTAACCATATCCAACATAATATTTATTGGTTTAAATTCTCCAATACTTATACCTTTCTCAAATAAGAAGTCATTATTAACCTTTTTCCATCGTGTTCTTGCAAAACTCAGTGGTAGTAGCGCATCTGGTTCTGGCGTGGGGGACCCGGGTTCGATTCCCGGTGGGTGCAGGGGGAATTTCCCCCAACCAGGATTCTTCGCCGCTGCTTCCCAGGTCTGGTGTTAAGACCAGCTTCATTCCATCCCGCAGAAAGCACTGCCAAACTGCTGCTGTCATCCTGCCTAGTCTCCACGGTCAGGTTGTGGCCTCTCGCATGATTCCGTCCCGGTGCCAACCGATCTCCTTGTTGCTTATCTCTTCATCATCATCATCATCATCTTTATCATACAAACAGACCAGAATGTCAATAGCATTAATTAGCGACCAACTCTTAAAATATTGGCTATCACTTTAGCCTAGAGCATTCCTTTGTTCCGCTTGTACCTACAAGGAAATATATTATAAAACCATTTCTGAGAAGTTCATCTAGATTAGCATGAAGTAGAAGAAGCCTTTGTATAGTTGTTGCAAAATAGGTAGAGAAACTTATGTGAAGGTGATACACAGGGTTTTTAGAAAAAGTCCCATGTATGTTTTGTCAATATAGTGAAACCCCACTCTTTTGCATCATTCATGGTACAGCTAGGTAACTATCAACGAAGCCAAAGAAAAGATCTATCTAGTATTTGTTGATCAGCCCGTTGTTAGGATACAGGTAGGCAGGAGCCATGGACTGTATAGAAGGTGATTTACCTATCTTGTACCATCTGAAAGGTCTTACCTTCTGAGACACTTGAAAGAGCCCATAACGCAATAGTTTGTCAGCTATTCACCACGACTTTGAATATCCTGTGGCCGGAGGGAATTCGGTGCAATGAGATTCTGCTATTTCTCAAAGACGCGCATCATATATGACAAAAGCTGCTGAAATTTAAAAAGCCGTTTCCTGCAATGTATCATATAATTTGTTTTCCATGTTGTTTGTTTTCATGTGTTGCTAAGGAGGTACAATGTTTCTTCCCCAATTCCATTATTTCATCTTCACTACCAAGAATACGTTTTGTGTCTTAAAACTCCATTCCATGTACAGGCATTCAAAGAGTTCGCACCTAATCTTGTACTCTCTCCACAACCAATTCTAACTAGATGAGGAATTTGGATTACTGCTGTTTCGTATTATGGAATGAACTCCAAGATAATAAACAAAGTTATCGATTCGTTTTCTGAGGACAATCCTACTCAAATTTATGGTGCAAAAAGGGAAAAGAAAGAAACAACGAAAAGAAAAGAAAAAAGAAAGAAAGCAACTAGAAATTAAGAGCGACGTTGCTTTTATTGCTGCTCATTATGCACATTTACCTCAGCTTATTACCAGTCTTGAAGGAAGAATTCTGCACTTGGTAACGTCTTTGAAGATTGTGAATGAGGCAGTATTAGATATTTCAACCATATGAAGTGCAGTGAGTGTAAATGCAATAGAACGTCAGACAATCCAGACATAACTAAAATAAAAAATATAGGCTAGACTCTCAGTGTTGAAAATGTTGACTCCGTGAACAAAGATTGCTTGTTTCAAGTATGCTTCAATTACTAAGTTGACGTTCAGGGTTCTTTTCTGTTTTGAAAAAATGTCTGTGTTAACAACCTAAAGAAATATCCTTATTTAGGTGTATGACAAGTAACAAACAGTATTAAAAGGGAAGTGCAAGTATTTTTTTTTTTATTTTGTATCTAAATTATGTTGCTTTCTGCTGGAACTATAAATGCCATTTTACTGCCTTTATTATATATTCTAAGTGCCCTTTTCTCGCCTTTTTCTACCGTTTTAATGGTCGAAAATTTGGTATTTGGTTAAAAAAGTGATAGCGGCGTCTCTCATGACAAGGCTATGATTGCGAAAAACGAGATTTTTCTTACTGATAAATTGTAATATATGTGACACCAATAAGTTATTTAAGTGACGTATTATTTAAAAATGTGCTTTGCACGCCTTGTGAAACTATTACAGAAAAAGTATCCGGTTATTTGTTAGCAGACGGTAGACCATTGCTTAAATTGTAGCCTATTGTTGGCAATTTTATTTTTATCTCATTGAGCGCTACGCTCGTTTAGTATTTTAAGCGAATTGTATAACACTTTAAAAATATAAAATAGCAACGGGGAGGGGGGGCATCCATTCCTTCAAATCTGCCACCCCAGAAATCTGCCTAGTCTGTTTAGGCCTAATTATACCGCTGATTCTGACCCCTCCCCAAATCCAAATATTACACCAATGATTACATTGTTTAAACAATGCTAGATAACAGGATTATAAGCATGACATTTCAAATAAGTGTCGATGTCTACAAAAGTTCAGTAGGCTGAAGTTTTAAATATGTTCCTTTATATTACCGCAGTATAGTTCCAATTGCATTCCAAACACAAAGAAGAAACACTTGTTTTGTGTACCATTAAACGTTTTAATTTTTATTAAAAATTATGAAAAAAGGGGTGTTTTTCAAAGCATTACATGACATGTAAGCTATACAGAAATAAATAGAGGAAGAGAGAGGAATGTGTGCGATGGATAGAAAGAAAGTAGAAAGGAAGAAAGGGAGAAAGAGGAATTGATAGTGTGGGGAAAGGAATAGATGGTAGGAGAGAAGGAAATGTAGGTAGAGCGAGAGAGCGTGGGAGAGGAGAAATAGCGAGCAATTTAAAGAGAGATAATAGATGGTTGTATTTAACTGAAATAAATACAATCAAATCAGCAGGTTTTATTTGTTTTTGTGAATAAACCCTTTAACATCATTTTTATTTTGTTACAGTTCCGTTGATCCAGCTGTAGTGATGGCAGTGCTGGTAAGTGTCAACCAAAATACTCGTATAACAACATTACAATATACAACGTAATATTATATTTAAAATATATTACAGGAAAACGACACACTATATCCTCCTATACACTTTCTACAATCATACAGGGTTTTCATTTCAAAACTTTCCAATCTAAATAATTATTTATTTAAATTTAATTTATACAAAAACACGCCAACTTACACACAAAGGGAGAAGTTTAAAACTGGTCTTAATTACATGTTGGGATTCACCCTCAGTTTGAAATTTTAAACAGACCCCTACATTTTATACTTAAATGTGAAACAGTATTAACTTGTTTATTAATCTCATTCATTTATTTTAATCTTTAGTTTTAAATGGTTGCCTAGCAGCCTGAGTTGTTGTCATTGTGGAACACCATTTTGAACATTTCTTGTGCATTAAATGTTTGTAAATTGGTGTATTCCATTCAAGTGAGAATAGAAATCATATTTATTTATGGAGCTAAAACCGCTGTGCCCATAGAACAGCTAATGCTTTTAATTAGCGGCTTTCTAAGCAAACGTTAAGTTACTGATATGACCTAGTACGTAAGTCTGAAGAAGCAGGTTCTGTGTGCAAAAACTCAATAAACAACCTAGAAAACCCGACGAAATCTAGTAGATTAAAATATTATGTCATTTTAATATTTAGCACACCAAGTCCATTCCAAAAGTATCTGCTGTAACAAATATTTCGGTTGGTTCCATACATAAAGAGCTAAAAATAAACAAGTTTTACTCTTACAAAATACAAATTCACCAACAAATCAGCGAAGACGATTTTGATAGAAGAGCAGAATGTTGTGAACACGTGTCTCAGAGTATTGAAGTTGATCCAAATTTGACACAGAATATCTATTTTAGTGATGAAGTGACCTTTTTATTAAATGGGTTTGTCAGCAAACACAATAGTAGGTACTTGGACAATGAAATCCCTCGGATGTGTTTCTCGGCTTCCGCATAAGATGTGTGCGGGCTGGAATTATAGGGTATGATAATATTGGACCGATTTTCATTTAAGGAAACCTGACTGGAGAGTTATATCTGAACATACTAGAAAATGTAATTCATCCATTTACCACAGTGTCGCTAGAAGACAAAGTCAGTGAAGAAAACGTGGTGCTGGAAGAAAACATTTTCAACAGGACGGAAGTTCCCTATACTATGGAGTACCTATGCGACAATGGCTGGATAGAAGATTTCCAGAAAATGGATTGGTGGGTGAGATGTTGTAGAATGGCTGGCGAAACTCTAGATCTGACTTCTTCCTATGGGGTCATTTGAAATCCGTTGTTTATATTCCTCCACCTGCAAATATTCCAAAATTGAGAAATAAAATAACCCAAAAATGTAATCAGACTGGTAATGAAACACACCAGAAAGTTTGCAACGAGTTTCAAAATAGATTGTATTACTGTTTAGCCAACAATTGAGCAGATTTTGAACATTTGGCTTAGTCAAAAAAACAAACTTTTTCTTGTCAGGATGCCAGGAAAAAAATTAAAGTAAATGTATGAGATGAATAAACAATTGAATATGCTTTCATGTTTAAGTATAAAAATATAGGAGTGACATTTGGAACCTGAAAGGGGCTGGTTGGAATGAGGGGGTGAAACCTAAAATGCAATTAAGACCAGTTTTAAGCTTCCCCTCAATATCTAAGCTGACATGCTTTTTAATACGTTTTTGTTTAGACTGGGAAGTTTTGAAATGAAAACTCTTTATATGCCCTTTGAGTCTCCGTTAATGGTGTTAAACTATACCTTTTTATGGATCCCTGGAAACCATGTTTCTAAAGGTTTATAGAAGCTGATTTAATTTTTAAGACGTACATCAAAGATGCGACCTTTCTTATCTGTGTCTATTTTAAGAGCTACAGAGTTTTGGAAACTAAAGTGGTTTGAATTTACAAACTACAAAGGTATGTTTTAACGTTACTAACAGGAAATCCTTTTATTCCGGCACTTAACTTTGAGTGCAGAATTGGATATAAGAACTACTTTGAAATAAATCTAAATGCAAGAAGAAAGGCATCTTGGCTTTCATTCTTTCTTTGTTTTATATTTATTTATACCAAGTAGTTAATATGGTAAAAGCAAAAGCCCAAGGTCGAGACTTCAGACCCGTCCCAGACCGATGACTTTTAAGTGTGCTTAAGAACATCGTTGAAAGCAACATCTGAATTCCAGTGACTATCAAAATTTACATATCTGTTGCTTTTTATTTTCTCTCAATTGGTATTTTAGACAGTTTTATGATCATATTCATCCATCATCGTCATCGTCCTTCAAGGTATTACACTTATTGGCCTGTTACGACCACAACCAAGAATTTTCTCTCTTCTCTTCCTTGAACGTCCCAAGCGTCTCTTCCCTCGTGAATGGTAGTTCATCGGGGTCTTAGGGCACCTATTTCGAAGCAACGTTGGACATGTTGCCAGACCTTTTGGCACTGAGTACGAGTTCTGCAATTGGCTGTATAGTAAGCCTCTGAGAGATAACGTCTGCGGGGTGTTCTGCTCCCTGGAGAAGTGAGGGGGACAGTACCTCGCGCTATCTCACGGTGATGTCATAAATAGAACTACTGTCTACATTAGATACATTGCGCTACTGTCTACATTACATGCATTGCGCATCGTTATTTTCTCAGCATGTATGCAACATTGCTAGCACAAACCACATGCTTTCTAAGAGCCTACTGAACACTTGTTGATATGTTGAAAGTAGAGCCTACACTTTCTCAGATATCGCTAGAATTGCTTTAAGAAACCATTCCTTTGAGTCACATTTTCTTGAGTACCCGAGTTCTTTTAACACTTCCGTATTACGGTTATGGTCCCATTTACTGTAAGCTACGTGAATATCTTAAACTTCATTTTACCAGCTGTTATTCAGCGTTCATCCACACTCATGAGAGTATCCACGCCTTACTACCATAGTAAAAGCACGTCTTGACAAAGTTTTATAAAGACGTGTTTGTACGCCTTTATGATTTTATTACTTGTGTTCATGGTTCTACTAAATGTAATACTGCTGTCTGGAATATGTATCTCTTCCAGAAAGGATAAAATTGTAATTAAGGTAGGTAAATTCTTACTCCTTCCGGAATGTTATTTCTCGAATACAAATTTTATTACCACAGGATTTTTCTTCACATAATGCCATTACCTTTTGTTTATGCCCATTAGTTTTTATCTGATAATCTCCCCATTTTTGTTAATTTTATGTATGCATGTCGTGTTTCCCTCCATTTTGTAATTACACTATTAACTATATTAAACATAAGTGAAAGTGAGGAACGTTCACATCCCTATCTTACTCCTGAATGAATTACATGCCAGTGTGATAAATCTAATGTTGCACCTAACTGCAATGAAATTTGCCTTCTAAATTTTTAATATATTTTATTTCTACTGCTGTGGAATGTTATCCGTAACCCAAGTATGAAAGTTTTCGGTCGCCAACAATCCCTAGTGATTGCAAACAGTTCCAAAGAATTTTTACGTCTTACTATGGCATGCAGATGTGTACTATCCTCTTTCGCAATATAAGGCGTAAATTTACATGTGTGGTTTTTTTTTTTTTTTTTTGTATCCTGGTGTGTTTGTGTGTGTGTGTGTTAAATTAAATTGAGCTTTATTTATGGACGCTCTTTAACTGCTGTGGTTCTTAGCTTCCCATTCTATGTTGGGCGTTAAAGACAGCTTAATTTGCTCAGAGGCCTATTCTTTCAGCCTTGAGGTTCTTTTACGTGCCGTAAATCTACGAGACGGGATCCCCGACTTTACTTCACTTCCGAAGGAAGCCATGCTAAGGAGTTTTACGCTCCGATTATAATTATGTTTTGCGGCATGTTTACATATTTAGCACGTCGTATCGTTCGAACAAAGTATAAGGTTGTGTGACTCTTTAATTTTGTAGTTCAAACTCCCGTGTTGCAGCGTACACCAAAATGTAATTCTATAGTGGACATAATCACGATAACTTGACACACAGAGGCGTTAATCCTGCAATCTAGCGATTTTGCACAGATATCCATTTACACTAAATTTGTAAACGAAATGCCTGAAGCGATGTAATATTGAATTGTAATGACATTAAATTAATGTCTACGTTTCCTTCAAAATTCCCAATTATACAGAACAAAATTAGTGTTGAATTATTTCTTTCCAAAATCAAAGATATATAAATTTTCTAAAATAAGACAATTCAATAAAACATACTTTGCATGCAAATCCTCAGTCTAATGAAGTGATACACATGCCATAAAAATAACCCGCTCAGAGAAAACTTATTTGGCGAATTGTAAGACATGTGCCTTTATAAAAACGAGGTAGAAAAAAATTCCATTAATTTTCATTTAAACCTTCCATAGGCTTAAGCGCAAGTTTATACTAAACTGTGTCGCAGAGAATGACAGAGAAGTTTTCCTTACAAACTAATCCTCTATGTCACGCTGTTCTATCTTGGGTGCGTGCCAAAGGAGCAGCAAGTAACTCGCGACTCACAGGGGTCTGCCGGGAACATGCAATACGGCGGAGCATAGAGGACAAGCAGAACACAAGTATTGTAGTATGAATTTTGCCCTGTCTACCACGCTCCCCCTTCAAATCTGCTCCGAATTTTGTGGTTGAGTGCGCACATGTACACTTGCTCAGACGAGTCGAGTTGGAACAGCCTGAGAGGGAGAGAGAGAGAGAGAAGGTATTCTTAACATTTCATCTAATGCACCATATGGAATCACCACTTAAGCTATGGAAACCTATAACCCTTCTCTTTAGAGAACATTACCAACGCAGTATTATCCTAAATTATTAAAGAAGTTTGAAAAGCTCGGCATACTAAAAGTCTAAGTCCCCATGCTCAAAATTAGTAAACATATATTTTTTAACAATCACCCGCGTGTTCCAACATACTCCGCAATTCTGCTGTATAAATAAGGTATCCTTTTATACCAGCTTCTTATATTTACACATAGTGAGCAGATATGAATGTGTACAGAATCGCCGAGTGGGTAGCAGGAAGCATCAACTTTCCCTTCTCGCGCATCCGCCAGATAGTCTACCATTGACACTTCTTCGCGTCGAACATGGCAATGATAAGGAAAGAAGTTGTTCACGGGCATAAACAGGATATTGGTAGTATATAACTGGTCACTCTGGCTCAAAGCATTTGCCCACGGGTGCGAAAGTATATGCCCATAATTTTTAATATACGTTTCACTAAATGCTATCGTCGTGCTTCCAATGAGATGTAAATATTATCACTGTCATTTAGTTGGTGGTTGTCCTATTATCCTCTAATTTTGGCGAAAGTCAATGCATTAGAGATTGGGGTCTTCAGGTAGCTAGAGCGCTATGTCTGCGTTTGTGTGACATTGTACACGACAGGACATTTATTGCCAAGATTTGGTATACTTTGCCATGCCGCCACAATTTGACTTCTATTTTAACAACTTTATTGACATTGCCTTTCAGTCAGTGAAGATCTTCGGGTTCATAAATTTACTTCAAATTGTGTTCCAGCGTCCCAGCGAATATTTCCATTTTACCCGGGGTAGAAAATAATTAGTGATAGTTGTGTGTGTGTGTGTGTGTGTGTGTGTGTGTGGTGTGTGTTTTATAGTGTTTAACGCTTGCTTTTACTGTTATGGCACCGCAGGTGAGTGTGTTTATATATCACAGTTCACGCACATGTTTTAAACGGCAGCCTTTGAGCATCTGTTGCGGGCTACCTCGCAAAAGTGGCAAAATTCACTTCTGTTTGCCTGGAAGACGAAGTTGTTCTGCCCAGAGATACAGCTGTAGCGGAAAGACCTTACCATCCAGAATACAAAGTAATATTTTACCGCGGGGCGCCAAACATTTCACATCCATTGCTATCGTTCCACCACCAGCTTATAAATTGGAAGCTGTAGTTGATTCCTCGCAATTCCTATAGCCAGCCCCGGACCACAGAAAAAGCCCGATAAAAGATTTAATCCTCTGAGAAAACTATTTGGTAATTGGAAACGCTTGGACAATGTATAAGTTCCTATTGAGTGCGTAGGTGTGTAAATACCATACACGTTGAAAAATGTGTCCGTAACCGCTGCTCTAGTATGATATTATCCATAACTTGGTCGGCGTTGCATTCTAGTTTAGTGCCATAGTCTTCCTAAAGCAGTACAAAAACATAAGATCCAGGATCTTCGTGTGGCTTACATTCCCATACCTAGGAGGCTATGTGACTAAACTGTAAAGTATTATACTTTGTAAAACTTAGCTTGACTCCAAAAACGGAGCCGCATGCTCGAAGACATCGATTTAAGGTATGCATAACAGCATCGTTTGCCACGAGTACCGTCACATCATCCACATATTCGCCAAGGTGGAATTGTTGATTAAATATTTCCAAATTGCCCAAAGGATGTAGCTGCCGCAAAAGGAGATGTAGAACTGACCTCTCTATTCAGCTTATCGGAGAAAGATGGTGTTTTCAAATTATTCTGGAAGTCGCTGCAGCGTAGAGTTTTTGTAAGAAAGTAACAAACCTTTTTGGGATTCCCAAGTGCCGGGTGGTCTTTTCAAATTATTCTGGAAATCGCTGCAGCGTAGAGCTTTTGTAAGAAAGCAACAAACCGTTTTGGGATTCCCAAATGCCGCATAAGCGACCAACGGTAACAATTACTAACATTGCCGAAAGCATTTGCAAAGTCTGATTAAACAAAGCTCCTGAAATCTTCTCGAATTCAACTTGATAAATAATATTCCTCGGTAAGCCAATATTCGATGTGATGTTCTTGCCACCCAGACTTGCCTGGACCTTGCAGAGAATTGATTCATAATATAAATATAAGCTGAAGTTAACACTTTTACCCATAATTTGCAGCCGCAGTTCAACAAGGTAATCATTCTAATTCGGCAACTGTTTTAGGGCGTCAGTGCTTTGGAAGTAGAGGTATGTCGAGTATCTTCAGCCACTTCAGTCAGTTCTGTAGCAATAAGATTCCAAAATGTGGAATAGAAGACAAACGGTTTACCGTTCAATGAGAGGCATGTTCTGCTTTACGCTCTTCAGACCTGCTGCAAATTCCTCGGTAGTGATATGGCGCAAAAGAGAGACACGTGTAGCAGGAACATGGCAGCTCTAGATTCCTCTCTTTTGGAAAAAAAAATCCTAAAATATTCATGAAAACAGTTAATGGTGGATTCCGGAAATTATCGCCCATCGTGACAAGGTTCGAGTATAGGGCACTGATTGCTTCGCTTGTCAACTCCGGTTACATGGGCTTCAGAGAATTTTTCTTCCGCAGCTATGTTCCGACGATATAAGACATCGTGAACTCGTAGCATTCCCAATGCCTTTATAGCGCGTTTTGTTTCTTGATAGCATGGAGATGGTTGGACACATGTCGAGTGGTCGTTTGCAGTTCATCGAGATGCTGTAAAACAATATAATATACGAGTAACTGCAGTGGTGCACGCCCTTCTCTGGCCCATTGGAAAACTACGCGCTTGAAAAAAGAAACAATTGCTGGTTTAGCATTATAAAGCCACCAAGACAGTTTGTTGTAAGAGTTGTGAAGGAGGGCTGCAATTTCACTCAACGTAAGAGGAACTCTCGTCGGCACTCCTTTAGCAAGAAAACAGTCACAGGAATCTTTCAGTAGCCTGTCCTAGGTGAGGAAATATGTTCAACCTGACTGGTCCAGTAAACAACTGCATGGGGGTCACTAAAAGCAGGAGAGTGTACTCCTACATTATGGTTAATTGAGTAAAATTATACAGAAAATATCTGTCAATTCTAGAAGCCACCAATCGACGGACAAAGGTGAAGTCCATACAAGGACCATATTCTAAAAACGTCAAATTGTGTTGTAATCTGCTTTAACGTAGGACAGACATCCTGCAACCTACGTTGATACTTGGTGGCAGAACAACAGACAAAATCCCCAATGTGATAGAACCTTAGATAGGGCAGTAGTACGGAGAGCTGTTTTGAAGAACGATTTCTATTTACACTGACTTTGAGAGCCAGAAAGTGCATACAGGTTGGCTAAAACTATATCGGTGTACAGGATGGAGATGAGCCGTTCAGAAGGATGAAGGGTGACATTATTAATGTCCAAACCTGTTCTGTATATTAATGCAGTTCCTCGGCCGTCTCAGGCTGAGAGTCACAAAGTCCTCATAATTACGCAGAAAAACAAGAGTAGACACATTTACATCTTGTAAAAATCAAACATTGACGTACGGGGCTGTAGAAATTCGGCCGATTCACCGGTTTGTGAATACCAGTAGCATTAATAGAAAAAATACGTGAAGAGCTAGAATTAAGAAAAAAAAATTCTGAAGAAAGAATCTCAGGAAGTAGCACAAATAATAGAATGGTTGATATTATGATGATGATGATGATGATGATGATGATGATGGTTGGTGATTAAGGGATCTCAATTGGTACGGTCTTTAGCGCCATCATTAGAATGGAACAGTACTAAGTGATTGGTTGCCAACAGCCCGCAAAAGTTTAATCAGTGTCGCCACTCTTCTAGACGGGTTGGTCTGCTGTACTGTCGGTATAACATACGGACGTATTCTGTGTTTTTGCAAAGCTTTGTCTTCCTATCAGGCTTAACATAAACAACATGCAGGGGCACTGCGGTCAGAATAAGCAAGTCAGAAGAATCCCCTTGGATCCCATATACGTATGCGTCTCTTTCTCCAATAGTAATTGCCGATGCACAACACCAACTCTCAGGAATCGGGAAGCTAACACCTCACCTCTCAACTTCTTGGAATCAGGTTCATACTCTGGACGACTGTTTTACAAGAAGTCCGCGACTGCTCAGTTGAAAGTATTGGAAATTTATACCTGGTAAACAATTTTGGCGTTCTCTAAAGCTGCCACGTCGGTACGGCGAGATCCGAAACGATGGAGAAAACAGTAGAAAACGCTGCCATGTCCTGTTGCACGTCCTCTGCAGAAGGTACTAATTACCTATAACACCGTCCCCTTTGGTCATTAACTTGAAAAGGCCACTCATCAGCCACTGCCGCAGTCGTGATGGAGAAGAAATAGTTACTCTAACCAGCGTCGAGGATAATCTACATTTATAAAAATGTTTGCGCGCGTGTGTGCGCGTTTAAAATGAGTATCATTACTAAAAATGAAATATCGGATCAACTCCATGTGTTTAGATTCCAAAATCGCAGCACTTAATTTTTTCCCCTAAGAAAATCCCGCCACCCCAAGCTACCCTTAAAATGGAAAAACTTTCGTTATTTTTACTTTAACAGAAATAGCTCTAGTTATTAATTCAAATGTCATATTAAGCCATTTGTATGGCAAGTAAACAGTTTACGTGGAATTTTATGGAAATAGCCTGTGGTGTCTTCTTCATCAGGATGGATCTTCGTATAATTCTACAAAAGATAGATAAAACACTACTACAAAAATTGTAGACATTTTTAGGGCACACGTTGATTTCAAATTACTGTTTTTGCAGCATCAGCCGTTTCTGACTTATTCGTTAATATTGGTTCAAAATTGTATGTATACTTGGTGTAATTTTAAGTACTGTAACTGCCCGCCTAGATAGTGTGGCGGTAACTTGTCTGCCTCACATTCAAAAGGTCGTGAGTTCGAATCTTGCTTAGGGTGAGTTACCCGGATTTTTTTTTTCTCGGGATTTTCCCTTATCCGCGAAGACGAATGTCGAATAACTTTAAGCTCCATGGACCCGGAGATCATTTGGGCGTCATTTCACCAATTTCATTCATCGTCCGATATGACCAACCAGGTTAAAGGACGTTAAAAAAAAATGCTGTAACTATTCAGTTATTTCCCGCGGTGTCAAGGAAAGCGTATGCAATTTTTGGGTAATACAGCACCGCTTTTAAAAAATTGGATATCGTTCGTTTTTCTCTATCTTCCTAAAATATACAATGAAATGAGGAACGAAACTGTTTTTCCAAAGTTTATCTCCATTAACATGATGTAGAGAGAAATTTTAAGCAAAAAAATAAATAAATAAAAAACCTTGTAAACTCCGTATATTAATAAACGATAGTAGAGAAAGTCGTGTGACTGTAACGCGGATTTTTTTCTTCTTATGCAAGAAACATGAAATTTCAAAGCCGTTATTTAGCGACCCGCTTTTAAAAGTAATGGCAGTCGCTTCTGTCTACGGTATTCGTTTGGACCTACAACGAATTATGTAACAAAAACATTTTTGTAAACGCTTAAAATCAAGTAGGTATATAGAATTGATTCTGTAAGAATATCTATGAAAAGTGGTTAGAGAAAGCCATTTGGGCTTAACACATCAGATATTTTGTTCTAGTATTTCTATACCGTTTTACTTTCAAACTTTAACAGATAGGTACCATATACATTAACTCTGTCATATCTGCTTCATCTATTCTTTGATTTAATCGCTTCTCAGGATACGACGTGTCACTATCCTTCTAGTCTACGCCGATCCCGGTGGCAGCGCTCGCTAATGTATCTCGCTTTGGCGCTTCGTGGTGCACAGGATCGTGGGTTCGAGTCCCACCTTGGGTATAGGTGTTTCTGTGTTTGTAAATGTGTCTGTTTATGTATGTGTAAAAGGAAAACGTTAAGAATAATAAGGTCTACTAAGGAAATATAGGAAACTGGAAAAAATGGAGAAAAAAGGAATACAGCGACAAGCCTTTACTAAAAAAAAAAAAATAAAAAAAAAACAGGTACCTTTGTTCGTGTTAGCCTTTTAAGCTTAAGACCTTTACTATTACAGAATCCGTCTCAAGTAAAACCATTTCTTTTTTGTTACAGCTCTTCTTACGCGCATCGCTATATCTTTCTCTACCTCAGTTGTATATTGCGTTAATAACTACTTATTTTAAGTAAGCCTTAATATTTCCATATTCTTATTATAGTAATGCGAATTATCATCCTTGAAGTCAATCGTTATATACTTTTGTATTAAGCGCCAAAACTATTGCGAGAAATATTGCTCTGAACTGAGCATATTGGACGCACTGAAACAAGGGAATCAAAAAATGCACAGGAGAGGGAAATGCTGTTTGTTTGTTTACATATGATTTTGAGTTTGTGAATGTGTAATTTGTTTTGCATTTTTACAGAATTATGTTTAGGTTTATGATTTCGTCTGTTGCTTTGATTTCCGACTTTAATAATTGGAATAAGCAATAAAAGTCAGTGCAGAGATATAAGGCAATCCACAATAACCCTAGTGATGGTAAATGCGTGACTGTTTACAAGAAAATTACTTCTTAAACCTTATCTTTAACTTATATTTTATTGTCTTATTAATATAAATTCGAGTATTTACGATATTATGTTTGATAGGTGTAGAAAATAGATCTATTTTGCAATAAAAGTAATGAAAACCTAACCCTACTTTCAAGGTCTGTGACACATCAGAAGCAAATAAGTTTCAGTAGAAATGCGCCTTCCCGTATTAGGTATTAGTTATTTCTTACAGTTGATGTAAGTTCATTTAATCAAATAAATGTGCAATGTACATAATATTGATAATGAAATACAGGATGGTAGTAATTATCCAAACTTAAATTGTTAGCTAGTTTTCCGGTTTCACGTTATAAATATTTAAGCAGCATAATTGTGTCATAACTCATATTGTGATATCTGCTCAGAGTACTCCTAAATTAATAGTTTAAAAATTATAATATGTAGTACCTACATGGTATCGTATATTATCAAGCAAAATAAAATATTATAAGTGTTACAGATAGCCATGTTAATGGAACTAATTAAGCAAAATAAAACTGCAATTTTAGTCTGGGAAATTAACCGTTTAAAAATCCTTATCCTAAGGTTTAAATGCATTATAAGCAAAACTTTATATTAGTTGGTTAGTTTGGTCAGAATTATAGCTGCCATAAAAAAAACATTTATTTTTATTACCTAAAATTTAAAGCAGTGTTTGACAGTAAAAGTGGTAAAAAGCATTATTTGGTGTGTGTGTGTGGGGGGGGGGGGGGAGGGTGTGGGCTCTAGTACCAGAAAGAAACAAATTCTTTTTAATTTTATACTTTTTGTAAGCAGGAGGTCACTTCCTTTTACTTTGTTTGGTTTATATAATTTTATTGACAAAAGTTTGCTATGTCTATTGAATGGATTTTTGTGGATGTTTAAAATAAAACCTAATTTGAATTGCTTTTTCAAAAACACTGGAAATAGTTCAACTTCAGATTACCTTAATGTTTTGGTGGATACAAAGAAGCAACAGCTTTATAAAATGTACAGATCCTTACCTTTGGTTCATATTTTCACTTGAACATTCTCTGTGTTAAGCATCTGGTTGTAGATGTGTTTAATAAATAGCTCAATTTGCTCTAAGAAAAACTTTAAACATTAATTACTCAAGAACCAAGCACTTACAAAATATGATCTAAATAGAACTATGGCTCAAAATTAATGGTAAGCGCTTTTTATGCTTGGAAAGGATTCATAAATCCATTCACTAGTTAAAGTGAAATTTTTAATTTTCTCAAGCAATGTTTTCACATATCCAACGCCTTTTAAGGGTTTAATTATGATCCAAGAACACTGATTATCCCACATATTACATAAAAGATGTTTCCAACCAAATCTTCATGTCCCCTGCTACTTTTATTGGGTCAAGGGAGTTTTATTTCACCCATGGGTTTTCAATACAAAAATTATAAACAAGCATTTAATCACTTATAGAAAACAAAACCGGGCTTGTAGGCCGTGGTCCACTGGGCTTCTCCCTTCATTCCCCAGACGTTTCGCCTGCGTCTGCGGCAGGCATCATCAGTGGCGTGTACATCTCCGTGGTCTCTCAGTAGTCGCTACTGAGAGACCACGGAGATGTACACGCCACTGATGATGCCTGCCGCAGACGCAGGCGAAACGTCTGGGGAACGAAGGGAGAAGCCCAGTGGACCACGGCCTACAAGCCCGGTTTTGTTTTCTATAAGTGATTCTAACACCGGCCGTGAAAGCCTTCGAACTTTAAAGCATTTAATCTTTTGTTTAATTTTATTGCTCCAGATTTGGGAAGCTTTTTTATTATATTACGCAGTATCCCTGTAGTTAATGTACTGCATATAAATCATTAATACTATAATCATTTTCATCATGTTCACTCATTGAAATTATAAGACAAATTTGATAAATTCTCAAAATGTAGATTGTACCAAAATTTTATCTCAAGAGGCATATTTCTTTACTTCTCAATCATATGCTTGCATTATATTGAAAGATTTGGAAGGCCGGATTCAGTGTCAGAAATATAGCGTTGTACTACTCCGCACAATATGTGCACGGAAAAATGGAAATGGAGTTTTATTTGTGGACATTCTTTAACTACTGTGGTTCTAAGCATTCTATTCTATACTGGGCGTGAAAAATTGCTTCATTTTGCTATGAGACCTCTTTATCAGCCTTGAGGTTCTTTTATGTGCTGTGAATCTATGGCATAGGTTTTACTTCCCTTAAGAAGGAAAATATATGCTAAAGTTATGGTATGCTTACTTTTGGTAAAATCATGGAGTTATACTTTCAAATAACAGTGAAAGTACTGCATATTCCAAACAAATTATTAAACATGTATATTGGTGCAATTTAAAAGTAATAACGTAATAAAAGTTGAGATTTATTTCCAAACGTTAGACTGAGTTTTGTGGTCAGGAGCAAATGAGAGTATTTGCTGTGATCATGTACTTGGGCTGCCTCTCACCTTTGTTTACTTCAAACGTGTTTCTTATTTTAGGAAAGGTATAAGCGTGTATTGGTGAAAAAAAGAAATAAAATCTGACAGTTCCGCATTTGTTCTGCAGACTTTGGCTCTGCTGTTCATATGTTCATCATCTGAAGGGGGGTAAAAAAAAAAAAAAAAAAAAACATACACACACAACTAGGTTCTAAATCTCACAGTGTAGCCCAGTGTTGAAGGACTTAAGCTGCAAAGCATAGGCAAAGAATGTTTTTTTACAAGAAGAGGAACAATGACCCTAAGAAGTTAAAACCTTGTGTATTTCACTCTTTCTATTAGGTTATCACTTGCCACCACTCATATGCAATAGTGGCAGGATAGTTGGGATTTGTTGACATTACACCATATTTTCCTATAAAAGAGAGTATCCTAAAAAGGTGGATTGATGGGCTCCAGACTTCCAAATCATGCTCTCCTTCATAACTCTATATAATATATGTATATATTTTTTCATCTTGTTTTAGTTATTGATGCATATATAAAGGTTGGCAAACATTTTAGATACTTAATGTTGCTTGACAACCAAATCACATCTAGCATGCCTAGGGGAATATGTGCAGAGCTTGAAAGTAAACTATAACTGTGCTAAAAATGCACATTTGTGTCATTTAACCTTATTCTTTGAAACTAAAGCATCATTCATTCTCAATGTGTTAACATAAATTACAGCATTCATACAAAAAATGAGTGAGCATTTTTCACACGGAGTGATTCTTCTTAACAGTATAACTAATATACCCAGCAAAAAATATAATGGTCACATCTTATAGGCAAAAATTATAAAATTTATTTGAGTGAAGTGAGTTAAAGTACTGCATAATTGAATAAAGCAAAGAGAAATAATTGTGTTAAAAAATTATTAATGATTACAGCATTTATGCAATGCAATAAAAAGAGCGCAGATACGTAATTGTTGTTGTTTATTAGAACAATTGTGTACCCTTGAATCTTGAAATAAATGCTGCAGGTGCATTTACACAAAGCATTATGACATGCAATATGAAAATGATGTTGGAGATGGATGCATATGACACCTTAAAATAGAAGAAAGGGACCATATTTTGTAACATATGGAGCAAGAAGAATTAAATTATTTTTTGTGGTGAGGATATGTAAATCTAATCTTTATTCCTAGTGTAGCTGTGTTATTTAAATGTAGTGCTCACATTTAAAATGTTTTGAAGCTCTCAGTCAGTCAATGCCTCTACCACAACTGCACTCATGTTTCTTGTTCCATAAACTCATGCCTCTCAAAAACTTTATGGTTTTAAAATGTAGGTGCTCTGTATTAAAGTAATTGGATATGGAATTCTGGCACCTCCTCAATGAATGTGGTTTATTGTTTTTTGATGTTCCCCAGAAAAAAAAATAATGAAACTTAAGTGGTATGAGTTAATGGAGTGATACAATGGCAGCAACATAGGAAGCAGCCACTGAGCTGATTGAGCATTTCAAAACATTCAGTTTTTAATACTATAATTCATACAAATAACATTTAAGCATTTCTATACAGGATAGTTTAAAGTCATACTGGATATGTTTTAAGGTAAACTAAAATATAATCAAGAGTTGTATCTTGCTACTATTTCCACAGACCCTTGATTGGCAGAAGAAAATGAATGTACTTGCTTAAAACGTGGTATTGAATAAAAATTTACATCCATGTTTGCTGATGTAGTATGAAAATTGGTTGAAAAGAGACAATATGCTTCTTCTCAAGTTACTCTTGGAAGCCCATATGGAAGAGCCGTATCATGGCCGAATGGTTAAACCACTTGCCTCTCACCCAGTTAACCCGGGTTCGATCCCAGGTGACTACATGTGGGATTTGTGGTGGACAAAGCAGTGCAGAGGCAGGTATTTTCCAGGTTCCTTGGTTTCCCCTTCCATCACATTCAATCAGTGCTGCATCTTCATTCCATGTATCATTGGTGCCATCACCTGCAGTGCCTATGTAATAAAAGTGGGCATTAAATGCTATCAAAAAAACAAAAATACCCATATGGTACATAATTATTTGATGTGAATACTTGATTTACGAATTATATAATAATGTGGCAAAATTAATGGCACAAATTGAAACACTTGAAAGAGCAGAATAGTAGAAACAAAAGAACCCGAGCATTAAATATGGGTCTGGAATTGAACAGCTTGCAATATAATTACGAATGTATGTTTAAAAGACGTCATTGAATAATTGTTTGCAAGCATGGTAGAATTTTCTGAGGACTGGTTTTTGCTTAAAAAATCTGATGTGTTCCATTCTACTTTCTCTATCTGCATTGAAAACAAAGTTCTAACAAAAGATTCTTCTTTCTACTTCATGCTAATCAAGATAAGTGTTAGCAGAATGGTCTTATGACTTAGTTCCTTATAAGTAGAAGTGAACTAAGGGAGTCACTAAGCTAAAGTGATAGCAGTTGCCATGCCATTGTGATTGAAATTTGTTTCTTTGCAAGGCCAGGAGTAAAACAAAAGAAATACAGTTGCCATCCTCTTTCAGAAAAATATTTGTATTTTAAAATAGAAAGCAATGAGCTTCTCAAAAAGGTTAGCACCACAGCAAAAATGATTAAAGCATAAATTCTGTATTTTGACAAGATCTGTATTTTTTGTATAGTAAGTTTTTTTGTCTATCTGTTATGGTTTACCAGTTATACAAAAGTCATTAAGCATGCACGCACACACATGCATGTACGTACACGTGTGCACACACACACATACACTCACATTCACACACAGAGACCTTTTTCTAAATTGCTTTTCTTCAGAAGTTCTCAAAACATGTATTTCCAGTTAAATCTCAATATAAAATTTTTGGGTGAAATACAATACTTTCTCTACCTACTATGTACATGCTAGAGAAAGTAAAAAGGAACACTCTTGAAAGGAGTAGTAGTAATCAGACCATGATACAGTGTGGTCTTCAAATTTACCATGGATTGCTTTTTCAAGAAGTTTGTTCTCCACTGGAATCAAAAGGGAACACTTTTTCAATAACAAAAATATTGTAGTGTGTGTGTGTGCTGCAAACGAACTGAGTGTTTCTTAAGTATATACTAGCAAGTAACCCTCCTGCATATAGTTGATATGCAATATCTGGTCAACTGCGACATAGTTATTTCCCTTTTTATACTTTCATGTATTTCATTTTGTGCTGTTACTTACAACCTAAGTTGAATTTTTAGCGATATGCTTCATGTATGAAAGGAAGCCATTGCATTTAGTATTGCCCCCAACTGAGATGTATGTAATTTAATAGCTCTTTTTACTTTCTCTATATGCACTATGTACATAGCGTATAGAGAAGGTATTGCACTCCACCCAAAAATTCGATGCCGAGATTTCACCGGAAATATATGTTTTAGGGTCCCCAATATCCAAAAAAAAGCATTTTCACAAAAAGGTCCGTGTGTGTGTATGTGTGTGTGTGTGTGTCCGTGTGTCTGTGAACACGATAACTCAAAAACGAAAAGTCGGTAAAATACCAAACTTGGTATTTAAGTTTAGTATGTTCCAGAGATGCAACACGAAGATTTTGAGAAAAATCCCCCCATCCCAAACTACCCTTTACATGGAACTTTTTTCCAAAAATTTTGATTTTCTCAAAAATGGCTCTAACGATTTTGATTAAAATTTCGTATATTAAAGATATTTACCTGACAAATAAAATGTATATCTTGAATTTTCTGGGAATAGCCCCTGAAGAGTAGTTTATTCTGGATGAATTTTACTGAATTTTGAATAACTGCTAAACCGTAAGAGATGGACAAAAACTTACAATACAAAAAATGTAGAGCACATTAAAACACACAATTTATGTTATATACATTTTTTTCGTGAGTTCATCTTTTTTGAGACATTCCTTATTTTTGGTTTCTGCTATGAAAAACTTATACTTTTCTCATACAGGAACTTGTCAACTCCTATCCATATAAACAAAGGAACTTCATTGACATAGCAACCAGCTTTTGACTATCATTTTAACCTATGGTAGTCCCTTATTTCGCTTCTACTTACAAGGAAGCAAGTAATAAGACTATTTCTGCTCATTTTTTCTGATTAGCATGAAGTAAATAGAAATATAAGCTTTTTAAGAATAATTTGTTGCAGGGATATAGAGAAAGTCATGTGAATGGTACACATCAGATTTTTTCCTATTTGGGCCTTTATCCTTTTTGAGTTATTGTTGCCCTAATCCCCTTTTCTACTACTGTTATAAAAGTAATATCTGCCCTTTTTTCAAGTTCCTACTAGTTTCATAATTTAATATTTACTTTAGAATTTCATTCTAACTTGTATTATATTATTACATATCCTAGTTTCCTCAGTTCCAATAATCATGAAAGAAAGAAAAAGAATTTTCCAGACCAAGGTAGGGCAAATATGGCATACCATACGAGATGCAAGATATTGAAAATCAAATAAGATTTGTTTCTGACAGTCCTAAAATATCCAATAAACCTGCTAGCCATGGATCCTTCGTTTTATAAACATTGTATAACAGCTGACTATAAGAAAAGAGAGGAGGTCCCATTAAATTTGTGCCCAAATGTGGAAGTTCACTTGCGACAAAGCATGAGAGAGAAGAATAACAAAAGTAGCAAAACTACTGATTCTGCTGGTTTCCATTAAATACTTTAAATATAATTTTAAGTACCTCTATTCATAATTATAGTAATTTGTTCTCTGATTCAGTTATCAATTCTTCCATTCCCAAATATAGCAGAAAGACTTAGTGATTAATTGTAACTTTGGTCATTTAAACAGTCTTGCTTCAGATTGCCTTTCACACACCTATTTTAATGCTTAGTGCTGAGGATGGACCACTAAAATAAAAACAGGAATTTGGCCCTTACAACAATATATATACTAATAATTTCTTAAAACTTGCAGGTGCATGAGTGAAAGCAGTAATGGAGTCGTGGCAGCCAAATCCACGAGCACAGCCCTTTATTCCCAAAAGGGGGCTCTACAATACACAGGCTCTTATTTCGAGGCCATTAGGCAGGCGAAGGATACTCACCAAAATTTTTATGGTAACTATAATGCAGCTGCTATTATCTGAAGAGACAGAGCGATTCAGAAATTTTTTATGTGTATAGCAAATACTAAAATTCAGTAAATTTAGTCTAGCCTGATTAATTCAGATTAATGGGAAAATTATGGTCACAATAGTAAGTTTTTATTCTAATGCTGTAAATGAATTGGTATATTAATACCATAGTGTGCAGTATTTCATGTCAAGCTTAAATGGAACTGGGTATGGGTGTATGTGCCACCAAAATACATGTTCACTTCACCAGTTAATTACAGCTATGTGAACCTTAAAGTCGGCAAGCAATATACAAACATGTATTAAGTGTCTATAAAGGAGAATACACAAGTTTACTTCCAGAAATACCCAGCACCCTTATTGTGAGATTTTGTAGACAGAAAGGGTGATATGCATTGCCATGCTGTACCTGCTTAACAGTTAAAACTACAGCTGCTTTAAAAACAGGATCTGATTTATCAGCATACAATTGCTAAAAGTTAAATTTTTGTAAAATGAATTCAAAATTAATTTTCTTGTGAAAGAGCCATTTACTTGTGTTGGTTTTAAGTTCCAGTAATAGGGGGTTTTATTGCTTTAACAGTACAGTTTGGAATAACAAAACTGTTAGATGGAATATTGGGAGACAAATTCTCTTTTAGCCATTTGTGACAATTTTCCTCATGTATATTGTCATGAAAACTTTTAAATTTGGATTTCAAGTCATACAAGGTTCAATGTATTTTGTCTACTGGTCTGTAACCTATTTATTAATTGATTAAAGTGATGATCAATGGAATTTGATATGGCAATTAAAATGCATCAAAGCAGCTTCTGGACAGATTTTCCCTGGGTTCACCAGTTTCTCTCACCAGTCATCCCACAAATTGCTCCTTAATTATCTTTCCTGTCATCCATTTTACCATCATTTCATATCATCCATTTTCTCACTTTCATACTAGGCATCAGGCTGATCACCCATTCTGACCTGCTCTTCAACAGCAGTCTGAGCACAGGTGCCGGAAGGGCTTAGCACCTACATATGAGGAAGGTAAACATAGAAAGAAAGAAGCAAAATGCAATGTATATTCTGAACATGCTTATTGTGATCCCTTAGGAATTCATTCCTTGCTTACAGTGTCTTAAGCATACCTTGGTAAACTCTCAACATTCTGCTCACACATTATATTAATATCATATTTTAAATATGTCACCCTCTTTGATGTAGTGGTTAATATGCTTGCCTCTAATAAAGGTTGCAGGTTCAAACCCGGTGGAGGCTGATGGATTTTCTTTGGACATAAAAATCCTTAGTATGGCTTCCTTTGGAAGGGAAGTAAGCCATTAGGCCATCAATATGTCCTTGCAGTTAAAGGCGGGTGGAACAAGAAAGAAAGAAAAGAAAAAAAAGCTGTTCTGTGTAATATTTATTTGGATGTAAAAGAAACCCATACCTTGAAAGAAAAGGCTCCCGGACTAAATTCACAAAATTTCACATCTGCAAGCAGTGATTTTGTCCTCTAGTGCCATCTATGGGCAATGAGTTGATCCCTCCTCACCATGTGCACATAGTGGCAAATTCATGAGCTAGGAATTCCCTAATGAAAAAACCACTATAAAAAGTAGCTTAGTGTATGCTAACATGGTGTGATGGAGCTTGAATTTGAATGCTTTAAACAAGCAGTTATCCTGTGGTTTCTTATATGTTTATTCTGTTAAAACAGATATTCTATAACAGTTTCATTTTCTCATAATAACTTAGGATTTTTTTTAATGCAAAATTCCATTTATCATATCACTCATGTATGTTTTCTTTTACCGGTTATAATTATTTATTTTTAAAACATGTATTTGACCATTATTTATACATATTTCATACTTATAGTTTTATTTGTATAGCAACACACTAGTCTATTAACACATAAACACTTTGTCTTGCTAGCCTTTGTTTTAAACTCTGTGATTTATGTTTTTCCAGCTACATTTCTGTCATGGTAAAAATATGAATGTAACAGGTACAACAGCGTAATTCTTAGGAAAACATTTTGCTTGCTTCATAAAATCTTTCTCCCTCTCCCTCGCTATCAGATGTTCCAGCTGATTATGACGATAAACTCCTAAACTTCTACAGATACAGTATTTATTAAAACTAGTTCAAACATATTTCCTTTGAAGTATTTTTTTAATTTTGTCCAGGTTTTGTTCATTATTTTCCATTCTACTGATAGTTATCACCTAATTTTCAGTAATACATGCAATTTTACAAAAATTGTATCATTCTCATTAATTACCATTTTACTGCTTTTGCACTGTTTCCTGTCCTTTTTCTTTTTTAAGTTGGACTGCTAAATGTAGTGCCTTTGATACTATCATTAACTATTTTTCTTGAAATCTGTGATGGCTCCCCATATCAATAGCACTTCAGAACCAATAATTAAATCTCATACTAATTCCAGCAATATGAAAAATATATCACTACTTCTAATATTATGTGATATTTCAATAATTGCTTTAGCTTTCTTGCAGCGCCATTAAAAATGATCCTCAAATGGCTATTGATAGCTGCATTTCCTTCTCCAATTTTTAAAGTCTCAGATAGGAAGATTTAAAGAATTTAGTAGCTAAGCAACATCTTTGGGGGCTCCTTTATCTATGGTAAAATCAGCTGAGAGTGTATTTCCAGCTTTGACATACCTAACTCGTATTTTGTGAATAAAGAATTGTAACAGGATTTTGATCCGTTGTCTTTTTATGGCTTTGCATATTTTTAAAAGTGAAATATTAGGATAATCATGCTTATACAAATTGATATGTATGCATACGTATTAAATGGGTAACTAAACTGTGTGCTTCTAACTTCTAATCAAATTCTGCTTGCTGAATCTGTAATACAGCAATACAGCACCAAGGAGATGTCATAATCCTTGAAGAAGGTCTGAAACTTATTCATTACTCAAGGGTGGAAAGTAAAACATTTAAAAACTCGTATCTCTGTATGCATGGTGTGTGTACACTTCAGGCTTCTATTTGCTTTTTAATTATTTTACTTTCTTAGCTGTGACATTCCTGGTAAAGCTATCTTTTTAGCTGCATAGAGTGTTCAAACTCATGTTCAATCTTATATAAGGGAAAGGGAAAGCTCACCAGAGTTGTGGATCATGTTGTTAAAGACCTTATTTGTGATTTTTTGGATTTAAGCTGCTCGCTTTTATGTAATTTTCTGTGTGAATATCTTTCATTGCATGCCAAAATTTGAGAGAATTATCATCCCTGATGATTTTAAGGTTCTGAAAAGGTACAATGTCTTTGTCTATTTCAGTGGTGAAATTAATGTAAGATTCCAGTAAATTTAGATGTTTCAGAGTTTCATCTGTCTTCTTTTAACAGCAAAAATATCCACATACCCCAAAATTTAAACATTGTAGTAGTTGTGAGTTTCAAAGAAACAAGAAACTAATTTAAAAGATAACTATCAGAATACAGTAAATCCAGATGAAACCTGTCACTTGCTAAAATGTATTTCATGAGTATAGTGGTAATGTAATTGAAAATTATGAAAATATTATCAGTGTGTCTCAATCTGTCCCTTTGAAACAGATGAATCTGACATAAATAATATAATAAGTAAACTCAAAATCTGGTTAGAATTATATTACTCCAGAAATACTAAAATCCTGGGGGTGCCTGCTTTAACTGTTAATACCTATACTTAATGTTTCATTTCCAAATTATATAAAAAATAGTACTGTTAGACCAGGGTTTCAAACAGGAAAAGAGAATTCAATTGGGAATTGCAACCAAAAACTCTCACATCCTTCATAGAAAAGCCGTTTGGATAGGTAATCCTTAGGAGACTTGCAGGATGTTCTCAAATTGATACTAACTCAGTTCCATTATGGGTTTCTTAAGTGGTTTTCAACAGTCACAGCTGTTTCTGAACTTATTAAATTGGATTTTAATAACAGTAGAGCAAAATAATAAAGCACTTGACATTTTCTTAGACTTATTAAAAGCATTTGAATGCTTGTCTCATGAGTTCTTGCTGTCAAAACTGCTATAAGGGAATAAGGGCTAAAACACATGAAGTACTTTCCACATGTCTACAAAATTACATGCTGTGCACTGAAAAACACTGGTAAAATGGATGTTTTGTATTTACATTTAAAAAAAAAATAAGAGGGTAAAACAGGAGTTCAACAAGGTTTAGTGTTAAGTTTTTTTGTTTTTTTGTTTTGTTTTTTGTTTTTGTTTTTTTGTTTTTTTTTGTTTTTTTGTTTTTTGTTTTAAATCTATATAAATAATATGTCACAGTCTCAGAATATAACTGTATAGCCTGCAGATGTCATTACATTTATTTGCTTTTAATCAACTAGGAATAAAATCCTAATTTTAATTACAATATCTGTCAGAGTGTTTGAAAGCTTCTCAACTTAAACTCCAGTCACAGCATATGACAAACTGTACTTGTAAAAGTCTCATTTGGAACTTCAGTTTGCAGTTGTTATGAGTTAGGCTTTCATCCTGAGTTTGTGGAAAAAACAGTGAAAATGGCTAACATTTTGGTGGTAGTGGTATGCTTTGCCAAAAATGTGCAACAACAGGAGGTTATTGTCAATGATGTGCTTCTCAGTGCATTGTAAGAAACAATCCAATAGAATTCTATAGGGACAATGAATTTAGTTCCAGATACAGATATGGAAGATTTTGAATTGTTTGATTTACAGAAGGATCTAATTTAAGAACACACTATGTTAATGCTTAATGGAGGACTCAAGAACGGCAACATCCTAACTCCTGTAGCTATGCCTCTGACATGGATAAAAATTGTGCTTATTAATGAGTTAGAATCTCCTTCATCTTTCCAAGGAACTCTAAATGTTCATACTTTCTGCATTCATATTGCAAGAATCACTACCATTTACATTATTCTTCTTTCCTAAAGCAAAATAAAAAATATGCACAGTACAAATGCAGATATCTAACCTAATTTCAGCTCACAAGTTTACCCTATAAACACATGTTGATAAATGCTAATAGTTGGAGTGAAGGAGTGAAATGATGCTTTGGACTATGCTTTATCTATTGCATATGTGAGTTGATTTTGGACTTAAAGTACTGATTTTATTGCTGTAGAGAGCTGTGGTTTTTTAAATTGGGTTAGTTAGCATTAAAACTGTCATGAAATATGAACTTTCCAGAGACAAAATATCAAAATTTTCATCAATGAACAAGACTTTCAGTAGAGTTAAATGTTCCTAATAAAGCAGTTTATGAGTTGTCATCACTAAATATACAGTTTATGAATTCAAGTCTTGAAGCAGTTAAAGCTGGTAACTTTATTGATATACCAAAGCATCTATACAAGATTTAATCAGGTCTCTGTTCATTTGAAACTGATACCTTAGTAAGTGTTATTGAATAATTTGTATTACTTTACAGGGTCTTCTAGTAGTGGTGCTGCTCATAACAGTAGGAATCAATGTCATGTTCATTCTCGATACAAGCAGAAGACTACATGAAGAAGTGCTTCATACAGGTATGTTAGTCTTAATTGAGCATGTTGTAGGTCAGAATGTGAATATTTAACAACATTTCTTAAGTCTTTAATAAACTTGGTTTAAATTGTCAGGCCTCTATAAATTTGAACTGGCTTCTAGCAGAAAATGTGTTTATTTTGGCTCATGATAGATAATTTCCAAGGTTAACCTGCACAGAAAAGCAGTGGATATTCTGTTATTTCTAGGGATGTTCACTTTCCACAATGGTTTCTTGATGGATTTCAGTAAATCCTCTGTTGCTCTAGGTAATCTGGTAAATTGCCTGTCCATTCAAGAGCTGCTGAATGACAGGTATGCTTTTGTGGGATGAGTGGATCACTAGATTTGTCTAAACCATAATTCTTCTCGTCCCATGCAAGCATAAAATTTCTCTGTTAATATCATGTGATCTGGCAGTGTCTGGTCAGTTGCAAACCATTCGTCAATGTTCTCAGCTGTCCATGTTTTTTCAGGTGGATGCAATTTTTAATGGAGAAACTAGATCACATGGTGAAAACTGAGCATCTACAAATTCTAGGAGACCTTCCTCTTCAGTATCTGGAATATTTTCCTCCAATATTTGCAGTGGTTAACTTTTTCCCACATCTTAGTTACACCATACATGGTATCCAATATAGTAAAGAATTTAAAATACAATTAAAACTCACTGCCCCTTTACTTACTTTCCATAGTGGTTTCCCCTAAAGATTTTCTTACTGCCCATCATTTCAGTGTAGTCCAATGGCTGAAGTAGCTGACGTTTGGTGGTAAATATTTTACAAATATGCAGCTATCCTCTGAACTGCACTTCAAAGCTTTTTCATTAGTTTGTAATAAACCATTTTCTAGTAGCAATACAGCTCTTTCAGGAAGTCCTTGCTCTCACACTTGAGGCACAAAGAATGGTTAAACTAAGTTTTGAAAATGGTCCTGGTCATCCATGCACCTTTCTGATTGAAATAGTGCAATGGTGACTTTGATTCCTCAGTTTTATTGAAGTAGGAGGATATTTTGCTGTAGCCACAATGCAATTTGAAGTTTGTGAGTTCCTGATCCACTTTTTCCTTTTCTTGATTTACATGTGTCAAGATATCAGTTTGAAAGACAAACATTTTTGTGAACATGCACTTCCAAAGAAATCTCTACTTTTTAGCATCATACAGTTGGTTCAGTTTAAGGTTTTTGTTTTCAATGGAAGTTTGAAAACCGACAGAAAATTCCCATGCAGCAGTTACATCTGAACTTAGCTTTTCATCCTGTACAGATATTTAATAACTCCATGTTGTTCCTTGTATCTTGTTAGCCACTCAGATGATGTACTGGAATCACCTTCTAGTCATAGTGATTTTTAAAATAATGTTCTGCTTGTTTAGCACATGTCATCCTTGAAAATTCATCAACATGCATGCCCAAGGTCGTTACGATATAATCTCAAGAACAGGAGGTCAGTATTTCAAGTGCCACTCGGTCCATCCAACCTGACTGAGGTTTTTACCAGGTTTTCCTTAGTCCTCATAATTGGCAAATGCTGGGGAGGTACACTAAACTTAGGCCTAGAACATTTTCTCCTCAATTTACTCTCCTAATTGTCATTTCATCTTATGTTTCCTCAGTGTTCAGCACCTGTGGTGTCCTATGCAGAAAGAATAATCATTAAACAAAATCCTCAAAACTTGAAAACCTTTCGCCCTTTTTCTGAGTGAACCACTCAGACCTGCTTTGTCCAAAGCTTCATAGTTTTCTGATTTTCTTGCCCACTGGACACACTAACTGAGCTGAAGGCAAACATAATAATTTTGTATTTGGCTTTGCAAATATCACAGACAGTGTAGTTTCTCATATACCGTAAAACACTGAGTTTCCTAGTGAATGATCATTGCTCTAACTTACAGATTATTTCAAATTTGTCTTTCATTGACACATTTTGTACTGGTAGCTGGTATTTTTTCAGTTATGTGTAACTTCAGTTTATGTAATCTAAACAATGAAACATGTACTGTTATACTGAAATCTTACTCTGCAAGAGCTACATAGAGTGCTTAGCAAATCTCAATCCACCAAAAGACTTTGAGAGGACTCAGTACTGTGTCACCACCACCATTACAAGCTATTCTGTGTAAAGGAATTTTTTTACTATTTATAGACCTAAAAACATAGCACTCTAGGCCTGGTTGTCAACTTGATTTTAAGGAGCAAGAAGTAGCATATATTAGGTATTCATTTATTGTCTACACCTCGACTCATAAGTTTAATTTGATGGTGCTTCACTGTCTTTAAGCTCTAACTTTATTCATTTTTACCCATGATTTCCTGTACATCGATAGAGTAGGAATGATGTCATAGTTGACTGGTGAGTCTACATTGAAGCCGCAACACCACCAAGGAGTGGTGATTGCTTGCAGAAGAGAAAGAAGCAATCACAGCGACCTCTACCTGTAAATAGCAGTTATGGTTTGTGGAAGAAAAAGATATCACAGAGAGCTCTCTACCTAGCAAAAGTGTTGATGGTCTGGGGAAGAGAAAGTGAACCACAATACTCTGGATGTTGTTGCATTTCTAATACAACCCACCTTTCCACCCCCCATCCCATTACAGTAAGAAATTGCATTCAAAGGTTTCTCTGTTGTTTGTTGACAAACTGAATGTGAACCAATATACCTGGTGTCTGTGGTTTTAATAATCATCCATTTTAATCATTCTAACATCAAGAAATGACCAATATATAAATATGTTTATATCCCTATATAGATATGATACCTACTCGGAGTGATCAAGTGTGAACACCTGCCACTAGAGGGATAGCATTCAAGTTGCCTCATCAGGATGGCATCCCTTTAAGTGGGATCTACTGTCACTAGAGGGACAGTCTTCAACTTTATTCATGTTGCCTCACCAGCCTTGGCTTCACATTATGATCTTCTGTGACTGGAGGAACAGTACATATTCACTTCATTGGCGATGGCATTGATGATGCAATTTTATGTGCAGGAAATCACGGATAAAAATGAACACCCAATAGAATTACTTTTGTATGCAGTGGAACATTAAGCATATTGAGGGATATAAAACTCTGTGGGAAATATTGGAATTAAAGAGATCTGCAATAGTTTTTGGGCAGAAAGGTAATTAAAATCTTAAAATTTGAACTTTTATTTGTGAGTCTCAAAACTAGCAATGTTGGAAAACATTAATAGCCTTCACAATAATCTATGAGCCTCTCATTTATCTGCTGCCAAGGAGGAGTGACTATATGCTTTATCACAGCTTAATCTGGCAATCTCTTGCTTTACTGATTTTCCAGGTCTTCTGTGTATAAAAACCTTCCCAGTGCAAAAGGTTTTGCACTTAAGTATAGAATTTTGAATGGAAGTAAAAGAATCTGATGCTGTGAATGCAGTAGTGGATACCTTCATTTTTGATCGAGCACACGCTGAGTTTCTCCTCCCCAGGCATCATTACCTTTAACATTTATGCCCTATACTAATTTCTTCCATTTTTCACTGTATGTTTTAACAATTTTCTGCAGCCTGTGAATTTGCAGAAAAAAGATTTTTACCCTGACTTACAAAGTAGTCCATATACTAAGTGAATGTCAAGAAAATGCTTAAATATAATTTAAGAAAGCTATGCGTTATTAGACTTCTCAAGAACCCATTTTTTTAACTTTTACAAAATTACAATAGTTTCTTACCAAGCTTAACAGAGGCAAACTTTGTTATCAAAGCATTCACTGTTGTCTGTTTTATAAAAAAATGTGTTTATATCAATACACCAATTGTGTTTATCCTACTGAAATTTATAATTCATTTAAATAAACATTTTTAGTATGTAACTCATTTGCAGTATAAAACAAAGTCTCTGTCCTTCTTATTTCAGTGAATGGAGACTGAAAATGATTCACAGGGAAATGATATCAAGAAGTAGGGACTCTTGATTTTTGCAAAACTTTTCATGAATTTTGTTAAAATGAATGATACATGCAAAATATTATATGTGTTGCGTAGTTTGTAGATGTATTACACCTCAAGCATTTCATGATTCTTTGATATTTTAGGTTTATTTTTTTAAATTACCCATAATTTACGATTTTTACATGAAATTGGTCACTTTTTGTGATACAATAACGAAAAAGTTGATTAAAATTCATAAATAACATAGTTGTAAGTTTGTATCAATATACTTATCATTGTTTCCCAAACAGAAATAATGCACAGTGATCACCAAACACAATCACTGTGATATCTGGGAAAAAGAAGCAGATATATTCTGATTTCACAATTGCTTTTGCTTATTTCAGTTCAACAGTGGAATTAAAAGTTAGTGCAGTTGATGTTGCCACTGGTGACAGTACCAAATCAGTGAGAAGTTGTTTTTCTTGTTGAATTGGAAGGTGTTATAAATGTATGAAACAGTGGACAAAGCACTGGACGACAATTTCTTTTGGCCTTGGACAGAAAAAACAGGCTATGATGTGATCCCTTTTTCTAAAATGTTAAATATTATGACAGTGCAGAGTAGATGAGTTTTGACAAGAAGGTTTTTATATTTTTATTTGCAAAAAGAAAATATGCATGTATAAATTCTGCACCTCATTCATTGTAGATTGGAATAGATTGGATACCTGTAACAGGTCACAAGGCAAACAAAGCAGAGTCGCTGAAAAGAGGACAAGCAAAGTGTCAGACAACATTGAATGCTACACTGCTTCGAAATCCCAAACTAGCAACATAAATAAGAAAAAGAAAAATTACCTAAGAACCTGACAGAAGCATTCGTTGCTGCAAATATTCCACTTGTAAAAATTGAGAATAAAAACAAAAATACATGCCATGTAAATTCAAATTAAATGTTATTATGTTTGTATTTGATCTTTACTAGAGTATTACCTCACATTTATGTTCCTATTATTTCAACACCTTTTGTTGGTCCTTTTAGACTTCTGTTATCACATTGTATTAAGATCATCAAGTTTTCATTTATGAAATGTTATTGCTTCACACCATTTATACCATGCCAGACAGTTTGAGAGGGAAAAAAATCAATGTAAAATGTCATCAGAACCAATCAAAATAACATGATCACTAATTAAGCAACTGTGGCCTAATCTTCACTTTTCTCTCACAGCAAGGCACATAAATATGCATCAGTGCACCACATAACTTTTTCTTTTTCTTTCCTTTTAATATTTTGTCCTTTTAGAAGCTATATCGATGTAAAGTCATGAAGCTATCAAGTTTGTCCTGTAGAAGGTTTTTGGCTAGGTACTGTCTTTATGCTGGCATATGTTGCAGTTGTTGGAGTTATTATTGCCACTTCATTTACATCTGAATTCTTTTTATTTGCCACATCTTTCTTTTGGCTCTTTGTTCTTTTTTTATCCGAGTTGAGCAGCCAAAGTCTTTTGTTGAAAATTTCTATTTCTTGGTTCATTTATTCAATAAGTCTTCCTTGTTATTTTATTATTGGTATGTTGTGTCTACATTGTGTTCTCCATTCTTGGGTATAAAGACCATCCATATTAGTGCATGTGAGTTGCTGGGTTATGTGTCCACATAGAATTCAATGGTCAAAAACAGAGAAAGCATTACATCCAGTGCTTCAGAATGCAGCCCAAACTCCAAAGAAATGAAAATATGGAATATTCAAACTATAAGGAACTGAAAGAAATAGTGCAAACCTGGTTTTAAACTTCAAAAGCAGAAGTCTAATCAAATAATGATTTGCAAAAAGGACATTTAAGCCGGAATTATGATGAACTTAACTTGAAGGGATGTGACTTGAAGGTAAAAAATGCTGCACTTGGTAACAGGAATGGCTCATGATTGGTAGTTTTATCAGTTCATGCCACTGTCTTCAGGTGATTGGTTCTAATTATCATGTGACATCAAAATAGCATAACGGGAATGAGAAGTTTGGTATTAGTAAACTGCAGTTACTTCAAACCTTTTAGTGCCATGTGTTAGATTTCCATGTTACATTAAGTTCATCATAATCCCAACTTTAATGTGGCCAAAATTCTTGCAATTTAAAATCATGGCATATCTCTTGGATGGATTGATTAATTCAAGAAGAGGTATAACAAAACCCACAAAACATTTATGGGGAATCTTTGTTGTTAGCGGTGGAAGATTACAGGAACTGACAATGCAATATGAACCCAGAAACATTTTCAACTAGATGAAACTTGACTACCTATTTTTTGAATATGTTGTGCAGCACAAGTTTGGCCTGGGCTGATGGATTTTAAATATGTTTAAATGTGACAGCCCCATGTCAGTAGATTTACTGGCATCTAAAAGAACTTGTGTGGGATGAAATTCCAGCACTCTGGTGGTGCAGATATGATCCTGCTATGGGGAAATTATTTTATGGGTGAATATATTAATAAATTCAGTTGGTCTAATTCTGCATGCTCTCAATACTGGCGTACCTATGATAAATGATTGCTCACTTCAGGAGCTAGAGGAAGGATACAGTGCTTTGAAGGCCAGTGTTAAGGAAACAGCAGCAAATAGGGAGTAAACTAATATTGACCACATTATTGACAATGAGGAGTGAGCACCCAATATTTGTGGAGAAAGTATCCAGGTACAATGGATTCTACCATCAAGTTTTGATTTTGGGCGTGCCTTTTCCCACTTGGGAATATCCTCTGTGACATAATTATACTAACTTAAAGCCACAGAATGTGGAAATATGCTAGGGATATGGTTTGAAAAATGAGAAAATGCACATTGCATTAAGAATGTTAAAGCAGCATTCATTGCGTATATTTTATTGTGGTTTAGTATTATGTAGTATTTATCATTTAGAACATTAAACATAATAAATATTAAAACTGCCGCAAATTATTTAACATTTTATTTACTGCTTTCCACATACATAAGCTTTTTATATCACTTTTTTACTGTCATTCTTAACTTCTTTTAGCGATTTTTAAGAATTTGACTCTTCTTTCTAGTATGTGATGCAGGATTTTTTCCAAGCCTAACCTGAACGAAATATTTTTTTGAAGTACTGCTTTATATTTTACTATCTAATATGGATTTAAAATCACTTTTTACTTTGAACTCATGCCAGAAAAAGGTTTCTTAATATAAGTTATGGTTTATAATTCTTTATTTATTTACTTAAAATGCATATAGCCATTCTGAAGAATGCAGGGCAGCCAAATTATCCATTTTGGATCACATAATGCAAAGCAGCCAACAGTCTTTTACCATCAGTAAATTACACTAACTATACAGTTTGTCGCTCGCTATTGCACTAGCTATATACCATGTATACTGTTTTTCCTTAAATGACTAGCTATATACACTAAACACTTAGCTGACTTGTTAGCTAAGGTTAGCCTAAACCTAATCTGTGCTGTTTGTCCCTAAATTACTAGCTATGTACACTAAACACTTAACTCGCTGGTTAGTTAAGCCTAACCTAAACCTAATCTCTACACCACAGGGTACACAGGCCTAATGTTTTCCACCAGTTCCTGAAAATGGTGTGCTAAACAATTTTTGGTGTCAGTATACCATGAATGCATAAGTGAGCATCTACATCTTCACATTAAATGCCACTCCTGGATAGGCGATGTTGTTGAGCTTGCCTGTGAGATTCAGTACTATTCATGTCCACATTTATCACAGGATCTACTAAATGAACAGAATAAGTTACTGCCAGGTAGGCAGTAAATCCTCCAGGCATCAACCCATAGTAGCCCCTCCAGGCATCCGTATGCGTTATGTTGGTGGACTCTATGTGCTCTGCAATTAAATTGTAGAGCATGTTTGCATCATCATCGTTGTCGTCACCACCATCACCACCACCACCACCACCACCACCACCACCACCACCACCACCGCCGCCGCCGCTGCCATTGTTATTGTTGTTATGATATCTTATCCGCACCTCATTTGTTTGCACGTCTATTATTCTTAAGGATCCAGTTGTCCTCTACAATGCATCCTCGATGGAGTTTAATCGTACTATTTTACATGCGTCAATTTGAACAGCATGTCCGAGACCTCCAATTTTCCCTCTCAAAGCGTATTTGGTATCCTTAGAGACCATACGCATTTTGCAGCAGTAACTGAACAAATCAGATATTGTCCATGAACTCACACATTGGTCTCCAACCGAACTTCCATTATTGTCATCTCATATGCAAAGTAGTGTATGAGGAAAAAATTTGCTTTTCTCGCTCGAACCACATTCCTTTACTCAGACTGTATGACTGCTTCATGTCCAGTTCAACAACAACAAAAATCATCATAATAATCATAATAATAAAAAGTAATAATTAATAATAATAGAAATAATAATAAAAATAATGATGATAATAAAAGCTACTTTGTATATATTATTAATAACAAACATCACAACAGTAAGGCTCTATTTTAAAAATCTCCTACTGCAGCAAAACTCGTGATATCTACAGTCCCACCTCTTAATGGGGTGCAAGACCACAATGCATTCAGAACCTAACATTCTTGTTCTCAGCAAACCCTTGTCAAATAATAATTGAAAACAGGCCTCTGAATTGTTGAGGTAACCTGACAGATCTACCCTATTAATTAACAAGCCATTTCTAAAACTAATAGAATCTGTAAGAACATATAACCTTCCCTTCTCACACTACAATAAATTCTTATCGATTGCATCCCCATGTTTGTAAAGAAATAAAACGCAAGAAAAAGTATGGTCAGGACTTTTCAAAAATGACCAGTTGTTAATCGCTTCCAGATGATGCTACACAGTTTGTTGTGCAGATGTCTGGGGATTATTTGCAGAGATTGGTTATGATTGTTAGAAATGATAGTCAGGTTGGTTGCTATGTGAGATGCAATGTAGCTTGCAGTCTTCCTGTTGGTTCTGTCAACTTGCATATGTGCATTGCCGATCCTTCGGACATAGAACAATTTCTCACCATCTTGTGTCACGTTATAAAGAATCCCCAAGAATGTTATTCACGATTTTGTAGGGTCCCTATCAAGAAACCATAGAAATTAATTGTTCATATGATCATTTAAAATTAAAGAAGAATGACATTAATATTCTGAATTGTCATTGAAAACTTATTAACAATCAAGGAAGTGTAATCCTAGCCATGACAGTAATGAGTAGAGCCCGAATTTTTATGTAATTACATATTTTAACTCCTGCATAATATTTCAATGAGAAGTGAAAATGTTGGTGAATTACATCATTAGGGACTCCCTTAAAAATGTTTATTTCACTTTTTTTTACACATTTTGCACATTTCTACATAGTTTAACAATGTTACATAAAACTACATATTTTCTGGGTTTCGTTACAATTTTATTATTTTTTAAAAAAATATTGTAGTCACATTATAAACTGCGGTTTTCACATGCTTTGGTGAAAGCAACAAAAATCAATCTGCGAAATAGGATGCAAATTAAATTAGGAATGTGATAATAACCGCCTCGCCTCGTTCTGATTGTTGTCCATTTATATCAAAGCAGGTGCCGCTCGGCAATGTTGACCTCCAGTGTCACATCCCTTGTATCGTTTTGGGCATTTACAAGGACTGGAGAAATTGATTGTTACCATTGTCGCGGTAGTCAGCATCTTGTAATATAGTAGCTGCAAGGAAACAAAGTAAGCTTCTGGAAAACCATCAAAATATAGCGAGACGATAATACAGCAGTTAGTTACTTGCAAGTCTTAGTAAAATGGCACCACTTGCATCCTCGCTATCCTGCAAGCTGAATTCATGGGTGAAATTAGATACCACCTTTACAACCAATGGAAAAATAATAGTCTTTCAAGCATGTGGTAAAGGAATTGGTTGTTCCATGAAATCTCAATTGGAACAACATATCAAGAGTGCTCTTCACATTTGCAACAAACACCTACAGTCTTCTAGAAAGCAAGTTCTGTTGACACAAATGCAACAGGAACTGTCCAGAAATGATTTTTTTAAAGACCTGCGCAGTGCAATGGTTACAGCTAATATTCTGTGGCTTAAACTTCAAATTCCTCAATTTCGCTCCTTTCTAGAAAAATATTGCAAGAAGGTTATTCCTGACAAATCTACTCTGAGGAAAAAGTATCTTCATGTGTGTTATGAAGAAGCAGTTGCTCATATATGGAATGAAATTGGAGACTCCTGTATTTGGTTTGCCGTCGACAAAACTACAGATGGCATGATAGCAAATTTAGTAGTAGGAAAACTAGATTCCGAAAGTCCAGCAAAACCATTTCTAATCTGTTGCAAGGTGTTAGAACAAACAAATCATTCTACAATTGCAAGATTCGTAAATGATGGGATGAAGATTCTGTGGCCAGAGGGTGTGTGTGAGGAAAAGATTTTAATTATGTATTCAGATGCCGCAGCGTACATGATTAAAGCTACTACTTCTATCCAAATGTACTTCACTTCACCTGCTTGGCCCATGGCATTGCAACATGTTGCTGAAGAAGTAAGAAGTAATTTTCCCTGTGTGAATAAGTTGATATCGGCAACAAAAAAGGTCTTCGTGAAAGCACCGCACAGAATTCAGTGCTGTAAAAATCATTTCCAACATGTCCCTTTACCTCCTGATCCAGTACTTACAAGATATGGTACATGGTTAGAAGCTGTGAACTTCTATTGTAAACATTTTGAAGGAGCCCAGTCAGTGGGAACGTGTTCTCTTCAGAAGTAGCTGTTTCCATACGTGAATCTCAGGACAGTTTTAAAGATCTGAAAGTGGCAAACTCCTGGAGTTGCATCAAAAGTAACTTTGCCTGGTTGCCTTGCACCTCAAGCAGTTAGAAGCATCAGATTCCCTTCTTCACAAATCTATGGATTTAATGGAACGTGCATCACAGAAGCTTAGTGTAGTTGCAGGAAATGTAGAAAGGAAGGTAGGTGAAAAATTCAAAGCAGTGTTAAACAGGAATCCAGGGTACTCTACACTTGTGTCCGTATCTAAAGTGCTAAATGGTGACAAGTGTCAATTTACCAAAACATTTCTCTGCAAATCAGATTCCTATGCTAAAAATATACTCCTGTTACTTCGTGTGACGTGTACATATTTCGCACCTTGATATTGCATAAAAATGTGGGCTCTAATGATGAGCATGTCTATTCCAAAGGATAACAAATGAAGTAGGTAGAATACTGTGCTAAGTTTCCACTGTAATGATAGCATCAAAACATTGAAATAAAGGTTATAAATGAAAGTTGTAACATTTACAAGGGTTTTTCTTTATTTGTGATAAAACAACTTGAGAAATACTTCCAGGAGAAGGTGGTGAGCTAGTCGATGGAGAGAGTCGAAGAAACAGTCTGAGGCTACAAGAGAGCCAACCCAAGTCCCTGGCCATAGAAGTAGTATCAAGTCAGTCCAAAGTGTCCGTTTCTGTTGATGGAACTACAGTATGTATATGAGAAATTTATACCTTTAGTATTAATACACTTACAGAATAAAGAATTATTTGAATTAATGAACATGCTCACACATCTGTAATCTCTAATTACAGTTAAAAACTGTTTGCTGCATTTAACCTAATTAGAATATATGTTTCACAGCCTGTGTCGGCATCATTAGTAGATATTGACTTAGCTGCTGATACAGAGAACTTACTGTGAAATATGTTATGTGTTCTGATTATTAATAAGCAGAGCATAAGTACTTGAAATTGCTTCATTATGTGAAAAGTTCCCTATCTGTTAGAACTATTGATGTATTTTGTGTTAAATATATTTATCATCTGCAAATTTCATATGGTGCCAGAAGAAATTTTTCATCTTTATTGTGCAACCAAATTTATTATTAGCTTTATATAAAAAATGTTACTTAGGAATTTCTTTCCAATTATAGGTTGTAATGATTAGAAAAGAAAAAACATTATACACAGTGAAATGTGTCTAAAGTGGTCACCAATTATTCTTCCAAAAATGGCTGTTAGTTCAGGTGTCTGCTAAATTAAGGTTATGAAATTTTCAAAATCAGGAAAGAAGTCTGGTTCATTACATGATTAGATATAGCCCAACCAACAGTGTATTAAAACTAACATATATGCACTGGGAGATTATGATCTTATTTAATTATGTACTGTACAGTAAATTAAATCAACATACACAATGTGCACTTCACATACTCTTATATCTAGAATTACAAAGCCTTGCATGTTTGAAGTCATCCTGTCTGCTGCTATCTAGCTGCTACAGAATAGACTACACCAGTTAAATTACTGAGAATATTAAATGGAGGCAAATAATGTATTTGTTGGAACGAGTTGCCAATTGTTTTAAGATGAATGATCAGCTTTTTTTTTTTTAATCCATACGTAGTAAATTGTAATTGCTTCATATAAAATTTTCAGACTTCCAAAGTATTGATAATTTAATGTTGTAGGCAAAGTTTATTTTTGTAGTAAACAAGCTTAAGTTACTGTTGACATGCTAAAATCAAGGTGATACACCTTCTTACATTGTTGCCCCATGTCTGTTTTAGAATAAAGTGGAAAAGACAAAACAAAGAGGAACTCAAAACTTTATTCTTGACAATTGAGAAAGACTATTAAACCTCATAGAAACATATAAGATAGCACAATAATAAAAAGGCTTATGTGGTAACCTGGAGGGGGTGAAAATACTGGAAGACAATTCACATAATCTTACCTCTGTTTTGGTGACTATTTTTGTTAAATTTAAAGTTTTCTTATACTCCTTCTACTATACCAAAATTTATGGTCTAATAATATAAAGAGAGAAAATGTATATGTGTGTGTTAATTTTAAAAGCCACTAAACTGAAAAGTCCAAGTTTTGTGACAGACATTGACTATAAAATGTTATATAATTCAGTCCATTAATTAATAACACACTAATAAGGTTTTGCAAATCCTGTATACAAGAATACAAGCAGATTGTGCAGTTATTAAGAACATACTTTCAGAGACTGTGAGGGAGAGGTTATGACTGTCAGACATTCTGCTTGTGTGAACATCTTCAATTTTTCTTCTGTTATTCAGGATAACTTTGCTGTTTGAAGTTGCAATTCTAAGGTGTAAGGGGAGGATTAACCATAACATTGTCTAGATGATTGTAAAATGATTTCACAAGAAAGCAGGATGCATATGAATGAGTTAAAATGTCATTGGAGTTTAAAAAGCTACCCATGAAATATTAGGTAAAGTCAGCTCATCTCTTATAAAAGCAAGCTTAAAGTCTCAACTTCATCCAATGCTTGGAAATAAGCTTGTTTCTCTCTTACAAGATTAGGCCTTTTTCTGTTATGCAGAAATATCATTATTTCCTCATCATCCGATAAATGCAATTTTGTCATTATTCCTATTGCTAGTGATCAGAATTGTGTCAGTTGTGAATGTGAACATTATTTGTTCAATAATGAATGTGTATGCTATTTCCAAGTAGCCAAAAACTTATCAGCAAATATATCTTTCGAGTAGTGCTATGCACAATTTGTAGAACCCCAATCACCTAAAAATCCAATATAGATTTATCAGAAAGTTATTGATAGATTGTGCAACCAGCTCTAACTGAGATAAATTTCTGCATAAACAGATTCATTTCACATTTTATTATATATGCAAAAGGAATAGCAATAGTCAAATTTTAAAAACTGGTCACTACATGCTGGTCTTAAAATTGAATGCTCTTTCCAGATCGCTAGAAACAACAGAATAGCAACAGTATATATCCCAGAAATAGCTGATGCCACTGGAAAAGTAATTTAAAATAAATTGTGTTTTTAATATATTTACATCCTTTGTTTTTGAGTGCTCTTCTTGTTTACCATTTATAATAAATTATACAAAATTCCTTCTAAATAAAGAGGATTTCACGGGCTATTCTCACAAAATTAAGGATCTATCATAAAATGTTTTATGCAAAGTTTAGTCCGGGGTTGTGGGAATTGCCTGAAAATATTTGTATCACATCCATATAAGATACAAAATTAAATATCATGTTCATATCTATCCAACTTTTATTTTTACTTTCTCTACTAATTACCTATAGTAAGTAAAAGTGTATTGCATCGTCCTCTGTGGTCTAGGGGTGACATGCTAATCTCTAGTTCCCAAGGTTGCAGGTTCAAACCCAGTGGTGGGAAGTAGATTTTTTTTTCAGTTGTAAAATTCCTTGGAATGGTTTCCTTCAGAAGGGAAGTAAAGCTGTTGGTCCTGTGTTGTAGACTTGCGGCACGTAAAAGAGTCTGAAGCCCGATAAAGAGGCCTCTGAGCAAAATTAAGCATGGTATTTCTTGCCCAATATAGAAACGGATCCTAAGAATAGCAGCAGTTACAGAACAATGATAAATAAAACTCATTTAACTTAATTTAATTAAAGGGGTATTGCATTTCACCAAAAAATTTGATACCAAGGCTTCACCAGAAATGCATAATCTAAAGAGCATTTTTAGAAGCAAGTCTGTATACTGACTCCAGAATCGAAATAACATCCTATGTATACATGAGCTGTACATCTACTTAAGTGCTAATTTGTAAGAATTGCAAGAAGAAACGAAAATGCAGTTGTAATAAATTTATGGAAATACACACTCTTTTATTAACCTAGGTTCTGCTTGCTTCTGATTACCCCACCAAAGTTCCTACATTCTATGTTGCTAAAGCTTTAGAATTTTTAATATTTGTATCTGTTCACTGTTTAAATCTTGTACAAGATATAGGCTTGCTGAAACTTACGAAACTAAATTAAATACACAAAAAACATTGGTTATATAAGACAATATTTTAGGAAGCATTATCAAGAGGAACTATGATATCTGGAGTTTGTAGTATAATAATATACAATATCATACAAATAGTCTCAAGTTTCTATGCTTACAGTGTTCAAAAAACTCCTGAACACTGTAGAAGGACTGCTGAATTAAGAACTCCTTCTCTGGCACAACTCTTCATTCCTTGACTAGCTAATTCTGAAGTTTCTGTTTCCTTACTAATTCCAGGAGTGGTCTATGTGCATTTTCAAGCTTACTTTAGATTTCTGAACATACTAATTTTAATGAACTCAACCTTTGGGCTAATGTATTTCTTGTGGATTGACTTCGCTGGATCACCTAATTACTCTTGTGATTTGGACTTCAAGCTAATTAATGTATTACATGGTAACAGAATTGTAACCCTACTTTTTAAATTGTTGCTTGATTTCAACATAATAATATGAAATTATATATAGCAATTATTTCTCTATTATCACATTCTATCACTGTCTATTGTGATTTTCCTGCATTATTGGTCCACTACTGATGGACAGTTTCCTACCAGGCATGCCTTAAAGCATTTGTTAATGAACCTGTTAATTTCTCCCCAATTCAACTCTCTTTCTTTTCATTTCTTTTTGTTTGTTTCCTACCATTTTTATGAAATCTCTTCACTTGCAACCTACCACATTTGAGAATGTTGACAAGTTGCCATGCAGAAATGAGTTTCTCACGATTGAGAATCATTTTTTTTTCCTTCCTTCCTTCCTTCCAATGTAGGTTTATCACTCATGTTGTTCCTTATATATACATTGATGATACAAACTGATTGAATTAGTAAATACAAGTGCAATTGCTTCACAAAGGAAAAGCACCCCACCCACATTTAATGACGCCATATCTCAGTCTTCACACCCCAGAACAGGGAAACTTGTCATTTATTGTCCTTAAAGACCAGGAGCAACCCTGATTTTATGGAAATGAGAACCACATATTGCCTTCATGTGAAGAAAAGGGACAGAGGAGGAAAAATCCTGTGTTGCTAAATAAGTTTTGAAAATCAAAGGCAAGCAGTTTCAAAGCAAAAAACAATTTGTAGTGGTTATGATTGATCATTTTATTCAGATCATTTTTTCATTTCTTCACAGTGTGAAGTGACCATTTAAAGGAGAAAATTTAAGACAGGCTTTCTGGAAAAATTAATCGATTCCCAGAAAAAATTGCTGTTTATTGAGGTAGCCACTAAGTGAAGATGTTCTTTTAGGCAGGTTTGGCTATATATATATTTTTTTTTTTTTTTTCCCTCATTTGTTTCTAGCATTAGAAAATGGAAGGTTTTTATTCAGATATATTAAAGTAATACATTTTAATGGAAATAAACTATTTGTCAGTAAAATTGTGTGGTTATAATGCTGAAAGCAGTAGATTTTTTTTTGAGATAATATACAATTTTAAATATTACATTGCACATATCAAAATGGCAAGATGCAATGTGTAAGACTTAAGAGAGTTTGACAGAAGAATCTTCCTATGAAAATGAAGCATACAGAATGATGGTAAGGGATGTTACAATCAAAATATGTTCCATATAAGGTCCTTATAACTTTATTTCAGCATTATTTTACAAAAATGTGTCATTTTTCCACATAATTCTGATATTTCTCTGTGCATTGCTTGTGTTATAGAAAGAAACAACTTATGTTTCATAGCTAGAACATAGACTGTCTCATTTGCAAATTATTTATTGTAATGAACTCCTTTCTTTATCTCCCGAGTGGCCAAACACTTACAAATCAATGATGAGATATCAAAGCTGGAAGGGGATTACTTGAGTCTTAGTTTGGGATTTAGAACTTGTCAAGTCAGCTTTCAATCTTGCTCATTTCTCACAGCTGCTAAGGGCGCCTCTTGCAGCCAGTAGATGCAGTTGAACACAGCTGGCATGAGAGAACTTGACCAATGAGTGTACGAGAGTCTTGATCACTTGCAAAACTTGTATGTCTCATTAATAGCAAGACTGCAGAATGCGCAGAAACTCCCATAATCAGTCCTGTAAGTTACATTATTTCATCTGTTTAAGTGATTTAAGATTTAAATAGCTTACCAGGAAGGATGGTATTTAAATAACCCACGCTAGGCAAAAGGTTAAAAACAAAATGTGGTATCACAGAATCTTCAGATATGTGTACGTAGTCTCCAATTTTATTACAAATAAGTGTGCGAATATTTTATTACTCCTAAGACATTTATGTTGCAAGAAGTAATTCTATTTTCGGTTGTAATCTGAATATGTTTATACATTGCAACACAAAGTATAGGGTGTGTCATTAATGAATAATATTGCTGATTCCAACTGTTTACTGTGAACGCATACTGTTAAATAATGAGTTATCTTGAGTTATTACTAGGGCCCAGATGTTTAGCTTTTTGTAAATGCACTTTTAGCCTTTTACGATCTTCTATTAGCATTTTTAGGTTTTCAAACAATTTTCCTAGCTTTTTAACAATGTTCCTGGCCTTTATTTTTAGGGTTTTAAACAATTCTATCGATTTAAGGAAGTTGATGACAAACGCCTTTTATATCATTATACAGATAAAAATATGAAAACTACTTTACTTCACATAAGCATGCTATTAATATGACTGTAATTTAAGGCAGTTTGTTACACAGTATATGTTAGAACATTTTAGCTGAAAAATTCAGCAGGTATTTTTAATATATAGCACTCACCTAAAACAAATTTCACGTTTCAGCACTGTTGCTATACACAATCCACATTTTCTGTTGTTTTTTAAATATGTTCCCTTAGGCAGGAAAAGATCTTTCAACATCTCAATATATCAATGGCATATATTTCATACACGCATTTTCTATACCAAGATAAAAATTGTGACAAATTATTTCCTTGGTAATTCCACATGCACACTCAAAACAAAACAAAACAAATTGTTAAAGAAAACTTGTAATTCAAATAAATTTGAGAAAAAAATGGATACATTTTCTACTGAGGTTAAAAAAAAAAGATAGTAAAAATAAGATTCGCACATTAGCACCCAAAGGGCTTGAAACATAAAAGTACTTGAAACTTTCTAACTTTACATATAAGTGAGAAAATAGGTTAAAATGTAAAAATCTGGCCTTTAGTTATTACGTAACCAGTTTACACAGTGAATCATATGTCAACCTACTTTGCATGTAGTTACGAGAATACTTGGGTCCCTCGCTCGTAAACACTGTTCTCAATACAAGAGATTCTCATTGCCACACTCTCAAGTAGTAGTGTGGCTTATGCTAATCAGCAAGAGTGGCATGAGTTTTGGCCCCCTCTAGTGGAATTGTAGGGGTACTGTGCAAAAATAAAACAAACTCAAAATGAAATTCTAAACACTTATTTCATGATTATAATTTGAAAATATGTAGAGTAGCAGCTAGCAAAAAGGAAATAGTTGCTGATTTTGTGTAACAAAAGAGGTCATTTGTTTTTATGTGAAAATAAAAAGAAGGGTGAAACCAATACTTTAGTTCTACTCCTCCGGGATAAAACATGTAACCAAAAAGTATGTAACAAATAATTAAAAATGGCAAGAATGACCACCAAACTAGAGACCCTGGGTAAGAAGAACAGCAACTTTCAGCAGAAAGATAGGATAAATGACATACTGTATGCTGGTGTGGAAAATACAACTCAAGATAAACACAAAATTTACAAAATTAGTATAAAACTACCACCATTTTGGGTTGAAAAAGTATTTGATCTTTGCTAGCTTACATCTACAAATCTTGGAAAGTGCTCTAAACAAGTTTGATTGAAATTGTTCTTTTTCATTTGGCAAGGAGTTCCAAATCTAGTGAGCCAAGAATTGAATTAAGCTTGAGTTACTGTTTCTGCGTGAATGTTCTGAGGTCAGACTTCTGTCCAGGCAATAAACGAATCCACCAGATGGTGGATAGGCCCAATAATATCAATATGAACCACATTGGATGACATTCTGAAAAATTGTCCAGTGGACACTTTGGTATGTCTAGAGACTTTACCTTCCTGATAAGCTGTACATGTCTTTGATTATTATTTGTTACAGATTTTTTGCTTACATATTTTATCCAAGATAAGTAGAACTCATTTTGATTTTATTCGTCTCTTTATTTTAACATAAATACAACTGACAGCCCTTGTTAAACAAAATCAACAATTTTTTCATTTTTGTCTAGCTACTACTGTACATTTTCAAACAGTAATCATGAAATACATATTCTTTTATAAATATACACAATCAAAATAGAACAATTAATTGTATAAAATGCTGTTTCATTGTAACTTAGGGTTTGTTTCATGTTTTTACAGTACTCTCACCTCACTCTCAGCCCAATGTAGATGTAAGTTAATTACTTCTGTAAAACCCACTGGAAATTTCACCACATTTCCTGGTTTTGGCCAAATGTGAAAATGTGTACAAGAATGCCAAGGGCACATACAGTTTGCTAGAAGACCCTAGGTATACCAAAGTACCCATTAGGCAATTTCCCAGAGTGGATGAACATTTCCATATGGTTCATATTGATTTTGTAGGGCCCCAACTACTGTCTGATGGATTCAGTTATTGTATATGTATGTACAGTTTCACAGACTGGTCAGAAGTTGTGCCCCTCCAGAACCACTATCAGAAACACTAGCTTAAGCATTCTTCAAATCTTGGATCACTAATTTGGAACTCCATGCAAAATAGTGACAGATCAAGGAAAACAGTTTCAATCTGTTTGTTAAAAGCATTATCCAAGATTTGTGAGTGTAAACTAACCATATATCATCCTCAACTGAATGGCAAGATAGAAAGGTTCCATTGTGCTCTAGAAAGTGCCATATTAGCACATGCATCAAATAAATTGAGTTATATATGAGGTACATTCAAGTTATAACACTAATTTTTTTTCTCACCAAAAACTATGAAAACTCTGAAACTTGTGTAATTTCTCAACGTAATCTCCTGCAGCCATGCACATTTTGCACAACAGTAATACCAGATTCCTTGGCTGCTGCAAATGCTTCTTTAGCAGTTTGTTTTAACCACTGGCATTGCTAGTGAATGTATGACCATGGAGAGTGTCTTTCATTGTTGGAAAAAGTAAAAAATCACTAGTAACCAGGCTGGGTGAGTAATGAACATGAGAAACGATTTCAGAGTTGTTTTCATGGAGAAACTGTTTTGTCACGTTTGCTATGTGCTGGTGTTTTATCTTGGTGAAAGAGCACATGTGCAGCTCTTTCCGACCTTTTTCACGCAATGATGGAAGGAGCTTCTTCAAAATATCTTTGTAGGATGCGCTTGTCACAATAGTGAGTAAGGATTATTGCATCACTGTCCCAGAACAAGGCACCATAATTTTTTCTGCACTGGCACTTACCCAAAATTATTTTGGTAATGGTGAATCTGGATGCTTTCATTGAGCAGACTGGTGCTTTGTTTCAGGATTGAAACACACTATCCATGTCTCATCCATTATCACAATCAATGAAAAAAAGAGTCCCATTCATGCTGTCATCGCATGTCAATGTTGTCTGGCAACATGCCACATATACATCCTTGTGATCATTCGTCGGCACTCATTGTACCCACCTGGAGGAAATGTGTTCCACACTCTTCCAAATAACTTTCTCCACTCACTCAATCATTTTGAGAAATTCGTGCAAGAGATGGTCTAGGATTGTTACCACAACAATCTGTGTACTTTCTTTGAACTGTCACACCCACCAACACACATTTGACATATCCATGACACCATCACCACATGTCTCACTCAACTGATGATGAATTTCAAATGGTGCCACACCATGCCAATGGAGAAAGCAAATGATTCAATTCTGTTTTTGTAATGAAAATATAGCATTTGATGTATCAAAAACTGTCCTCACTCTCGCTGCTGCCACTATAGTTCTGTGTGCCATAAGTGCTGCCATCTCTGTCACACACTGACAACTAGTGCCTGCGTATTTTAAAACAAACCACATGTTTCTCTGTGGTTCCAGTTCTGAGAAAAATAATCGGAGGGGTTATAACTTGAATGGACCTCATACTACGAGTGATTCTAATTGGCCTTTGTTTTGTTTTGTTTTGTTAAGTAGGGTAATATAACAGTTGCTGAAATGATTTATGCCACAAACCTAAAGCTACCTGGAGATTTTTTTGTGGCACATGATTGCAAGACAGATGCTAAGCTTATCAACATTTATATACTACTTTTTTAAGAAGTAGATGAACTTACTGTATTAAGAGGTGACTTACCACCATTTATCACTACTATTTAGAAGCAGATGAACTGGCTTAAGCCAGCTGATTGTATTCACAAGAATAGAAACTCCATTTATTCATATGGATTTGAGAAATTAAAAGCAAATGTTGTGAGAGTTGGTAGGGTCAGACTAAATTCACACAACCCTACGAATGTCCTTATGAAGTTATGCAGTGCAATTAAAAACTTGTTACCATACTATTTAAAGTAAACACACAAATATTTCTATTGATAGGCTTAAGCCAGAATATGGCTTGAATAACAGTGACAGTGAAAAAGAATACACAAAACTATTAGTTTCAGAACTAAAAGCATGCAGTTCAATACCCCACTAAACTACTAAACTGGAATGTGAAATCTCAGGCATATTTTGCAGAACTAATATGAGTTCTACTCCTCTTGGCTGAAATATGTAAGCAATAAAGTTCTAACAAATAATTAAAAATGACAAAAATGACCACCAAAGATTCATGTTTCGTATAGACATGCTGTTACAGACACAGCATTATGGTTTAGTGATTGAGAAGGAAAGACACAAACAAATTCCAATTGTTGAAGAAACAAAAAAATCCCCTGAGTTGCTGGACTCTTTTCTTAAGGTGATGAAAGAATGCATGCCTTCATTGACCACGACCAAAGGAATTGACAATGGAAGCACATGGCTTCTGAAACATGTTTTCCGAAATAAAAAAGTAAGTGATGTAGTGTTACAAAATCGACTCAACTAAATTTTAATTGACCAATATTCAGTTTTCTTCTGCTTTACTTACTTGCCTTCTTGAACTTTGATATGGAGTGTAGTACTCATAGTTTGTCAAAGTGATGTCCTAGTTTTGCTTTATACTGCACCAGCAGCCATGGAAAACGCTTTACCTCACTTATTTTTAGTTCTTCATTCAACAGCATTAGAGCTCATTCATCAGCAATTATTGTAAAACTGTGGATGATATATTTATTATAGTGCTGTAACTGCATTAAGCAATTGTAGATGAATTACCAATTACAGCTATATAGGGAGCTGTATGAAGAGCTGAAATATGCAAGTGCCAGAAAAGGAAAACCATATTTTTGCTGTAAAATTATTTCATTACATAGGGTAAATTGTGACAAATGCAGAATGTTTCAGAGTTTAATTTGTTAGCCCAGATTGTTCTCTATCCTCCCCAGAGTTTGAAAGTATGAATGTAAGTGTAAATTTGAAATAAAATTTCTTCCGGCCTTGTAGGTGTGGTCAAAAAGTAGGATTTATTCCTGACATTTTGCTCAATACAGTTTTCAGCGAAATGTCAGGAGTAAAGAAGAAGCCCGGAAGAAATTTTACTTCAAATGGACGCCGGCCGTGAAAGCCTTAGTATATACTTATACATGAGTTTGGATGTTTGTGTGATCTAATGAAGAAAATTAAAGTAAAATAATAATCTGATAACATCATTACATGAGTTAACATCATTTTCAATAGGCAGTATGTTCCACAAGGAAGTATCACCAATAGGCCCATGCAATTAAAGGCAGCATTTAAAAAAAATTGTTGTTTAGTGTAAATTTTGCTTGTTTATATATGTAAGATTAACATTATGCTGTAGTAAATATAACTGTCAAATTCACTATTTTCAATTTTTGACCCTTAGCTCAGAATGCATTTGATATTTTTGTACGTTTTGTATACATATATAAGGGTTAAAGATCAAAAATGGAAAATTCAACTGCACAATTTGGCAGGATTGTAGAGGGGTCCAAGATAAATAGCTTGAGATAGGGAACATATGGACTGTGGGTTCTAAATTGCTTGCTACTGCATAAAATGTATTAAGGGTTAGCACGCCACTGATCAAACCATCATGAGCTGTGACCTGAACACTTGAAATTTGAAGAACATAGATATAGTAGCATTATTTAGCACCATGGTTAATCTGTGGGCATCAGATTAAGATGTTGAGGGAGTTGGAGGTTCAAGTCTCCATGGGTACCTTAAGCATTATGTTGTCCCCTTTGTTTGAGTTATATAATGAACCATTCATATTTTGCTGCATTGCTCAATATTATTTATTCGTACTGAAAAATAAAATAAGTGTAATGTAAGACTAGCGTCTAGTTGCAATGGAGAACGTTCAATAACAACAGCATTAAGCATGTGAAGGGGTGCACTTCTCCATGTCTTTCAAAGGAGTTTCTAAAATATTGTGTATTACAGATTGATGTGTTATGTACGGACATGGTACAATTGTATACACAGTTCACAATTTACAAAACAATATCATCATTGTGTCAATGAACTTTGAATAAAATATAAAATGAACAATTATCTCCATTGCAAAACAAGTACCTACATAAAACTAATTAAGAACTGTGTACTGGAAAGAAAAGTACATTCTAGCTTTTCATCTCTGCATGAAAGGCAAATAAAAAGACGAAAAATAATGCAAACAAGTACAAAATACAACAGGTTACCAGAGGAATTGCTCCATGCAACAACCTGCAACATTCCTGCAGACAAAGCTCAACACCATGACCACAGTGCTTAAGTGATAAAATACATAATACCTACATAGACAAAACCATAATACTATTGTTTGAATCCTAGCAATAGCAGAGTTTTTTTTTATTCCACTCCTAAAGTTTTAGTTTAGTTTATACATTTCAAAGATCACATTACATAAATGTTTTCAACAAACCTAATTGCTTTATGAACTTAATCTATGCAGGTTCCTTCATAAACAATTACTGCATTGAATATTAAACGCTATTTAGATCTCATTCTATCTTTTGAAAGTAATTTGTCGTGGGGGGTTTTATTGTTTTGACTTCAAAAATGTAAACCAAGAGTATTAGTACAAAATAACTACAAAATTAAAAAAAAATCAACAATGGAAACTTCAGAGAGTGGTGCGATCTTAGTATCAGGGATTTCAGTGACCAGCTCTATATCAGCTCACCCACCAATATGTTAAAGCGGACCACTCTAGCTAACTGCATATGATCTGAAATCAACTGAATGGTTATCAGTGGCATGCAAACCTTCAAAGCACAAGCAATTTTGCTAAAATTGCAAGTCCAGTAGTTTTAAATACCATATAGCACCTATACTGCTTTCCTTTGAATACTGGCATAGAAATGAGACATTCTAAATGAAAATAGGACATACACGTTCATGTTTTTTTTAATTATGGCCACTGATAAGCGGTCCAGAAATAATGCCGTAATTTTGACTTTTGGTTAAAGGGAAATAGGTTCCCTATCTCAAGGTGTTTATCTGGGACCCGTCTACAATCATCCCAATTTGTGCAGTTGAATTTTGGGACAGGGACACCCTATATATATCAAATAAAATCAAAATGTGAATTAAAGGAATACTTATAGATTCAGATAGATTAGAGGCAATCAAAATGGGATTGGTGTATTTTAATGGCAATTATAATGTGTTTTAGATCTTGGAAGATGGAGAAGATCATAAAGGGCGAGGCATCCATGTGTTGGTTCTCAATCAAGCAAGTGGGAGTGTAATGGCACAACGAACTTTTGACACTTACTCTCCTCATGAAGATGAGGCCATGGCCTTATTTCTCAACATGGTTTCTGATGGAAGGATCATTATATTTGCAATAAAGGCAAGAAAATAAAACACAGACTTAATTACTCTCTAAATTATCTGACAGGAGGATATGCCTAAGTTCATAGTATATTTGTGTTTTATCAATCTTTTGCAAATTTTTTGCAGTTTTTAGTCAAATGAATTTCTAATTTCTCCTGCAGAAACTCTTGGTGCTATAAGGAGTTTCTTCCACCTGCACCTCAATCTAGATATTTTGTCTTTCACAGATGAAACTAAAGTTTAGGTCTCATTTCCCATAGAAAGCTGGCTTTGTCATCTTGCATTTCACATTTGAAATTGCATTATGGATGTTACCTTGTAACATTCCAATTTCAGTAAAGAACAATTTCTGTATGTTAGATACATAAAAATTCCCATAATGTAAATACTTGATGGAAAAACGCAGTGAAGCGAATTCATAACTGAATAAGAAATACTATCTTATGCAAGAATCTTTAAACTTTGGAACATTTGGAAAGCAACTCAGCTAGAATCATTGGCCTTATCCACTTCCTGTAGAGGTAATTTCCTGGTTTTCAGTTATTTGGTTTTGAGATGCCATTCATTGGGTATGTAGAAAATGTATGACTGAATTTTGAACGTTCATGATAAGTAATTTCTTCCCTAATAGCTAATGCTTTTTTTTTTTTTTTTCATAACTTTTGAAACTGAAGTTCACTCTGTTCTGTCAAGCCTTTGAGCATATTCGGACAATTTAAAACCAGTCCTGAGATTATCTTATGACTACGCAGAGCCTTAAATGCTACCTGGCTATCCGAGAAAATAAATATTTAATTACTACTGTGCCTCTGCTAATCTTTTCATATAAACATTGAAAAATGGTACACATTTATATTTTAAAAAAGTGGCATGTGCACCAAGAGGAAACACTTTTTACACCTTGATCTCATGCTATACACTTGAGACACAGTTCCTGAGACATCCTGAAACCACATTTACATCCTCTCAGGCACTGCCAGAGTTTTCTAAGTATAGCTTGTGCAATCATTTTCAAACACTGAAACATTTAAATGTGAGTTTGATTGTAAGTTACTTACCGCCTTCAGTAGAAGCAATATCTCATTGTGATGAAGTCACCCTCTCAAGTGTCATGGAATGTTTTATTTCTAATGTCCCTATACAGAGAATTTATACAGTCTCTACCGAATTAAATACCATAGTTCCAGTAATGATTTCAGTTCCACATAACACTTGTTACTGAATAAAATAATATACAACCTCATCTCTCTTACCGGCAAAGAAAATCAAATGCAACTTAAAGTTGCTGAAAGTTAGCCTCAAAGAAGATCCCTATTGTCTAAAAAGGTGTTTTTCTGAATTCATTTTATTGGCAGAACTTATATTTACTTCATGCCTATATTGACCTCAATAAACATATTTTTTTTTATAAATTATAGTAAAGCCAGAACAGAAATAGAGTTTATAACTCATTTTATTTGATTAATTGAGGATGTACTGTCCAATTACACCATAGACCGGTAAATAAATATTTTAACAAGTGAAAGACAATGAAATATTATAAAATGTACCAACCGGAGGAAACAGTAATCTTATTTAACTACAGCAAAGAAACTTAAGTGCACTACAAAATGTGTATATTGGGCTCTTTTATACAGTAGAACCTCAATACATAGTTCTAAGGACAAAACTGTTTATCCATTGGAAAGGTAGAATCACACTAAAAAATTCACTGCTATAGACAAGATATTTTTGTTCCTCAGACTATAACTTTCCTGCATTATTTGTTCACAAATTTCAGCCTCAACATACTTCATCTGTCTGATATATAAATTAGAATGAATGAATGAATGAATGAATGATGTTAGCTGGCTCATCCCACCTAACATCATGTCTAACTGGTGTAGATAGGACAGGGAGTGTGCTATTGGCTATTGAAAATCAAGAAGGTATAATGACAATTATTACTGTGTTCCTATAGTCATTTCACTTCCATGAATGTTTCAGTTGAGTTTATAGGTTGTGCATCCCTAGTTCTCTTCATTCTAATTATAAGGGAGTTGCATAAAAACTCAAAATACAGAAAAAAGAAAGGAAAAAAAGGAAAAGCATTGATAACAGCATGATCCTTCTGGTTTAAGGGTGTTATGCTTAAGAAGTAAATAAGCACAGTAATGTTGCATCTTTTTGCATCCAGGCACTGTGTAATTTTGCTAAATCATATCAACCTTAGGAAGGAAGAAATCACTATGATCATGATAGGTTGGATAATGACAAAAGGGAATAGGAGTGAAGTAAATCCAGAAGTGGTATTTCAAACTCAAATGGAAGCTAATCAGCCAGTTATAAATAATGGTGGATCGAATAATTCCTTTTTACTCATTTTATTTTAAATGTTAATTACTATACACCTGCGTTTAAAATCACATTTTAATTCTCAGAAATTGACTACATTTTATTTCAATAATATCGGATTGTGGAAACATACAATTTGTCAAACACACTGTCTGTCAGCTGTAACTCTGATAGAACTTTATACAGCTTTTTTTTCTGTTCTTTCTTTTTTTTTTTTTTCTTTTTTGTATTATGTTTTAAATAAATATATTATTATGAAACATTCATATTTTAAGATTAATTCAATATTGCAGAATTGCAAAAAGTTTGCCTTAATAGTTATTATTTTGGATTATTTGACACTTTGCTGTCTGTGACTATAATAGCATGTTGTAGATATTATTTGTTATTTAAACTACTGTCGAAACATTCACATTCTAAGGTTAATTTAATATTGCAGAATTGTTTCAGGTTATGCTTTAATAATTACTTTGGGTTATACTTTTGTGGCACACTACCTCCTGTAACCTTATGATAAAACTTTATTAACCCTTCGTACCTATCATCCTAAAAATATCAAGTTACCTATCTGGGGTCTTTTATGACCCCAGAGTTTTTTCTTATTTTGGGGAGTAGTTTACATGCAATAACTTTTGGAAACACATTTTATGAACTATATTATATTGAAAGCAAATACAACTCATATTTACAATAATATTGGACTAGTAGTTGGAAAAATAAATTCTACAAACTTTCTCTGGTTTTCCCAGTTCCTTCATCAGTGTCACATATATTTCAATCACATGTATTTTAAGTTCAAATGTGCTTTGTCTGCATATATCAGGCAAATAAGCAAAATAATATTGTACATGTGCAGTAGTAGACAAAAAAATTCACTAGCAGAAATAAAATTAATGATCAACAAATAGCTTTTCTATATAAAAATTATTACCAATTTTAAAGTTCCTTAATGCCAATTTGATTTCAATCACATATATTACAAAATACTTTAACTTTAGAATGAGCTTTGCATATATATTTATTGCAAAAATCACAGTTTTGACTAACCTTTTGGTCATTTGTTCTTGGACAGCATGCACACCTTCTGCATTTGGAGCACCCACTTCTTCCAGGTTTTGTTGTTCAATCAACAGGTCCTCGAATTCAGAAGAAATTACTGCTGATCTGACGAGTGGTGTTCTGCACTGTGAGTTTGAAATATGTGGTCATGCTTCTGGCTTCACAAAACTTTTTCTTAACTCCAAAATAAATTTCTTCTGGACTCTATTTCATCACTGTCATTCACAACTTTGCTGAACAACATGTGTGCATTTATGCCTGTGAAGTCAATTATGTCAAAGAAAAGTGCTAGAGGCCATCTTCTAATTCTACGTTTCACCGGAAAATTTTTGCCATCTGATCAATTGTGTTAACTCCAGATTTTGTCTCCTTATAGTAAATGATAATCTCCAATTTTTTGTGATTATTTTGAGAAATTTCAATGCTGTAATGCTGAGTTGAAAGAATGATGAAACCCTTATTTTGCTTTGGTACATATGATGCTAATACTGTATTTTTAGCATAACTAAAAATAGTAGACAGTGGCTGCCTTTCTTTCAAAGGTAGCATTTCTGTGAGAATTTTCTTTTGGTTTCCTCGCAATGTCCCTACAAGTGTCACATTCTTTTTCAAAAGCTCTTGTCTGAGCTCAAAACTAGTAAAGAAGTTGTCAGTAGTCTGTAAAGAAGTAAACAAAATCAGCAGTGCCGCCCAAAAAGCAGAATACAGTGATTTCACGTGAAATACATGTTTTGAGCATGTGCACATCTATGAAATGAAAAACTAAAAGTCAAACAATATTTACTAGTAAACCTTCTGTACCTATCCCAAAAGCTCTTACCCAAGCTCAAAACTTGTAAAGAAGTTGCCGTTAGTCACTTCCTGTCAGATGGTCGATCAGATCATGCATTACATATTTTCCTTGTAGTTCTTTTCCCAATGCTGTCTTGCCTGTATAGATTTGTGCATTTATCAAATAGTTTGTTTCACAATCCACAGCCACCCATACCTTTACACCATACTTTCCAGGCTTACTGAGTATATACACTTTGAACCCACATCTACGTCTGAAAGTACAAAGGTGTTCATCCCCAGTGACATTAGGTCCAGGTACATAAGATGCTTCAGTGAACATTTCAAGCAAAGCTCTGATTGCTTCAGCTATGCACCCAGAAACATTCTTTCTTTCATTCCTTGTTCTGTCGTCAAAACACAGGCACATCAGTATATCTTCAAATCTCGAACAACTCATTGTTGCCTGAAAAACTGGAACTCCATATTCTTTGGACTAAAGCTTGTGTAAAGGCTTTCCTCGTCCTATGTGATTTCCAGTCAGCATCAGCAGCAGACCCAAGAACGTTCGTAGTTCCATTGTATCTATCTCCTTCCAGCATGAGAGGTAAGCATGTTCAGTTTTTAGATACTCTGCACTGTGATTGGTATGCATCGTAATAGTCAGTAACATGGGCTTGGTGATGAAAAGCTGGAAACAATCTGCTCTCTTGTGGAGATCAGCACGAACACCGGGAGCAATATGACTTAGGTGTCATACAATACTTCTACTGGGTTATTTACACTATGATGGTGGCACTGTATCATAAACAATCAGGCCATTTTTAGATTCAATCTGAGGAATATCACTGTACTGATCTCCATCTCCAACACTCACACAGTCAGTATTAATTTCATCCTGAATCACATTTTCTTCTTCTGTGTTATCATCTGCATCACTACAAAATACATCATCCTCATCAATGTCACTGTCAGTTCTAGCAATATCTTCCAGTGCCTGTTGAAGACTGTAGCCTTTAACAAATGCAATGTTATCTGACAGTGTACTTAAGATTGTATTCTTGACACAACAGACCAATTGCCCTCAATATTAGCAACTGCCAGCGTATGTTTATAGGAATATTCAGTACAACAATGAATTTGATTAGACAGTTACACACTTTTTGTATCATTGTTGCATTTTCTTGTGTCTGAGTATGAGTAGAATTCAGATTCTCTCTGTTAGGAAATAAAATAACATCCAACCTATTTGGGATCAAATGTGACCCCAAGTGGATATTCACACTTTACCTCAAAACTAAAAAAGTGAAATGAATTTAAAATAAAGATTAAAGGAGAAAAAAACACAGAAAGGGTATACTGGAAGCTAGGCTCCTTGCAAATAGCATTAAAAAGGTATTAACATAATATCAGCTGCGTAGTCAAAAAAAACCCAGATGGGTACAAGGGGTTAAATAAACATATTACAAAACATACAGATTTTATGGTTAATTTCATATTGTAGAATTGCATGAGAGCATGCTTTAATAATTACTTTGGGTTATGTGGCACATGGCCACCTGTGAAAGAACATTGTAGTTGTTAAGCACATCACAAAAATCCCAATTTTAAGGCAAATTTAATATTGCAGAAATGTATGATGTTATGCTTTTAAGTTCTTTTGAGCTATGTGGCTGCCACTTCCAACTGTGTGTCAGAACATTGTATTTGTTAAATAAACATATTGCAAAATGTATCCAGATTTTAAAGTCAATTTCAGAATCACATGAGGTTATGATAGCTTATGTGTCAAATTAATTATTCGTACTTTATTACTATATGGAGAGCCCTCATTTTTACTGTAATGCAATATACATGGTCAGTTATCTATATGTATATAAATTGTTGATTTCTCATCTTATTCACCCCTTACAGAATCTAATACCAACTTCATACCTCGTAAATTACAGAAGTTTGAAATTCCATTAGATTTGGTTATCATAAATTGTCTGCCTAATGTTATGCAGCCTTGGATGCAAAGGATGCAATATTATCATAAGTACATCCATAAAAATAACCATGTCGAGGTGGTGTGGTTACAATAAACATGTGTATTATTTGTATTTATGTATTCATTATCTGAGGATTTTCCTTGTGTTTGTACCTGGGCAGTTCACAGTACCCAAGAATTTTAATTTTTCACTCTTAAAGAATTTTTTTTTCTTTCTTTATGAAGCAAGAAATTAAGGAGAAATTATTTTAGAAATTTGAAAGTTACCAATTATGTATATTTAATGTTACAAATTTCATCATTAAGGCATTCATTTGTAGTTCCGTATGTCTTGTTCTGTGGTATGGATTTATCCTCACTGTTTGTTCACCTCCTCAAGGACAGATCATAAGGTCTGTTGTCTAACCCCGACACTGTACTGTTGTGCCCATTTGTATGCAAGGTCAATGTATGTCACCAATACTGTGTATACTTAACTAACACATCCTCCCCCTGTCACCCTCCATGTTGTAGTAGTTACCATGCTAACTTCATACACCCAAGGTCGTGGGTTCAAACCCGGTGGAGGACGGTGGATTTTTTCAGGTGTAAAAAATCCTTAGCATGGCTTCCTTCGGAAGGGAAGTAAAGCCATTGGTCCTGTATCGTAGATTTATGACACGTAAAAGAACCTCAAATCTGATATAGAGGCCTGTAAGCAAAATTAAGTGGTATTTCATGCCCAGTATAGAATGGGACCTTGAAAACCACAGCAGATAAAGAGTGTCCATAAATAATACGCCATTTCCATTTTTTTCTCTCTTCCGTATGGTGCTAAAAATGAATGCTACAGTGATCATAATCAGCACCTGATGTTTTGTAATTATTTGTAAATTTTTTCTGCCAACTTGTGTTTTAGATCTTTACACAATAAAAAAGGATTTCTAACTGTTAAGTGATCTTTTATTTTCAGGATGAAGGAACATTCCAGATGAAACAACCTGCCCGAGATCTTTTAAAGCGTCTTGGATCAAAACGAGCACAGGTCATAGGCTGGAGGGACATGTGGGCAATGGTAACACAGAAGGCAGCCAAAATGTTTGGAGAGTCATACAGTAAGAGCACAGAGTTCAACACTTGGGGTGCTCCTGTGGTACTTCGAACTGAGGTACCACTTGTACCAGTTGAAGGTGTGTAAGGATATATTTTTCAAAGGAAACCTGCTGCAATCACATTTTAGTGGAAAACTGTTTGCCATGGTTTGGTAACTGTTACTTTCAGTTATAAACATACAAAATTGTGCTATATATAGCAAATTAACTTGTATTTCAGAGAGTGAATGTGACTGGGTTGATAGTGAAGAGAATAGACGTCGCCGTGAGTTCTGCAATCATATTGAGGGTTATGGAAGTGTATGCAGTTGTACTGACCCTGCTCCTCTAGTCTTCAGTCCTGAACCAGTAAGTAGCCTCTGAATATAGAAACAAACATGAAATTTGTACTAATGTGCATCAGCACTTTGGAAGAATCTCTGGAATGCCTAGAGTGCAAATTATTGGGCACCACCAATAAAGATTATCTTGACCCTTAAATGTATGTTAACATCAGTATTTCATACCCTATGGTAACTGGTACCTTACATTGAAGCATCTCACACAATATGAAATGAATTAGTTTAAGCATTCTTATGCTCTATTTACTAATTTCTTGCAGATTATGTTTCATAGGTTGTTGCTGGCCTCTTCAGATATCTATCAATTTTTAGATAATGGTAGATTTTCCCAATGATGTATCAAAGTCTAATTTTAAACAATTTATCTAAATTCCTAAAGCTATTTAATTGTTTTATTTGTAATTGTAGATGACATTTTAAAATACCTTTCCATTAAGGTACTGCTTTCCTAGGCCTTAGTGTATGGTGTCTGCTGTATTATATTACATTTTGAACTTAGTATGCATAGTGAAGCTTTTCATTCTCTTTGCAAACCAACTCGTGTGCAGCTCTTGTACCAGGCAACTGACCTTAATAGAAAACTTGATGTGTCAGCTTACAAGCATATTTACATTTCACCAGTGGACTGGCAGAAAAGGAAGTTTGTCTGCTGAAACTGCATCCACTAGTTTTTTTTATCACTTAGAGAAAATCTTAGGTCATGCAAGCATATGAGTCTTGTGTTGTGAGAAAAAGATTTGAAAGGAGTAAACAGACAACTTTTAAAGGCAGATAATACAATCTTCCATTGTGTCATGTGGGTCATTAGAAGTAGCATCAGCAGTGCAATATGCAAGCACAAAGTTAGGCAAGTTGGCTAATGTGTGGTTATGTATATAATTTGTGTTTTTTAGTTTAATTAGTAAGATTTTTCAGGGCAGGAGGTAGTTTCCTCCATAAGTGACTGAAAATAGTGTGGGATCACTATCAGGGCGTTTGTAAAATGTATAAAATTCAGGCATCTTTTTGAACTTTATTGGATGCATAAGGTGTAAAAGCCATTGTCTTGAACTAATCAGAGCTGTCAGTAAACTTCTAATATTTGACCCTAAATATATGTTCCTTATGTCAACATTTAGTGCCTGTATTTTATGTTCATTGACATATAAGAATATTTAAAAAGTGATTGCATTACATCAGGGTTCAACTATGTGCTGTGCCATTATTCTAATGTAACTGGTTGCTGAATATACAAATAAGCAAGAGGATTCTGGAAGGTTTAGGCCAGCAGGGAACATTTTTGGGCACTTAGAACATTATCTCTGCCAAAAGGTTAAGATAACCTACAGTATTTTTCATTTTTCAAGGCACAAATGATTAAAGCTTTATCTGGAAAATCAGAAAATGCAGGTTTCTACCTAAGAATTAGAACATATTAATAAACATAGGTTTTGAAAATTGTGAGGTAGTATGCCATTTTTGTCTAGCTCTAAAGTATTCATGTGGTATATTATCTCCATATAGGACAAAAAAATACAGATTTGTAGGTAAAGCATTGAAAATATAGGTAGCAATAATTCTTAAAAGTGTAAGACAGCCTGTAATTTTTGCCAAGCATTAAATGTAAGTAATCTAAGTATTTTCAAATGACTCAAATAATGCAGATTGTCAATCTGAAAACCACTGCAGTGAGACACTTCATTGTTGATGCTGTGTTATTAGTAATAATGATGTTAACATTTTCAATAGTTTCATTCTGCCTTTGATAATAGTTGATAATAAGCAACTGATTGACAAGTTGAACCAAACTTGAAAAATTCATTACCACATTACCATGATAGGGACTTGAACCATGGATCTTTGGCTTTCTAGCCAATGCTTATCACAGAGTTACCATGGCAAGATGTTCAAAAGCAAATTAAAGAGTTTTCCTACCCAAAACTTTTGAGTCTTGGATTTCTCCATTGAATTTTGCAAGTCTGATTCACCTTTCCAACTTAGTATTTACAGATGGAAACTGTGAAAGAATTTTTATCAGATCATAAATTAACTCTAATACTGGTTAACTAAGCAGGGTGTAAATGACAATACTGTACAAATTGTACTGGCAGTAGTTGGTTCATAGTTGACCAATTTGTGGTAAGAAATTAATGGTGTACGAGGCCAAGTTACCAAATTATGCATATTCAAAGCAATTAGAGATTGGGATCAATAAATCCTAATCAGAAAGAAATATGTAAATAGTCTGCATTTGAAACAAAACTAGAGCTTATTATGCACTTACTAAAGCCTGTCTTTTATCTCTCTGAAGAAATGTTTCTAAATTTTAACATTACCAAAATTGCTCAAATTGCAGACCTAATATGGGGCTGCATGGCACTGCAATGGATAACAAGTTGTGGTGAACAGCTAAAGAAACATAGGAAAATTCTGATAGTTGTACTTTGGCCACATGGTTAAGTGGATTGACTGTGAACCTGAATAAACCTGAGGAATCAAGTTCAAACCTGGATATGGGCAAACATTTTTTTTTAACTTCTTATCCATCTTACGAGCAATATTATGATTATCCTTAAAATTGCAAACTACCACCATAATTTACAATGCACAGGGTATTGCTCACTGTTGCTTCCTCTCATATCTGATGGCTAAGACTGGAGGGTTGTGTTTTACCATTGCCCTGAAGTTGTCGGTTGGCAATAAGCAATATCACAAAATACGACTCCCAAAAAAGGCACTGAGTACCTATGTGGTAGCATGATAAATGCTTAATGCTGCCCATAGATGATTCTGATACCCCTGGCAGACACTAAAACCCAATATGGTAATTGTTTCTTAAGTGTAATCAAGTCTCTCATGTCTCACTTCCTATTTGCCTTCTTACACAACACTATGTTGAAACAGTTAAATAGGTACTCAGAGTACATGGAGCTTAATTACACTTTTGCTGAACTCACTGATTGCACCTTGTGTATGGCAAAACAGGATGTTATGCTATAATATCTGCATGGATTTACAGACAGCAGCCCCATCGGACCACTTTTCAATCTGTAGATTGGCATTTGCAAGAGCATGGTTCTGTGATGCTGAATAAAGCAGATCACACTCCAGAGTTTGAAGAAAACACATTGCATAGACTGGAAGAGGAACCATCAGCTAGCACCTATGCTATTGCATGTGCAGTGGGCACCAAACACACAAGTGTATGGCAAGTTTACACAAGGAGCAACTCTACCCCTTCCATCTGCAATAAATTACAATCCTCTGGAGGATTGTAATTTATGTCTGCAGTTTTGTGAATGGGCCACCAGAATTGTTTTCATTGGTATTGTTTACCAATGAGGCCATGTTACCTGAGATGGGCCGATTCTTAATTATAAGAATAGTCACATATGGGCCTATAAAAACACCTCTACCACTCTTTAGAAGAACCTTCAACAGCAGTTTATGGTGAGCATATGACCTGGCATTGTCTCTGACCACACCTTCTTCCTCCTCGACTGCATGGCAACACTTATAAAATCTTTCTGAAGTATTTACTGCCAGAACTGTTGGAAGAAGTGCCGCTTGACGTTCAGTTCAACTGCATTTCCAACATGATGGAGCTCCTGCCTATTATGCGATAAACATATGGAAGCATCTAAATAGAGTCTTCCCAAATCACTGGATCAGAAGAGGGTAGTCCTACCATGCCCTGGCCACTCTGTTTGCTGAATCTCAACTCCATGGCCGGAGATATGGGGTCTTCTTCAGAATATGGTGTATTCATCACCAATTGGTTTTGAAGAGACATTGGTTGCTCACATTATTGTAACCTGTGATGAGGTTTGCAATGTACTAGGAATCCTCAACAGGGTTCAGGAATCATATCTATGTAAAGTCACCTATGCAATCAATGTTAGAGGTAGCCATTTTGAGCAATTCCTTTGAAACCTGTGTCTATTCCTAATTTGTTTGCTTAGTTTTGTCCTACCTGTATCTACCTATTGTATTTACCTATTGTATTGCAATGTTAGTACCAATGCAACTTATTTTTGTAATAACTCAGTAACATTTAGCTTTTTCAAGTTCTTATCACATATTTATGTTTGTAAGTTATTAGTTAAGCTTGAACTAGTTCATTTAAGTATGTCTTAAGCTTGCAGTATGTACCTACTATTTAGGTCATGAAAATGTAAATGGTAGTTAAAAGCATTTGAAATTAAAAGCTTAAACATTGGTTAAATGAAAAAGTACAGCACAAACAATGTTTCCTGTAAACCACATTCATATAAGTGAAGAAAGAAGAAAATAAAAGAAAATCTATAATTATGGGGATTGGAACCTGCAATCCTAATGCATAGGCACATTTGCATTCTTGCAGCATAGCCATTATGCTAGTCACGTGGCTCCAAATTCTTTCACTTGTTTTCTAAATATGCCTTGCAGTTGAAGTGGGCATGATTAGTGGTGTGTATATGACCTAGCAATTTTAAGGTAAAACTCTAGTTTGTATTTGTAGTACATAGGTTTTCCTTATCTCAATTTGACTGTCCATAAACCAGTACTAGTAAAATTTGTGCCATGTTATTCATTTACATCCTGTATAACCTGAAAACTAAAGCATTTGAGACAGCCTTGAGCATTTATCTAAATGATACCTGCATCAGATGAGAAAGCTTTAATTTGGTACAGATATGTTGCTATGGTAGTTCAGCAGTAAGCTGAAGAAGATCTATGGTTCAACTACAGTTCATGGCGTTAAAATTTTTCAAATCTGTTTCATGATGATGGTATTTAATAGTGCTCAACTCCAGGGTCATCAGTGCCCAAAATGTGGGTCACTTTTCCAACTCTCTACCTACATATGGTATTGTAAAAGAGCAATTACCAGAACATAAATTAACCAACTGTTGCTTAGCCTTACTCTAGCTATGATTCTTTTATGGAATTTGAGAAGTGTCTGCTTCCAAACCAATTCAACTTCTTGATTATTCCTGCCTTTGGTTATTAAGTCTTATGAGTTGCCCTTTACTTTTGGATTTCCCTTTCATTGCATTGCCACAATCTACCAAAAGGCTGTTGCAGTGGGTTTAACAGTCTGGTCATCTTATGATGTGTGGGCGTATAGGGGCTGGTGGACGTACCTGGTGGGGCTGGGCTGCGCAGCGACGACTAGTCCTCTCTCCAGCGTTGCAGTTGCTAAAGTCCATTCTCAATGCTCCTCGGCTATTGGTGGGCTCAGCGACGAGCAATTGAGACCTATTTATATCTAGCTTGGGTATTTAGCTATGGTGATCTCCAGGGTGTGGTACGGGAATTAACTTAAATAACGTCGGCACTTTTCGTTCAATCAAGGTTTATTTCTCTTTTTCAAGCGTTCCCGAGAATGTTCCTGGCGCGGTTGAGTTTCGATATTTTCCCTCGAACAAGAGCGTAACGCGCATAGAGGTAACTAAACTTTACGCGGCAACGAGTGCAATGGTTACGTGCAGAATTATTGTAGACACTTTAAATTTTCACTGTGGCTTCCTTACGCATGACATTTATTTCAACTGTGTGAATCACTGTAATAACTTTACTATATTTATGAGGATCCTTGTTTCGGGCATCACAGAGTCTACGTTTAGTTACATCTCAACTGCCTATCACTATAATAACTTGACTAATTCGTGCATACCCTGGCTTTGTGCATCGCAAGTTTTCCCCTTGGAGTTACATCTCAACTGCGTGAAAATCGTGGCGAATACTCTATATTTATAACAAAGTCTACCCATGCACAAATCCCTCAACTCGTAATCTCATTGGCCCATTTTTGGCGCCGAAAGTGGCTTGGGGTGCGCTTCTGCCATGACATGATTAGTTTAATTGGACAATGCGTCTTTCATGTGATTCTTGGCCTAAATTTCCTTGTAGTTCCCCGGTTTATGTCGTCTTTGCTTTCTCTTGCGGAGACGTGCCAACATAATAGCTTCTTTCCCCTCTTGCAATAGACAAAGAAATAGCGTAAATAACTGAATTCGTCGCTTGAGAACTCTGGGGTTGAAGTTAGAAACGCTTTCCAGGAACAATCTCCCTGAACATCCAATATACAATAAATACATGATATCTTACTTACTGATTAACCTAAACAATTTAATCAATTATAAATATTGGTTATGCGCTTATTCACCTGGGCGATAATCCGTCTCAGATGGCAACACTGAAAATTTTGAAAAAATCAAACAAGGATTAGCTTTAAAAAATGTAAATGATTTTATTTGTTTCAAAATATTCCCCTTTAACATTAATACATTTTTGCATTCAGTTAAACCAATCCTTAAAGCAGTGATGCCACTCATCCTGACACACTTCTGAAACCAGGTTTTTATAATGTTCCATGCTTCATCTGATGATAAAGTGGTTCTATGCATTTTACATGTTATTTTAAGTAATGAAAAGAAATTGAGATGCTAGGTCAGGGTTGTGTCATCAAGACGTAACATTATTTGGGTAATCTCCAATACTTGTCATGCATTTTGGTGTGCACTTAGTGTTGGCCAATATTGAGGCTCCTAAGTTGCAAAGCATAGCCAAGGGATGTTTTTTTACAATGAGAAGATTGGAGGCAACTGCGGAATGACAACTAAGCATAGTAAAGGTATTTGCACAACTGAAACCCCAATCATTCATGTATCAAATATGGGAGAAACTTAAAATATTTTTCAGGAACATTTTAAAAAAAATTGCAGTAAGTAGGCTTTTGTGTACCAATTAGCAGTAATGGTAAATCTATCTTCTGATGCTATAGTGGTAATATGGCCCATTTTGGAAATAAAATAGCAACCATATTCTTAAGATCACTGTGAATTCATAAAATTTTTGTAGGATTAGGTTCAGTTTGAAAGATTGTTGATTGACTTTTCTTTTCAGAATCATAACAATAAATCCAAGATTCATCATCAATTCATCACCAAAAATATTCCAAATCAAATATGAAGTGCCACCTTGGAATTTTTGCAGAGTTTTTCTGCACCAATAAGTGTGATGGTGTTTTTGATGTGGAGTCAGTTTATGTCAAATCCATCGACTACAATGTTTACTCATGCCTAACTATTGTGTAAAATGTTTTGGTTTTGACTCATCCAAAGTCCCAATGTCACCTGAATATATTCTTAAGATGTCTGTCAATCTTCAAGCATTGCTCAAACAGTGGCTATATTTTCATCAAAACAGCCATTCTTGAGCATCTTTCATAATTCATCTCTAAGAAAAAACTGATTTCTTTTGAATTCAGTGTAGCAATTATTAATTGTTACCAAATGCCTTTCCAAGCTGATCGTAACTTTGTTTAGGCATTAATGACAATTAAAGAATGTAAAAAATTGCAGTCTGGAAATGTTCTTTAGTCATATATATTTTGGGTAAACACAAAATCTTTAAATGATCATAATTAACAAACTATTAGAGCAAATTGAAAAAAAACTATATGCAAATGAGCTCATAAAACACCAAGTAGCTACCAGATATAAACAAATTTTATTTGTTTTAAAAACGTGCCATTATAAACATTCTCAGTGTTGACCTGGTATCACAGTAGGTTATAGTTTAACACCTGGATGTGAGTGATAAAAATGTTATTATTACTCTGATGTTAACATAGCAAAAGATGTGTGTCTTAATATAATTTTAGCCTGAGCTTTATTACTATAAAATTAAGCTAATCATGACATTCACCCCAAAATTTTTTAATTTTTACCCAATTTGTAGTTTTTTTAAGAAATTTAGTTTTTATCATTACAGTGAAGATTGCCAATAAGCTTAGCAAATTTACTAACCTAAGGAAAAGAAGAAAAGAACACAGTAATTAGCATACCAAAGAAGCTCTTTTTTTGATTAGATTTTTATTATATGCTGCAATAAAAGTAACCGTCAATGTTAATATGTACAATATGCTGTTACATGGAATATTAAGTTAAATGTGTTTTACAGGTACTGAATAATCAGGTGCATGATGTTCCAGTAGCAATAATTGCCAGTAATAGACCACATTATCTTTATAGGTAAGTATCTAACATTTTTTCATCATCAAATATGAAAATGTAGACAGTTCATTAGTTAAAAAAAAAGTAAGCAAGCTAAGAAATTATATCTCCAGTGAATGTGTCTGTTTGGTTTTGTTGGAAATTCTGTGTTGTATCTTTGCCATGGAATTTTTTACTTTTTCTTTGCCTGCCAGCTCACAGTGCCATCTGCCCTCTGAGATAGATGTGTGAGTTCATTCTTAGTTTGAGTTGCATTTTAAACGAAACAAAAGTTTTCTGGATTGGAGGAAAACCATTGCTTACCCATAGTGCAAAACAAGTAATTAAAATGTCAGTAAATTTACCAACATTTTTGTTGTTATAAACTCTCTTCTATCACATAAGATTTATGAAGAATTTTTGTGGTCAGTTTGTGGTTTTGTAAATTAGAAAGTAAAGTGTACCTTCTTGCATCCTTGAGCTGAGAAGTTACACCATTTAATAATAACAACCAATGCCAGCACTGCCACATTTATACAAGGTTATTAATTGAAAAACTTAATTCTTATGGTATCAGAGGAATAGCCAATATATAGTTTCAATCCTATCTAAAGATAGGAAGCAGTTTATAGAAATAAACACATACAGATCAAACCAAAGACCTGTTGATCATGGTGTTCCACAAGGTTCTATTTGAGGGCCAATATTATTTATTCTATATATCAATGATCTCCCGAGTGAATTGCCACATATAAATACTGTTCTATTTGCTGATGACACAAATTTCGCATCCAGCGGCAAAGATCTTAATGTTCTTCAAGACAGCAATAACAGGGCAAATGAAAACTTAAATACATGGCTGAAGAAAAATAAATTGGTTTTAAATGCTGACTAAACTGTATGCATGCACTTCAGTTCTCAAGTAAACCAACAAGCAAATGTAAATATTACCATCGGACAATCAAAAATTAAGCAGACATCACTAAGTTTCTAGGGATATGGATTGATGCTGACCTGTCCTGGAAGACTCGCATAAATTGTGTAATTACAAAGCTCAGTAAACTAAGCTATGCAATGAGAACCCTTAGTCGCGTATCCTCTCCTGAAGTCCTAAAAGCAGTTTGTTTTGGATGTGTACATTCTGTACTTTCTTATGGTATAATCTTCTGGGGATCCTCAACCAAAACAAAAGACCTATTCATACTACAAAAGCGCATTGTAAAAATCATGAAACGTGTCCCCATAAATTCATCAACAAAACCACTGTTCAGAGAATTCCGTATTCTACCACTAACTTGTGTTTACATTTTGGAGACTGTTATTTTCATTCATAAGAATATATCATATTTTAGCAGGAATTCTGACTACCATTCCTACAATACCAGGGGATCACAAAACTTGCATTTCAATCATCATAGCAGAAAAACCTGTCTGCAGAGTACACTACATCAAGGACTATCTCTTTATAACCAGCTACCGGGTAACTGGAAACTCTTAAATCAGAAACAACTCAAACATAAAGTTAAAAACCATCTCTTAACCCACATGTTCTACAGTGTAAATGATTTCATGACTACTGCATTTTCCTAACCTTGTATTAACCATTGTGTAAATTATTAATATCTTGTTTAAGTTTCTTTAAATTGTACTACTAGTTGTAAGTTGTATTACAGAAATGTAAGTTGTAATTTGTTACATGACGAAGCCTTTGAATTCATGTAATTCTTTTGGTGAATAAAAATCTTATCTTATCTTATCTAATTATTGAGATTGTGGGTTCAAACCCAGTCCATATAGATGGTTTTTAAGTGTGCTTGAAAGTGACAGCCCCATGTTAGTAGATTTACTTACATGTAAAAGAGCTGCAGGATAAATACTGGCCCATTGGCAGCACTGATAAAAAAAAAAACAGGTGGTTTAAGTAATTTAGTCTATGTGATGCATACTTAATTCAGATCCAGGAAATAACCTGTTGTGTACCACACATTAAGTTCTGGTCTTTGATAGGGAAGGTTTTTATGGGTGAAACCATTGTCAGGGAGGTAAGAAGAAGTCTGATGTTGTTATGCAGTGATTTCATCTCCATAAGAAAATAGAATAGGAGTTATTCACCGAATCATACATACGATGTACGCCAGAAAGTAAGTTCCATTTCAATTTATCTCCGCTGCAGCGCTGCGATTGCAGTTCCGCACATGCGCAGTAGACACTCTGTATCAAGGAGAAGAAACGTGCACCATTTTGAGATCGCTGTCAGCCACATACGCTTTGTTGTGCTTGTTTACAATGTCGGTGTTGATTGAAAATCCCGCCGCTTGTGAAATCAGATCTGTGATTCGTTTTCTGAATGCTAGGAAAGTGAAACCAATTGAAGTGTATCGGCAAATTTGCGAAGTTTACGGACAAAATGCGATGAGTGATTCAATGGTGAGAAAATGGGTCCGACAGTTCAATGAAGGACGTAGTGAAATGCACGATGAAGAACGAAGTGGGCGTCCATCTTTGGTTACAGAAGAACTGGTTCACGCGATTGATGACAAGATCCAGGAAAACTGCAAGTTTACAATTAGTGCTCTCGCTATGGAATTTCCCCAAAGCTCACGATCACTAATTCATGAAATTGTTACCGAAAAACTGAAATTTCGTAAACTTTGCTCACGTTGGGTACAGGCGGCAAACTTCTATGAAGAAGGTATACAAAAACTTGTGCCATGCTATGACAAATGCCTGCAAAATTTCGGCAGTTATGTAGAAAAGTAGTTTAAGAGCGCTGGTCCCCATGGCCGCGCTCGCCAAGGCGTCCCGCTTTGATGCTTCGTAGCGCTGGAGATCGTAGGTTCGAGTCCCGCCTTGGGCATGGGTGTTATATGTTTGTGTATATGTGTGTGTTGTAAAAAGTAAGAAACAGTAATAATAAGGCAAAACAAGGTAAAAAGAAAAAGGTAAATAAAAGTAGGGTATACAGTGCCGGACTCCTGATCAGACTCCGGTACTTTAAAAAAAAAAAAAAAAGAGTTGTAGAATTTTGTGCAATAAATAATTACTCTGTATCTGTACACAATTTAATTTTATTACCAAACGGAACTTACTTTTTGGACGTACCTCGTATTTGTTTAAATGGTTTTGTTTTACTTTTATATTCTATTTACAAGAATATACTTAAACTTTACAAATTACCTTACAGTTTAGTCCGAGAAATTCATTATTGCTCTGGCTGATGCACTCAATTATGCACTCTACATTTTTCAACCTGTTTTGTATCTTCCTTTCTGGATAAACAATCACTAGATGATCAGAGATATATCTGCCCAGATGATTTAATGATCATGTTGGATAATACTGCACATCAAAGGAATTTTTTAAATCCTTAATCTCCAAGAAATAGATACAAACACCAAATTGTTAAAAGTAAACTAACTTTTAAAACTCACTGTATGGGAGGACATTTTTGTCCATGAATTTTGAAATCCTGCCTCCAAACATCTACACTAGATTCATATGCCATCTACTACACACCACAATGGAAGCAAAGGCTTGTGAAACAATTGTGTAATAACAGAACAGTTTTAGTTTATTGAAGCACTAAGAAATACATATATTGTACAATAAATTTCTTGTTCTGCCCACTAGAATTTGGTCCAGGCCACTTTTTCACTGGGCAGTCCAGTTTAAGTTTTATATATATAAAAAGCCAATTACAGTAGTTACCACTACCACGACTACTAAATTCTCATGAACTATAGTTCTCTTTTAACAGTCCATTTCCATTTATTTTTTACTTTTTATAAATACTGTCCTAATGTCTTACAGTTTTTATCTGTAATTTTATTTATATCAGAGTTCTTATTCATTTTGATCATATATTTTCGTTTCTCTATTTCTGAGTTTTCTTACAATCAAAAATTATATGCTGAACATCTTTCTTTCCCCCAAATAATGTACATTCTCCTTGTGGGTGCCCGTGTTGTTGTCCTTTTAGCTTCCATATTCCTGCTCTTAACCATGCTGTCCCCTTCTCTTCATGACAGTATTATCTATTTATCTTTCTCTTTTCCAGCTGTTTTTGTAGGTGTATAAAATACAAGTGATCTCTTCTCTGATAGCTGGCTAAACAATTTTTTAATTTCTATATCTTCAAATCTTTTGCCGATAACAGAATAAGTAAAGTAGTTATGCCCCAAATTCAATTCCTAATGTTCAACCACAGTTTTACTGTTAAAAGCTTCTAAATAAATTAGCATTCCTTCACTTACAGAATTTTAACTTAGGGCATGTTTCCTGGACCATTTGTCTGCATTGTCAGCTGGTTAATATGTGGTTGGAAATTTGGACAATTGGCTCAGGAAGCATGACCGAAGTTAAAACACAGTAAATGAAATAAGAATGATTCATGAATAATTTGGTTAAATAATTACATTCACTTCACTCTGTTTGATTCATTATGTTTAAGTGTTATTAGGGGCCTGTAGTTTTTGTATATCTATATCCTTGAAACTCTTCCTTGATGCTTTCTAAATTCCCACTGAACCCTTCATTGATTATGCTATTTTGAAGATTATTAATCCATACAGAATTACTTAAGTTTTTCTCTTGGTATTCCAAACACTGTCTAAAAAGCAATATTTAAGAGTTCTTTCCTAATCATGCCCTTCCTTGAGACACTCTTCCCAGTTCAATTTGGGCTACTTCCTCATAGTTGTACTTAGTAACACTAAGACATCCCTATAAAATACTCTGTGTATGATATGTATGTCTTCTTAAACTCCATCCAATCCCCAACTTCATTATCGTAAACATTTGGAGTTCAAAGAAGGGAAGTTAAGTCACCCTGGGTTAGCTCAAACCTGACCATAGCAGAGATGAAAAAGAACAAGTATGTGCAGTCACTTACTTGTCAACTGTTTGAAGACTCTCAGGATAAATCCTTTTATGCTTAAAGTCCTCTGGTGGTTTTTTGATGAACTTAAAATGGGGATTGAAAACTTCTCGTAAGTTGAAGTTTATTAAATGTGGTTTTTGCTTCCTGTTATAGATTATTTTCCTAAATGGCTTTGACTTTTGTACACTTTTAGTAATTTTATTTGTTTTATATCATGGTTCTTTTACTAGAAGTGGGCTGCCATTTTGGATTTTTCTATTGTTTGTAAAATATGTTTCTTCAGTGTGATTTGAATTGGGTATATAAACTTCTTTTGTGTTACCCAAATGTTTTTAATCACAGTTGGAGTTGTTTAAGTATCATCAAATCAAAAAGTACTAAGTAGAAAATTAAAAAGTTCCCGGAGAAAGGAACCAGTCATTTCTCCCAAACTAACTGGTGCTTTTTAAATCACTTCATACCTAACTGTAGTGCAAATGCCACTTTTCTAAATACTGTCACCACCAAAATAATTTTGTGTTTAATACCACATATATAATGAAAAGTGTTTTGTTCTTATAAGGGACCATTGTCACAGTGGTTTACAGATCCAGCTTGGATGTTTCTTTTTTTTCTTTCCTTTCTTTTTTTTATGAAGGTAGATTGAAAATAAAAATACCAGTTTCAGGGCTTTCTCTCCTATAGGCCCAAGTTTGTGAAGAAAAAAAATTATTTGCAAATTAGAACAATTCACTAATTATATTTCAGAATTGATTATAAATAGTCTTTATTTCGATGCTTTCACAACAGTTCTGCAGTACAATTTTTATCTTGTCACTTCGATGCATAGACAGTTAACTGCTCTCTCTCTCGCCACTCTTTCTCAACAGAAATTTCTAGAAGAAACAAAAAACACTCATGTGTCCATTGCACCCAGGTGTTACATTCCTAGGCTTTGAGGTAGTGCTGCCACTCTTCAAATGTTAATTTCTCGCATACATGCAACAATGGCAGTGCAACTATGAAAAGAAGCAGATTACTCAATGCAAAAATTACTATAAAATTAAAAGCAAGCTGCTCACACACTGTGGGTGTTGCAGGCTGGTAAGTCACAATCACAATGCTCCCTCCGCAAGGTTGGTCATCCTGACCAGCACTATCATAGCAGGCTAGATAATCCAAGTATTCTACTAGCCTTTTCCCTTGGGGCAGCTTCTGGAGGTGGTAGACAATGTCAATTCTCTTCACCATGAGCTGCATCTAGGGCAGCGTTCTTTGGTCCAGGTAAGTTGATATAGACACATCAGAACACTGCTGGAAACCACAGCTGTTGGCCTGCCGGTCAGAGTGGGTCTTCCTCCAATTGCTCCCAACCATAATGTGATTGTGTCTTGCCAGCTCATAATTGCCGGATGTGTGTGAGCGGCTTGCTTTCAAACATGTATCAATTGCACCTGAGTAGTTGGCTTCATTTCTGCCTTGGAGAGTGTATTGATATAGTAGGCTATTACCTGCTCCTGGCCATCCTGAGTGTAGGATAGAATGCTTCCAATACTGGTATCGCTGGCATAATGTCCTTAATAAAGTGGAGATCCTAATATAGGTGCACTGCAGAGTGCTGACTTAAGTGCCTGGAATGTGCTCTTGGCTCTTCTGACCACATGTAAGGCTGGTAGTCTTCTGTCGGATGAGTAAGGGCTTTTGTAATGTTGGAGAAATCTCTGACAAACTGGCAGTAATAGCTGTAAGGCTCAACAAACTTTATAGCTCTTATTTATCCTTTAGGCAAGGCTAATCTCTCACTGCCCGAGTCTTCTCCGGGTCATTGGCCACTGCAGATGTTGAGACTATGTGACCCATGTAGTTCACCTCCTTGCAGAAGAGTTCACATTTCTTTGCATTCAGTTTCAGTTTAGCTGCCTGCAGTCTTTGCAATACCCTGGTCAGATTTTTGAAATGGTCTTCAAAGTTGTTGCTTACAACAATGATGCATCCAGATAGACTAGATTGGTGTCAAATATGAACCTTCTCATCATTGATTCCATGAAGTGCTGGAAGGTAGCTGGCACATTGCAGAGGCCAAACGACATAACTGTAAATTGCCAAAGCCCTTGGCCTACCGAATAAGCATCTTTTCTTTGTCTCTGATATCTAAGACCACTTGCCAGTATTTCAAATCCAAAATCAAGAATCACTGGGCACCTGCAAGTGTGTCCAAGATATCATCCATCTGGAGTAAGAGGAAACAGTCCTTTCTGGTAATGGCATTCAGCTTCCTATATATAGTCCATGCAGAAACACAGCTCATCTTCTTCTTCACCAAGACTACAGGGGAACACCAAGGGCTGTCAGACTCTTCAATGATTCCCCTAGATCTCATATCCTCCAGCATGTCCCTACCTGCACCTGTTTTGCTAGAGGAACACATCTTGGTGCTTGCCAGATAGATTGGACATCTCTGGTCGTGAAACAGTCAGATAGTGGGTTGCCCTCTTCAGCAAGTTTTTAAGCCTGGGCCTTAGATCCTGTGACAGTGCTGCCTGGTCAGATGCATCACATGGCTTTACACTCACAGTTGGTTCACACTTCTCTAACTCATCCTGGCCTGGATGTCGTGATTGATGTCCATTAGGTTCAGCAACCTTATGGGCACTTCCTCCCAACAAGACAACAATTCCAGGCAATACATAATCCATTCAATGATGTCTTTTGGTCTAAAATAATGTTCCTTAACCATTGGCCCTCCAGGTGTAATTTCACCACCACCACCTTGCCTCTTTCAGACACAACTACATCACCCCTCAGGTTCATCCTGCAGATTTTCAGATGTTCGTGGGGACTGAAATAATGCCTTGACTTGGCCAAGTCACATTATCCTCTGGTCAATGTCAACCATCACTTCCTAGCTTCTGAGGGCATCCAGTTTTAATATCATATCCTCAGCCATCTTCAGGACGAATACTCACAGGCTACATCCCAATGTCAACTCCAGCAGGCCTACTTCTCCCTAGGCAAGATGTCAACCAACACTGTCACTAATTGGTATGGCCTACTGGGTGTTTGTGTTGGTAAGCCCTTTGCCACATCAAGTCTTGATTACAGTACAGCTGCACCTGTGTTTACTAGTATCCAGCACAGCTTTCTTTGTATCCAGCTATCTATGATGAGACTATCATCCATTCCGTTGCCCAAGACATGTAGCATCACTTGAGGTGTTAGAATGATGGCCCGAACATGCCCCTCCATTCCAGATTTAAGTCATTCATTCCAGATTTACTTTTCTCTTCCATCTTTTCCACAGCAGTTTCCATACCAGATTTCATTTCCTGCATCTTGGCGTTAAATTCCACTCCTGATGCCAGTGTAACAAAAACTTTTTTTTGCTTCAAAATTGATTACAAATAGTAATTCTCTGGCGCTTTCAAAACAATTCTGCAGTACAATTTTTATCTCATCACTTCAGTGTGTAGACAGTTGACTGCTCTTTCTGATGCCACTGTGCACTCAGAACTCCAGTCAAAAGCTGTCTTGCCTGACTTTCAGCTCTTTTTTTTTATATAATTTTTGATGATGTCAACAGATATTTCCAGAAAAAGTGAACATGTTTGTACATTTCCATTGTGCCCAGATGTCATGTTCCTAGGTATTGAGGTAGTGCTGCCTCTCTTCACATATTAATTTCTCAAACACGTACGACTATCACAGTGGAACTATGAAAAGAAGCCAACCACTCAGATGTAACAGTTGCTCTGTGTTTGAAAGCAAGTGGTTCACACAAGTACAGTGATTACAGGCCAGTAAGGCAGAATCACCATATAAAAAAAAAGCAAATGCAAATATGACACAATTTAAAAAAAGGTTGACCAGTAAGATGTGAACTATGAAATTAAAATATCTTCAGTGTATAGACTTCACCACAACAGCTCATTTAGCAGAGTGCCTACAATTGTGTTACTTATAAGTTATATGCTGTGTTGCACTGAATAAAATCTACCTGCTTCGTAGAATGATAAAGTGTGTACATCCAATATTTTTTGTATTTAATTAGAAGAATTTTACAAGATGTGTGTGAAATTTAAGTCTAATGGAAGTTTGTATTTGAGGGTTATAAGCAAGAAATGCAGGAATCAGCAAAGCCACATGGCTGTGTGCTCAAGCAGGGAACCATTAAGTCTTTGAGGAAACTGTGCTAACACTGAACACTACTGCATAGCACAAGAGAGCATCAAAAAGTCGCAGATGACTCACCAGTCAAGATGAGTTGGATGAATGTTAGTTATTACTTCATAAGAGTTTTGGTTCTATTACTTTATGCAAAAATGCATTGGGTCTTTAATATATTGCTGTCACAGAGTTATAGGCTAACTGCATCATCCTCGGAGATGAAATCAAAGCAGTCTTTTTGCAGATGAGGAATGAAACAAGTTATCATGGCTCAGTGCCTCATGGCTGAAATAGTTGTTTGCAGAATTAACAGAGCTAAGAAAAATAATTCAGCACTGGAAATAGAGAGTAGATAAATAAAAAGAAAAACAGATAGCAGAATTTGCGCATACATACAGCTTAACTTTCAACAAATTCCCAGTATTCAACATACAACTAGCAAGTTTGTGTATTGAACAAAACTACTTCACCTTCAATAGGAAATATTACAGGCAAAAACCAGGACTCTCAATGGGCAACCCTCTATCTCCTTTTTTGGCAAATTTATTTATGAGTAAATTCGAAACACACATGAAGAAAGCATTCCCATGGATTTTCAAGGTGTGGTACTGCTATGTTGACGGCATATTTGCAATAGTGCCAAGCAGACATTTAGATGATGTCATAAAATTATTAAACATACAAGAAAAGACAATAAAATTCACAATGGAAACAGAAACCAATGGAGAACTCCCATTCTTAGACCTAAGAATCATCAGAAATGGCACAAAAGTAAACTTTGAAATCTACAGAAAAAAACAGTACAAAATGCATGCAGTAAGAACCTTGTATACAAGAAACTTAACAAAGCGAAGCAGAAAAAAAAAAAAAACATAAAAGAAATAACTACCCTAACAGCAGGAAAAGACAATATCAACATATTCAAAAAATTCACTTACCACCCCTGAGCATTTAAAAAATTTAAAAAAATCTTCAAAGAACAAAACATCACCCTGGCTCCAATAAACAGATTTTCTGTCACAAAGTTACTAAATTCAAAAATAAAAGATGAAATTCCACCAGAAAATAGGTCAGGAATATATCAAATTAAATGCACAAATTGTGAAAAGCTCTACATAGGACTAACCAAAAGAAGTTTAAAAATCAGATCCAAAGAGCACTTTAGAAACCTAAAATTGAAACAAGAAGATAAATCGGCAGTAGCATTTCACTTCTAGAAAGAAAACCACAATCTAGATCCAAATCCAAAATTGTTAAAAACCATGTCAGGCCACAATGAACTCACAACCTGGGAAAACAGCCCCATATGGAAAAACAAAGATCACCTAATGACTGCCTCCGTGGTTGAGCTGACTTCTCACCCGGAGGTCCCGGGTTCGATTCCCAGCTGGGGTGGGGAATTTTTCTTTAACCAGAATTATTCCCTATCCCCCACAGAGTCTGGAAGTATATATGTGAGAGTGAATGTGTGCGTGTTTGAGGAAATAAAATAGTTTAAACCCAACGTAAACCTACAGACGAGTTGTTTCTAATTCAAAGCCCCCGATATGACAGATTTTAAAGGGGGCTATATAAATGAAAAAAAAAAAAAAAACACCTAATAAACTTTGAAATCCCGCCAGTAGACAGCTTAGTTAAAGAAGTTCATCATTTCACCACCAGAGAAGAGAGCACAAGCAAACGCAACCAGCAACGGCAGTTGGACCCATGAGGTTGAAAATGGAAGCATAGGCTTTCGAAACTAGTCCCTCATCATAAAAATGTAAGTGACATAGTGTTAAAAAAACCAACTGAACAAATTAATATCACATAATTTGACCGTCACTGTTACTAAATTCCTCCAAACATAAAAAATTATCATCATTGGTGTACGAGTCCTACAAAATTGACATGATTTTTTCAGAAGGGGATGAATTACTTAGTAGAAAAGAAAACTGCTTCTTGCAGTATCTTCATTGGAGATATTTGATGTATTGCGATATCTAGGTGGGTAACACAACAAATTTCTTAGTTTCTTAGTTACAAAATAGTTTGCTGCCATGATAATGAATGATATCATTTTAATAATATATCTGTTGTAAAAATGATATAAAGAATTTCAAATGAAATGGCATCAGCAAATGATGCTTCTTATTACAGGGGTTATTGTGCCTTCAAATGAATTAGCTGTTGAAGGACCAGCAGAGAGAATGAATAGATTTTGTATAATACAGGAAGTTATTTGTCAAAGTTTCTGAACTTCTGGTTACAACAAATATGTTTGATTACAGCAGTACCACATCAAATCAACATTGTAAATGTTGACAGCAATTAATCAACATCAGAGACTTTCTGTGACCCATTTAAGAACTAGCATATCTAATTTTCTTGGCATTTAAAAAGGAAGCATACAGAAATTATAGACTTAGGATTAATGTTGTGGAAGGTTAATGATGAAAGAAAGACTAAGTACTACAGCTTTTATTGAAATCTAGTTTCTAAGCCCATTTTCTTTTTTTCAATACTATATACATTACCCTCATTTTAATACAGATAGTCAATGCAAGTTTGCTGGAGTAATTTGAGTCTTTATATAGACACTTTAAGTTTCACTACTTTATTTTACTTGGACATATTGTGAGGAATCATGTTGTCCTCATTTAGCTGATGATTAGGACAATACAGTTCCTCGAAACATGTCCAAGTATAATAAAGTAAGTGAAACCTAAAGTGTCTGTATAATAAATCAAATTATTGCAGCATGTTTCAAAGTTTCATTGTTTACAACACTTCTTACATCACACACATCAATGCAAGTTGTTATAATAGTGAAGCTAAGAGCTGTTTTTGGTTGTATTTGGGTGTTGATGTAATTGTTATTAGAACTGTTCATAAAGATTAACAGTATTGTATTAGTCATACCTTTCTGTTGGGTGTTCATGTGTTTTGTAACTATGTACATTGCCATTAAATATATCTTGGTGTTGATAAATAATTTATGTTTGGTTTTCTAACTACTACTAGTCCCCCTAAGAAACAAAAATACTCAGCATTTATAGTTTAACCTAGTAAGTAAATGCAGTTCAATAAGTAGTTAGTGACTGGGACATGAACACACTACTGTTTATATTAAATTATATTTTGAACTGTAGCAGTTTTTAATCTAAGTTTACAATATTGTAAATCTGTTTATTGTTATCTATTCCATTCTCTTTTTTCTTTTAATACCCCACGTCTTGTAACCTAAGTGGTAATTTATTTTTATTTATTTATTTATTTATTTAAGTGCTAAGTTCCATACAATGGTGGCAACCTCTTAGGCCCAGGCCTTATCTGGGTATGCCACTCAACTATTTTTAACATACATGCTTAATTATAAATTACCTCTACCGTTTTGTTATTTCCCTGTGATCTCCCTTTAATAATCCATTTCTGTTTTTTTCTTTCCCATTTTATTTTAACTTTCCATAAGAATTCCCCTAAACTTCTTAATTGTCCTTTGTCCTTAAAAATCTTTTGTATCCCTAGCTCGTTATTCCTCCTTAGCCACTTCCGTTTGATCAACTCTGTTCTCCATTCATTTGACCCTTTACATTTGAACATTATGTGCAGTTCGTCCTCATCCTCCCCACAAATTGGACATAGCCCCTGCCTCATACCTCCTCTCAACCCTTTCAGCTTCCATATCCCTAGTCGGAACCATGCCAATCCTGCTCTCTCGTTTCTATTGCACACTTTGAGATATTCCTCCTTTCCTGCACTATTCATCATCTCATTGTACCATTGCAACAATTTTTTCTCCCTCATTTGTGCACTTTGATTCTGCCTATCCATATCCTCCAATCTATCCCTCACTTCTTTCCACAACCCCCTATCTAGATTGTTCATTCTATCCCAAAAATCTCCTAGCCCATTCTTGATCAACTGCTCCTTGATCTTACTCAACCATGTATTACATTTCATTTTATTCTCCTGAAACCTTAAACATACTTTCATAATATCTGATTCTGGCAACTGCTGTGTACGAAATAAATACTTGAGTACCCTCTCCATTATTTGTCCTCTAGTACTAACTCTCCCTGATTCTGCCATCACTCCTGCATTACCTGTACACTGTGGTACTCCCAAAATGAGCTTGCAAAATGTTCTCATCACCAAATCCAGCCTTTCCCACCCCTTCTCCAACCCCCAAATAAGTGGTAATTAATGTTGAGGACCCTTCTGCTGTGTTGTTCCTCCTGGGCCATAAATCTTACTAGGTCCTGGTTTGCAATATTTAAGAAAGAAAGAAAGGAAAAATAAATGTATTCTTTATGGTTAAAGATTGTCTAACAATTAAAATTTAGTTGAGTCGATTTTGTAACACTACATCACTTACTTTTTAATTTCGACTCAACTAAATTTTAATTGTTAAAACACATCACTGTCTCAAAGTCCACCATATATCAGGATAAAGATTGTCTGTTGATGTTTTCACATTGAAGGATCCTGGAATTGCTTAAACATCAATATGACTATGGCTTTTACTCATAATGTTTCATGCAAGTTAATCCCACCAAAAGTATAGCAGTTTAAACTGTTGTCTATCAAGAATATGACCATAAAATAGAATATACAACCAAAGGTCAAATAGTGAAAATGCTGCTCTACAGCTGGATTCATAAGTTGGGCCCTGAAATAAGTAAATGTAGGCTGAGAGTGAGATGGCAGATAACAGGAAAAACAATGCAATGTAGTGCACCAGCTAAATTGGTTTCATTCATAACTTCATTAAAACCACAGGCTACACAGTTGCCTCTCTTCCTTCTAGAGAAAAAAGTTTAAAACCTTTCCTATTAGGTAAGGGATAATGTTAAAGCTTCAGAAGCAATTAAACAAAAAATTAAATATAATTTAAAATGTACAAGAAATTATGTGGTTTACATGACGCTACTCCAGGGGCCAAACAGAACATATACATTTTATACATATGAAAGGGACATTATATATATATATATATATATATATATTTTAAGTGCAACATATATATTTGACTCTGTAACTAATGCAGATATTTCTTGTTTCTTTCAAGGATGCTGCGATCATTGCTGTCTGCACATGGAGCAAATCCTGAGATGATCACCGTATTTATTGATGGGTATTTTGAAGAACCTTTAGAAGTAACAAAATTGTTTGGTTTGCGTGGGATCCAGCATACTCCAATTGGAATTAAAAATGCTCGCATCTCTCAACACTATAAAGCTTCATTGACTGCAACATTTAACATATTTCCAAATGCCAAATATGCAATAATAGTTGAGGAGGATTTAGATGTATCCCCTGACTTCTTCAGGTAAATTGATTTTCTTTCTACATTTTCTGTGGAAACAATTATATAAAATAACTGTGTTATGCTTAAGCTTTTAAAATAGATTAAATATATTAATATACAGGGGCAACAATCTTAATATCTCTCTATAAGAGATATTATGCCAGTTTAGCTTTATTTATTAAATAGTCAAGGAAAGGAAAGACCTAGTAGTACATATTATGTCTGACTTAACCTATGTGTGATTCAGAAACATGATAAAAGGTATGCATCACCAGCAGTAACATCAAAGATGACAATTTTTTCCCCCTTCAAAATACTGTCAAACCTCAGTAATCACTTAGTGGGAGCAGGTAAATGCAAAAAAAATGGGAAAACAATGAATAAGGGATGTCTTTAAACTAATATACTCCTATCTTTACTACAACCATTTGTTCTTTCAAAAAACTTAACTGATGTTTGCTTTGCTTTTTCATTAAACAATAGACTTCCTGTTTTTCAAAGATCTAGTGCCAAATAACATTACTATGTTTTAAAAAATATGTCCCTTCACCCTCTTAAGCTCAGTGGTTTGGCAAACCTCCACAAACATTGGCATCACTTCAGCCATTAAGTTACCTTCCTGCTTCACCAAACAAACACTTGTGTTTGTAGTTCACTGGAAGTTTCATTTATTTCAACATACTGAAATAAAGCTTAACGTGGCTGTCATTTTGATCCAAGCATCATCACTGTGGCTGTCATTATCGCGACAAAAATCAGGATTGCAGACATTTTAATGCTTTCTACCTTAAAATCCCCCCCCCCACACACACACACTCACTCACTCAATCTCTCACACCCTTCCTTCAATAAAATTAAAGAATTCTGTGAAATATTAGTGAAAAGAATCTAAATGAAGTTTTAGTTTTATATAATCAAATAACCAAGTTATTCTGAGCAATCAAGTTGCCACATGTGTGCTGTAAAATTTGAATTTAACCAAAGTAATACTTTCATAGCACAGAACATTGCATCTCTAAAACTTAAGAAGACAGCATACACTTATAACAGTGTGACTGAATAGAGACTCATATAGATAAGTTAGGAGAACTAAAACCTATGAGAATATGAACAAGTAATTAAGCCCTTTGGCAAGTTGCTTACTATATTCAGAAGCATTCCATTTAAATGTAAATGTGCATTATCAAAAAGTCCAGGTGACTGCTTGGCAAATTTAACATGTCATAAGTTCTGGAAGTTGAGTGTTTGATTTAGTCACATACAAAGCAATACAGACATATTGTGACTTGTGTTCAAGCTATCACCATTCCTTGAGTACTTTAGTAGTTAAAAGAGCAAGGAGCTGAAATAAAGTAGAAAAAATATAAATGCTGCCCTTTTCCATAGATTTATCAATATCAATATGATATCTAAAATCATTACCATTATCTTGACTGCCATTATTAATATCATAACATACACAGTGTAGGGTAGGAGTTACCGCTGCCACTGTACATAGTTAGAAGGGTAGTAGGTTCAGGTGAGTCATCTTGTGCATGCATAGATGGAGGTATGAGGACCTCATGGGGTCAAGAGGGTGCATCTGGGGAGAGATTGAAGAGCACTAAATAAGTACACCAAGAATTTGAAGGGTCACAGTTCTTTTACTATCATTCAGAGGAATTAACAAGAATCATGGTTAAGGAACTATGGAGAGAACCCAATGGAACCCTAATTCCACAAAACTCACCTGGTACATTCTGCTCTGCTGGAAGTTACACTTTCAAATAACACTTTGCCCCTACACTTAGTATTGATCAAGAGTGCATCTAGCTGTGTCTGTGGTTCAGATGTAAGGACCCATTGTGACCTACCTCTTTGGGTCTTTATAAAAACCATATGTTGTAGTTGCTAACTAAAACCAGCAACATTGACTGAGTCATCATGTACAACATATTGCCACCAATGTTGATAGCTCAAACTAATGGAACATTAGTTCTTGCTAAATGGAATAACTAATTTGCACAAAATAACATTGGGTACCCTATAATACTAATGCACTCAACTCTAAATGAGTGTTTTGAAATATTAATAATTAATAGAATTCTTGTTCATACATGTGATGCTTACTGAAACTTACCTAATACCATCAGGTTGCCATATAAGTAAAGTGGAATCACCAATCATTTACTTTTCAGAAATTTGCTTTCACTTTCTTTTTGAAGGACTCGCATAGGCTCTGAGGATTTCTTCTTTCATTCTACTAGGTAGAATACACTAAGCAAAAGCATGTTACACTTATTACAAACTTTCCACAACCTCATTCTTAGAGGTTCTAGATATACAGCATACATATCAAAGAATGGATACTGTGCATAAGCAATTTAAGGATATGCTGGTGTGTTCTCTTCAGGGCCCTACATTGCTACATGCCACTCTAGTATAAGCAGAAGTTACTGTAAACTTTTCATCCTCTTGTTTTCATTCATCAGTGTACTTTAAACTTATTTCGTAAATCTCTGTGCCATTGCTGAATTTAAATTCAATATTTAAAATTATTTTATATACAACACAGTTTTATAAATATTAGCTTCAGAATTACCTCATGTGCAATCTCACCTATAATCAAATAAATAATACCTGTTTGTATTTAACTACAAAGGTTTTTTTCCTTAACCTAACTCTTCAGGAGGAAACAATTAAGGGTTTAAGAACATAAAAAAATTAATGCACATTGAATTTTCTGGAACTAGAGACATGTAGTATTGATGTTGTTAGCTTTGAGCATCTTTAAGTAAGCTTAGCAAAGTTCTTATTGTAATTATTTTATTGTTGCAGTTACTTCAGCCAGACACGCAGGTTGCTTGAAGAAGATGAAAGTGTATACTGCATCTCAGCATGGAATGACCAAGGCTATGAACATACAAGTGATGATCCAAGTTTACTGTACCGTGTGGAAACTATGCCTGGCTTGGGTTGGCTCCTCAAACGCTCACTCTACAAAGATGAGTTGGAGTCAAAATGGCCTACGCCAGAGAAGGTCAGTGTTTTGTTATTCACTTAGCAAAGTAACACTTATACCTTCAGTCACAAGCAGTATTATGAAGATATTGCTTGTTGAAAAGAATGTTGACTGACTATGATTGTGAAGTAATAAAAAATCAACCCCAAGTTTTCTGTTAAACACTTTTGTCATGGAAGCTACGTATCTATCTGGATTTAAAATTATACTCTCATCAACCACATGTCTGACATAGAGGTGAGCGTTAAAAGACAGAACTTCAAAAACAACTTCTGCATGATAAATTTCATTTATAAGCATCTAGTGTATCTTAGCATGTTGCGTAAGTACAGCAATCATATACAAGAAAGCTAATGAAACAATATGAATATGAAATTCCCAAAACACATCTATCCCCTTCGAATTGATGATGAATAGAAGGACAGAATGAACATAAAATAAGTTAAAAATTGACCCTATTATGTAGGAAAATTAGAGAGGAAAATATTTGAGAAGTCATAAGGTTGAACAAAATGTAATTAAAAATTGCTCTATAAGAAGATTGAAAGATGATAACAAAAGAGGTTGCATAAAGGCTATAAAACCTTGACCAATCACAACATGAAAGTATGATTAAGGTTTAATAAAAGGCTCCGGAACATCTATTTGCCAAAAAAGGAGGAATGTCGTAAATCTTCTATTTACAAGATATGAAGAGTCATATTACACTTAAATGCACTTCAAGAGAAAAATACTTGTAAAAAATTAGCAATAGGGGATATGTTCACTATCCCTATGTATTTTTTATTTATGTTCAGCAGTATAAAATCTATCTATTAAAATATGATACAAATTCAAGGATAATTTGTGTCTGACAATGCACAGTTACAGCTTAAAAGTATATAATTTGATATTACAATCTTGCAGAGCAATGAAGAAAATGAAAAATAGCACTACTCAGCTGTACTTTCAAATGTTCATAAATTCACAAGCAGTGCATGAAACCCTTAATATTAAATAGAAATTTTAATAAGGAAATGATGCCTAATTAATAATGTTGCTAGTAATGGTTATTTGAAAAAGAAATTACCATTAGCTTTTAAAGAAGGGAATTATCATGTAATTAACACTATTTTACTACATTTCTTTGCAATTTTCCATTGTTGATGTAATGTGAAATTATGGTTATTTAATTGCACACAATGAGTAGAAAGAAAATTGAATACCAATTAAAAACTTAATTTATGTTAATCCCACTGAAGTGTGCAGCATTGCTAAAATTATTCAGGCAAGAATAATGAAGATGGTTTCAGGAGTTCTAGACTCTTATCTCATAAGAAGCTTGCAAGATGTGCAGTCAAAACAATTTGTTGGAAATTATAGTTTTTCAAAAAGAGGTAGTATATACTAGGCTGCAAAAATTACCATGACAAAATCGCTTAAAGCATATAATAATTTTCAGTGAACCTTATGCATTTAATTTCTGTTTTAATTGGAGAGCCATTATACTCTGCATGGTACCATAACACTATGTGATATAATACAACGAATTGCTAAAGTTTGAAGTAATTGCTTTAATCATTATTATTGGATGCTTTCTAGTGTGCAAGAGAGAATAGAATAAACAGATAACTGTATTAAATTGGACATCAGAACCTCAGCATTGAACACATCTGTTGAGAACATGCGCTATAAGAGATTGAAAGATACTGAAGAAAGAACAAAATTGACAAACATTGCTACTTAAGTGTTATTCAGCATAATATAAAGTATAATCTCTCCTCTTGAATTGATTCTTCTGCCAATCTCTCTTTATATGATGATAGAAACTTGTTCATTAAATGTTCTTTTAAATTTGTTTGAAACAATTTGAAGCTGTTGGTTAGTGATGTCAGATCTGATGACTGAAACTCATGAACAGTTTTCTGTAGAATCTAGGAAGTGAATGTGTTGCCAAGATTAAAAGTGAAAGATATTACTGATATATACATTTACAAAAATCAGAACCACAGGATGCACAAATGATATTTGTCGAGAGTAACCAACTTCTGTTGAGCAATGGAATAGTCAGATTTTGTTTTTATGCTAGTTATAAACTTTCCTCTCCCAAATTGCACTATATGTGCACTGAGCAGAAAATTCCTGAAATAAATTACGATCTCATACAGCAGTCACATTTTTTGTTAATGTTACCCACAGCCACATAAACAGCAGCGGCAATGGCAAAGAAGACCTTTTAAATTTATTGGATTCATAAATCTTTTATGATGTTAATGTGTGAGGCCATCTAAAACCAACAAAACAACCACAATATGCTAATATTTATTGCTTAATTTTCTTTGGATGAAATTGAATGAATTGGATGAAAACATCAGTACACTTAAAATTGTAAATTGAAAATGTATATGGCAAAATGTTGTCTTGGTTCATTTCATGGTGATTCACCGCCAAATGTTAGTTTATACCCATAACGGAAAAGAAGCTGGGTGAGTTTTATATTAAAGAAAAGAAAAGGGCAGCATTTTGTGCATTATACTTCAAAAACATATTTGCCATTATGATTTGCATCAGTTTATATTTGACCAATAGCAAGAATTATGAGACGTGCTTTCATAAACCAGAACATATAACAGCTCCCCTCCCCCTGAATCCTAGAAGGGCCAGTTCTTTAGCAAGCTTGTGCATATCAGCATGTGATGAACTAAGAAGCTTTAAGAGGTTCCATGTTTGGAAATGAGTTGGAATATTCATGAACGTTATAAAGAAGCTTTCATTATTACTTAAATGTGAAGAAGAATTGAGAAAAGGAGAGAGCCTACAATGCATTAAAACATTTAAAATTGTTCATGTCACCTGAAAAGGGGATATTATCAGGAGTATTATGTGATAACAAGTGAGGTGACATGTACAAGGAAATGGAAATCTCTAAATTTTAAGAAACTGAGCAAATAATGAAGATTTATTCACTGAAATGACAAGAGATTCTGCAACCATTTAATAGAAACTAATGGTAAGTTATTAACTTGACATTGTTTTTTAAAAGTGGACTTTGCTTCTTAGAAAGTGTGATAAAAATTATTAATTCAAGAAAGAAACAAAAGAAGATATGAAAGGAGTTATTAAAGATAAAAAAGAACTAATATAATGAAATTTAGCCATGTCTGTAGCAGACATGTATTGAGCAGAGTTTATTTAACCTATCTTTCAAGCTTTAAGGTAAACAAATAGAGGTACCCATAGAGCATCAGCATCATTAATTCTGACAAAAATCCTTGGCCCATTTAGCCTGTATGTTTTAAACTAAAATGTAGCTTAATATTGATCCCTCCATATTGTTTGGTAATCTGTATGAAATGCATTAAAGCCTTCATTACACTTAACCATTTCACTGCCATTAACCAATATATCAATCACTTAATCCTCTTGCTGCTAAAAACAAAAATTTGTCCTTATTCTATGCTCTCACTGTGAATGACCAAAAAAGAGTTCTCATTCAGAGATTTTTGTGTCCTATTTCATGATCATGAATCACAGTTTGATGCTCTGGAATTCATTGTTTGACATCTATTTTTAGAGTTTTGAGTCATTTTCATCGGCTTTTATTTAGGATACAGATATAACTTTGGGTTGTAATATTTATGCAATAAAATACTTTTATGTACATAATATGGGGACATCACTTGTGCTATTTATATTATCAAGCTTCCTAGCTCTAACAAGTATACCATGCATGGAAACCTAGTACAAGCCATGTTTTCAGCAGAGCTAGTAGACTCATCAGCAAATGAATTCTTCATAGGCTGAAGAAAAGTTGGCATATATAAAGCATATAATTGGGCATATAATTGGGCAAAGTGTGTAGAGTAAGAAAGCTAGATGTAATGTTAAGTGCAAGAAAATTAAAAATAATGTTACATACACTCTATTTGTATTCCTAGGACTTGTAAGAAGGGGAAGGTTGCTGCTTGATGCAGGAACCTGTCTTTCTCCACCTTTTCCAGCTGCTGGTCAAAAAGAATGGGAATAGACTATGTATGGTGATTTTAAAGAAATTTAGATTGATTCATATAGAAATTCACATATATTTAAAACACACACAGTTCTTTCTCATAAAACTGAGAGCTATTATTTCTTTACAATTTCTACAGCTATATAAGATCCCTGAATGGGACATAACAAGGTGTATTGATTTTGTTCCTTCAGACTAACACTAATGATTGACAAAGTCTCGGATTTTGTGTTTCTTAAAGAGTGCAGAAAATGGTTTATCAAACCGTTAAATCTTCAGGGTGATCCACAATACTGTTTTACTTGCAACTAGCTTGAAAAAATACAACAGTACCTAGGGAAGCTGCTATGGAAAAAAAAGGTCCACTGCTTTCCCAGGTACTTTTTTTTTCTTATTGCACCTCAGAAATTGTAGAGGATTGGCAGAATTGCTAATTTTATATATTACAAACACTTTACTACCTTCTACATTTATAATAATATAGTCCACCTGTTATCAATCATGCCAAAAAGATTGTTTACCTGAGAAAGTTATAAAGCTTGAAAGAAACTATGAAAATGATATATTTTATCACACTTTCTGTATAAATGTTTTCAGCTTAAGAAATAATAATACATTGAGCTAGTTGGATTTACATAAATAATAAACTGAACATAGCTATGAAGGAAGATTGAAAACTTTTCAGCAATTAAGTTTTAATTTATTTTTATTGAGTATAGGTGTAATTAAGGGCTGGTTTCACCAACAGTGATAACTTCTCCTGTTATTCTGGTGTACATTGGTCCAGGTATATGGCTTTATCACTGGAACTTAAAAAGCCCATTTCAGTATGAATTACAAACCCAGATAGAGAAATCATACCTTTGGTTTATGCATGTTAAATGACCCAGTAATTTCTCTTATTTCATAACAAAAAAGAAGCACTGTCTGCTGTTTTTGGTTGGTGCCTTTTCCTGTGCATATTGAAAATCAAAATTCTGTTTGTTTGGAACATAAGAAAACATGTATTACTTTGGAGCTCTGTAGTTTAGAAGCCACTCAAGTGAAAAAAGAAATAAAAAAAAGAAAGAAAAAAAAATGTTTGGGTCTGAAAATTCAGCTTATGACATAAAAAATAATTATGATGCTCTTGATTACTTTCTTCTTCTGAAAAATTAATGACAGTTACACAAATTGTTTCATGGGCTCTGGAAAGAAGACTGGAGATGGTAATTGAAAAGTTTGATTATATTTTTCTGTACTACAAAATATGTCAAGAGTGAAACAGGTTAATATGATAATATACAAATTTTTCAGTGCATAAATGCAGTGGAACAGTTCCATAAGTTACATAATGCTTTAGACAAAAAGTTTGTTAAAATAATAGTCAATCCTATGGTGCTAAATTGTTTAATTTATTAGTGAAAGTGATGTTCCTTGTTAACTAACTACTAATGTGTTGTATGGGAATTCCAATTCTTGCTCTATTTTTTCCAAAATTCTTGAGAACAGAATGTTTTATGAGACGTAACTGTGTCACAAAATCTATGTCAAGTATGTTGAAATAATTGCTTCATTCTCTGATCCATCTTGGTTACCTTCTATTTCTCTATTACTGCACATATTCATCAGCAACACTTTAAATTTCATCATTCTCCATAACTAAATTCATTACTCATTAGAGCATGATTTTTCTGTTTGCTTTACTTATTCAAATTTCAATCCATAAATGGTGGAAAGTTACTGGTAGTGCTTTAACCAGATTTGGTGGCTTTGGTAACCATTATACTGGTTGGTGAAACATCTGTTTTAACAAAATAGTTTTAATACCTTTCATCTGAATTGAATAAGATTATCATTATACAAATTAAAAGCAGTGTTAAAGTGAAGTTAATTTATTAATCAAGTTCAATGAGTTGCTTATTAAAACATTAAAGTCTCTGCTTGCTTGGTGTAAAAAAATGGGAACGTTTTCGGGAACATTACTTCTCCGTTCCCTGCTTGCTGACAACTGGTCACTATCTTCTTGTTCATGGTCTCTCCCACCATCAATGTGCAACATTATATTGTTCAAGCCAGCCACCAGAGGTTAGCACGTTGATGGGGAAGAGACCATGAATAGGAGGATAGTGACCAGTTGTCAGCAAGGCAGAGGTTGGAGACTTAATGTTTCCGAAAACATTCCCAAGCTTATACACCATGTAAGCATAGTGTTTAATGTTTAAATAAGGGACTTATTGAGCATGAAGATTATCATTATTGTGGAAATTGGCCCTAAGTGGTAAAGCAATGTTCTTCTTGTAAGTTATTTGTGTACACATTGTATTTCATTAGAAAAAAACAATTTGAGTGAATCAAATTTCTTAGCAATAAACTTGCCTTCTGTCAATAAACCGGAAATATGTGGTATTATGAATCTTCAGTAACAGCCCCTCACCTTTCATTTCTGCTTTTCCAACCAAATTAAAGCAAGAAAAGAAATGTATTATTTATGCCTTTGATCTCTTCAGGGGCAGCACAATGGCAGAATGGTTAGACCATTTGCCTTGCACCTAGGCAGCCTGGGTTCAATTCCAGGAGATTGCATGTGGGATTTGTGGTTGACAAATAAAGCATCTCTGTGGACTTTCTCTGGGTCTTGAGGTTTCCCCCCACTCTTTCCACCAATTGCTCCATCATCATCTTTCCTGTCATCCATTTCACCTACATTTCGTAACATCTACTTCCTCAAGTTTCATACTAGACATTAGGCTGATCCCCATCTGGATATACTATCTGATCTATAGCTGCTTTGCTCCTGAATAAGTGTCTGATGCCAAGTATTGGCGTGTAAGTCCTCCATATGAGGAGAGTAAGCAGGTGGAGAAGCTCCCAGTAATAAGATCTGGGTGACAACAAGAATGCAATAAGAATATTGAGAGCCCAAGATATAATTGCTTTACATGCTCCAGAACAGCAATGATGAATGTTTTACTACTGATGGGACAGTTACAGCCAAATTTATTATTCTTAATTTCCTTATGTACCACCAATTATTTTCTTCATACATTCACAGGGAACTCTGCTTTGTCTTTCAACTTTCCAATTAGCTTCTAGAAGTATAGCATGTTATTTAAAAAAATAAATCATATCATTTGTAAATATATTATACTGCTCATTCTCTTTTAAAAGTTTATAAAATTATAACATTTCTACAGAATTAACTGAAACACAATATTTATTAAAAGCACATTGTCATATATCAGCAAAGTAATACTGTCATTTGGTATATGAAACCTCATAGTTACATATATCTGACATAGAGCAGTGGTGGGTCCTAGATTTGTCATTTATTAAGGATTTTTTTGTTTTGTTTTTTGGAAATAAAATCTCTTGTTTCTTCATTTGGAAATGAACATTTTTATGATTTGTTTCATTACTTTTATGCTTGTACTGCTGCCAGAACCCTTTTAGACATGCCATGTAAAAAAAATGATAAAGTAAGATAAAATACAAGGCTCACAAGAAAAGAAGTACATGATTGATTTCATAGTTTTGTCATCTCTGCCCTGAAATAAGTGTGTTACTTAACAAATAGAGAATATTCTTCTCCCACTGCAGCTTTCTATTCCTGCTAATAGTAGAGTCAATCAAATTATAGTAATAATGCGTAGTTTTTCTTTTTAATCTCAAGATACTTATTAAAATTGGATTTATATTATACAATTTTTACTGTTTGCCTAAAGTTAAAATCAATTTTAATTTAAACCAAAGCACTGTTAATTTTGATTCTTAGGATAGGTATTATTAATTTATTACTATGGTTAAACTTATCTTTTAAAAAACTGGAATACATGATTTTTTCCCATTTGTCGTCACCACACCAAGGAACTGCACTTATATTTCAAAGGGACTAAATTGGGAAGTGAAAATTAAGGTAACTTCATATATTGTGTCATACCATGAATCATATTATAACCTCTATTTATTTGCATTTTAAGATGTGGGACTGGGACATGTGGATGCGGTTGCCTGAGGTGCGCAAGGGACGAGAATGTATCATCCCAGATGTTTCTAGAACATATCACTTTGGTGCTTCTGGCCTTAATATGAACTCATATTTTCAAGATGTCTACTTCAAGAAACATTCATTCAACACACAACCTTATGTTGAATTGAAAAATGTCGACAGGTAAAATCTTCTACCATCAATTATCTATAGTATCTAATGAATGTGTTATCTTATTAGCTTATGAAAGTGAATACTAAAATCAAATAGCAGCAAACTTTTATCAGTTATCTCTTAACCTCTGATTGCTGTATGGGAAGTTATATTTACAAGAATTAAAAGTGCTAAAAAGCATAAATTATGCACTACTGGGTATTCATTGATTCTCCTGTGAATTATATCACAGAATCAGAACAAGTAGAATTAATGTGCTTTTGAAAGTTAATTACCACTTTTGAAACTGCAGCAAATTAATTCCATATGTCCATTACTATAAATTCTAAGGTTCTCATCAGATGTGAAATGAAGCTGTGATAGATGGTGTACTACTGTATGGAATTATTCACATCAGGTCATAACTCTGAAAATAAGAAGGAATGTGGAATCACTTAAAAATGAGTCAAAATTATAAACACTTTAAATTTCTCCACTTACATGTTAGTTGACGAATTAACTGAGGATAGGTAGGACGCTCTCTGAAACTAGTCTTAAATAAAGACCAACATGTAAGTGGAGAAGTTTAAAGTGTTTATAATCTCGACTCATTATTAAACGCTTCCAGTAGTGGTGCTCCACTATATACAAATATTCCTAACCATTGATATAAGAAGGAACGTACTTACACTTAATTTTTCTGTTATAGTGTAAAGAAGAACAATTATGAAGAAATGATTGTGAGTATGATCAAAAGAGGAATGGTTTTGGACCACAGTAAATCACCATGTGAAGAAAACTTCATTCCAGATAAAAAGGTACCTAATATAGAGGATACTATAATATAATGTTTGTAGCAGTATTGGCCTAAAGGGTTGATTTGGATTGCATATTTGAAAAGTTACATTGAGACTGAAATATTATCTTCCATAGATTCACTTCAATTGTTCATCTTCATTTTTTATTCATCTAATTGCACATATTAGTGTATAATTTGGCATCATATTTTTGGAGGCAGCCCTGGCATGAACTAATGCACTACTCAAGAGTATCAGTCTGTATGTCTTACTACTTTTGATCCAGAGGTTCATAGTTTCCTTAGACATTGCTTTAGGCTGCCTAAAAGAGAGGGATAGAGGTAAATGCTAGAAAGTTTATGGGAATGATATTATAATTAACAAGAAAGTTGTTAACAATCGTGTTACAATTGACTCAAATTAATACTTAAGAAAGTTATTATTAAACAAAATCTCTATTAGTTAGCAAAGCTTACCTGCATAGTGCTCTCAAAAACACAGCATGCAACATTATTATTAAATATATGGGGGGTGTAGTTCATTATTTTTATAAATACTACAAGCTGTGAAATGTTATATCCAGTCTTTTATTTCTCATCACCCCAAGCATCCACAAATATGAATAATTATTTTAGTACCAGTATTTACACATATTATTATGTGAGGAACATAATGTAAAATATCTTATGTGTTTCATTCACATGACTTTCTCTACCTAATCAGCAAACAAACCCCTTACATAAAATTATTCTTTTATCTGATGATTATTCTACCTTCTCACAATCAAAATGCTGTAGCCCTTCAAATAATTTTCATGCTAATCATGACAAAAATTAGCAGAATGGGCTTATTAATTAATTCTTTATAAGCAGAAGGGAACTAAGAGTATATACTATGCTAAAGTGAAAATCAAATGTTTTAATACCTGTCGCAATGTGATTGTCATTGAAATTCAGTTCTCTTTGATGGCCAGGAATAAAACAAAAGAAACATGGATGACTTCTGTTTGAGAAAAGTGGTAAGCATTTTAAAGTTGAAACCAATAACAAGGAGTATCTCAGAAATGGTAAGTTCCACAACAAGAATGTACAGGGCATATATTATGTGTTTTGACAAGATCTATATTTTTGTGAAATAGGTTTTTGTCTCCCTTATGGTTTACCAGTTATGTAAAACTCATCCAGAATGCAGAGGACTTCAGAGGCTATTCCTAACAAATTGAAGTAAACATTTAATTCGCCATGTAAATATCTTTAACTTTTAAGTACACATACTCGTGTATAAAATACACCACCTTAACTGAATACATTACTTGTAATGTTTAGATTCTCCCTGTAGCACTGTAGAGCCACCTATGCTATTGTAGCAGTGAATAGAATGACCGCTAGCAAAGACATTGTCATCAGCATTATTATATTTGAAATATGCTTTGTATGAGAATAAATGTCTTGTCTGGTGAACAAAATACACCACGCATGTGGTTAAGTAGGTAAGTATATCTAATTGTTTTGTGTTTTCTTAATTATTTACTATTTCTTTAGAATTTAAGACTGTCTCAATCTCTCAATTACTTTCGTAGGGATCGTGTACAAGCTAGAAAACCCAAGCTAGAAAACCCAGTTGTTGGACTGAAAAAGAAATTAATCTTTTCGCTCAAGCTATAGCTACAGAAGAATCTAAAAAAGAATATGGGAATATTTTTGAAAAAGATATGTCAGAGGATGGATTATTGAAGAAGATTATCACTATTTGGAGTCAGAGTTAGAAGAAAATATAAGTCAGTCAGAACAAGAACTAGATAATTCCAATCTATATGAGGGAAGTGATGAAAATTTTGTAGCTAAAAATAAAACATTATGGACAAAAATCCAATTGTAAGTAAATTTAGTAAAACAGGTAGCAAAAATATTGCAAAACATTGCTTGGCCTTAAACTCGGTGCAAGAAACGTTCCCGACAAAGGAAGCACCTTAGAAATGTTCACTCATGACATTATTGAAAATATTGTTTGGTGTTTAAACTTAGAGATTGGAAGAGTGAGGATAGACTTTGAGTGAACTAGAGATGCAAGGGAAACTACAAGGACTGCTGTGTTTGTTTGGCGCTAATAAACAAAGTCATACAGAATTTAGTGAACTATGGACAACTGATGGACTTAGGTCAGAAATATTTAGAGCATGTATGGGTTGTAATAGATTCCTGATCTTACTTGCTGCCATTATATTTGATGATAAGCATACCAGACCTAACAAGAGAAAGAATGACAAACTGGCTGCAATTGGTTCGCCATGTGTCCTATGTTCCAAAGAAAAACTGGTAGTAAATTTGCTTTCTACTATGCACAGTGAGTCTTCAATTGATCCTGAAACCAAAAAGTCTGGCATAATAATAGATTATAATAGCTATAAAGGTAATGTTGACACTGGATAAATTATGCAATACTACAGTATCAAGAAGAACAAGAAGATGGCCTTTGGCTATATTTCTTCCAACTCCTAAATGTAGGAGGAATAAACAGTCAAATTCTATATAATGGAACACACATTGATGGACGTCCTAAACACAGAGAGACTATTTGAAACTCTTAACAATATCTTTAATGAAGCCACACCTTACAGAAAGAGTTCAGCTAAAGAGCCTACCTTCAGATATTCAGTTTTCCCTATGCATATAAAGGAGGCAAGAAGAACAGTAGGAAAAAGAAATGCTACCAGCCAAAGTAAGACGATGGTGCTTTTCTTGTGAGAGAAAGAAGAACGGAGTACAACTACATGTCATTTGGTGAAAGTAAAAGACCAGTGTGGAAAAAAAAAAAAAAACTTCTGTAACAGTAATCTTTTGTTTAGAATGCAGCAAACAGAGTTGCACCATAGTACAGTGGACTGAAAACTTTGACCTGTTAATAATTAATGCACACAAATTTAAAATTTACCTATGCATTCTAGGACCCAATACTGATGTAATAATTGTATTCACATTTTTCTCTTAAAGTAATAAATAAATGTTTAGTTATTTCAATTGTATTTCCTTATTTTGACTAAAAAAACAGCTTCTGTGTAATACATATATCTCTGGTAAATCTAAAATATTTAATTAACAAAATTCCCTGTCATTTTTGGACACTTCTGCTGGGTGGTGTATGGAATACACCATATGTATACTTGTGTTACACAAGTAGGCGTGTGTATTTAAAGGTTAATGCACAGTATTTTAATCAAAATTGTTAGAGCCATTTTTGAGCAAATCAAAAATTTGAAAAAATCTTTTGGAGGCAGGGGTGGGGGGATTTTCCTTAAAATCTTTCTGTTGCATCCTTGGAAGATGATAAACTTAAATACCAAGTTTGGTATTTAACCAAGTTATTGTCTTTAAGAGCACCACAGTTGATCGAACCTTCCAATTGGGTACTCACAGCACCATTTATCTAGGCAAAACATTACACAGCTCTCACCTGAAATCACACAAACTGAACAGGCTTGCCATTTGTTCTGATATGTCACACCACTTTGAAGTTCTCTTCCTTTAATGTATGTTATCAATGATGTAAGAATTAGATAGTAAATTCTGTTATAATTGTAATGGTATACATTAATAGCTATGTTTATTTTATATGACAACCATTGTAAATGTGATTGTTACAAAACCCAATATCCTATAATATTTTATGGTGTGTAAAATTCTGATTCTTCTGGTCACCTTCTGCACTTGGTCCCATACCTGTTATACCTTTGGTCATGTTCACTCAAATGAGCTGGTTTGTCAATTCTCCATTGCCAGATTCATAATGCAGAAGGCATATATAATAAACAGTTTCATTATACACAGAGTTAATGGACTACACCAATATATTTTCAGAGAGTAAGGAGTTGTCTTAAACAAGCAATGGAGACCTATCTGTTCAAATTTCGAAGTTGGCTCCACATTTCTAAAGTACCAGTACACCACTGGCCAATGATAATACCATTCAAGAGCAGAACACACAAAAATGAAGAAGCATTCAGATCGTACCTCTTTGGTGCAATGGTTATGCCATTAGCCTTAAAATAATAAATAGTATTTGTTTTGGAGATTTCTTTCCCTTGTTTCCTTTCTTTTCTTTCTTGTAAGTAGACCATAATGCAGTATTAGCCTAAGTTTTTAATTCACGTTGCAAGTTATGCATTTTATTTACCTCAATTATTTTTTTGTAGGGAGAGGTGATCATCATGTTCATTAAAATGGAAGAACCAAAGGACTTTGTTACTTGGCTACAAGTAGCTAAGGTATGTAGGCATTTTTGTTCATTTATATTATGCATACTCATGTAATGGCCCTTAACAGCTTTACCAAAACTGTAAGTGTAAATCAGTACATACTGTCGTTAAAAATAAATTGAAACAACCAAGGAGATAGGTATTACGTAAGTGATGATATTATTGCCAGTCATCTTCATTAATATCTTTTATTATTTATCCATTATAACCATGTTTTATAATACATAAAAAGTGTATACATTATTTATAATTTACATCAAGTGAAAGTTACAGTTTAACAATAATTACAGATTTAGAAATTCTTCTCACTATAAAAACTATAGTTTTTTTAGAGTCAATGAATGCTCTTTATGCATTTAGGTAGTTTGTTATATAGATGCAGGCCAGAATATTTTCATAATGTTTAGTACTGTGTGAATTTATAAATAGACTGTATTTACCTCTAGTGTTGTATCTGTGAACCTCTAAATTATTTTGAATGAACTTAAGAGTACTTTCATACAGATAAAAGTATTATACTAAGGTCGACTGATAAGTCCCAGGCCTCACACAAATATGGCGCCACTAATGGTAGCATCATATAGTTTAATTCTATACTAACTTGTATCCATAGTCAATAGCTTGTTAACTTTTTGAATGACAGCATTTTAAACAAGACAACTTTCGAATTTTCACAAAAATGGAGGATTTGGACAAACGAGCAGTGATTAAATACTTCCATTTGAAAGGCTTAATGCCTAAAGAAATCAAAGAGGATATGGACAGTACATTGAAAGACTCTGCCCCTTCATTTTCAATCATTAAAAGGTGGGTTGCAGAGTTTAAAATGGGACGTACGAGTACTAGTGATGAGCCTCGCTCTGGATGCCCTGTAGAAGTGACTACTCCAGAGATCATTGAAAAAATTCATTGTCTATTACTGGAAGACCACAGATTAAAGTTGTTTGAGATAGCAGAGGCTGTAAACATATCAAAGGAATGTGCAGGTAATATTTTAAGTAATGTTTTGGGCTTTCACAAGTCTGTGCAAGATGAGTGCAGTGTTTATTGACACCTGATCAAAAGTTGCAAAGAAAAACTGTTTCTGTTAAGAATGTGGAGCTCTACCATAAAAATCCCAGTGAATTTTTTAGATGGCTTATTACCATGGATGAAACTTGGATACATCACTACACTCCAGAAAGTAAATTACAGTCAAAACAGTGTATTGCATCAGGTGAAAGAATTCCAAAAAAGGCGAAGTAAATTTTGATAGCTAACAAAATTATGGCGATTGTTTTCTGGGATGCACAGAGAATTATTTTTATGATTACTTGGAAAAGGGTAAAAGTATCACCGGTGACTACTACGCAAGCTTACTGCTTACTGAAAAAAAAACCTCATTTGACAAAAAAAAAAATCTTGTTTCATCACGACTGCTCCAGCCCATCATTCAGTCATTGTAATGGGAAAAATGTATGAATTAAAGTTTGAATTGCTTGAACATCCACCCTATTTTCCAGATCTAGCACCAAGTGACTACCACCTGCTCCCAAACCTAAAAAAATTTCTTGGAGGATGAAGATTTCACAGCAATGAGGAGGCCATTGATGTGGTATTCAGCTATTTTGAGGACCTTGATGAATCATACTACAGAGATGGTTTAATTAAATTAGAACACTGATATGACAAATGTATTAGCCTTTCTGGAGATTATGTTGAGAAATAGAGCAAAAAAAAAATGTTTTTTTTAAAATGCTGTTTTCTTTGAGAGGCCCGGAACTTACCAGTCAATCCTCATACATAGGGTACTTGATAAAGATAATATCTTTAATTACTTAGAGTATGGTTTACAACTATTTGTAGTGAAGAGATCTGCCATAATTCTAATTATTTTCTTCTTTATTCACGTTATCTTTGTAATTTGCTCAGAAAATATTACCATATACTGTGGTAATGGATATATGCTACACCAGACATACATTTCACTGCCCTTATTAGGAAGCAATTTTACTCTGCTGTTTTGTCAATGTAATGTTTCCCAATTCAAATTTTATTTAATATTAGACACAAGATTTGTTTCCTTTTTATGTATTTTGTTAATTTTGGAATAATTGCTTCTTACTGAGATTCTTATGGGCTGTTTTCTCTTGATGTAATATTAGCATGTTTGTATTGAAGCAGTCCAGAATGCATTACGAACTCTTATCTATGTGTGAATTTGCCTTGTTCTTGTTTTTTCCCTTGATAGAATCATTGTAACACCCACAAAAAATGTTACATTTATGGCTGTAATATTATTTACATTATTAGCTGTCGTTTATACAGGTTGTTTTGAAATGATACCAAACAAACATAACAGTGCTATACCTTATACTTCAACTAGTCCTAAGTTTGATATTACAAATTCAAAACTCTTTTTAGGCATGTTTTATGTAACATTGAAAATTACATTATTTTGAGATTAGGCAGTGCACGAATCACTAGTGTGTGATGCCGACATATTCACATCTCACATGGTGTTTCTGGCAAGTACATGTCATTAAAAACAATGGGGTTTCTCCATGTTCATTAGCAGAAGACCTATTCTAGATTTCATGTAAAAGAGCAAAGGGCAGTTATATATGCAAAAGACCATTTGTCACTGACAGTTTCAAGGTGGTTCTTGAATATATATAAAACATACATATTTTGCCCTAACCATAAGTATCTTGTACTCATTATCCTGATTATTTTATACTTATCCTAATAGTAAACTCTCAACAATTTACTGATAATATCAACAAGAACTTGTTAAATGTTAATTTATAATTACGAGATAGGCACTTAAAAACCTTCTTGTCTCACTGCAAGAGGGATTTGTTTTTGTTGTATTGTGATAGCATTGTTGTCTCTATTTTTTTTATCAGTTCCTTCCTCCATCTTCAAGACAATAATATTAAATGTCCTCTAAAAGATAGTATTAACAGTGTAGGTATCCCAGCATATTTTTCCAACCATTTCCTTTTATTCATTGCCTATTATGATGAAATTGTGTATTGGAAGACTAATAAAATTACTAAAGGTATAGGTCCTTTAGGTTCATTGGACCAAGAATCCCTTAATGTTAGCTAACCATTGTGTAGTATATTGGTATGTTTATGAAATCACTGGGAAAGGACATTCCCACCTCGGATAGCATGGGCCAGGCATGTGGCTTTGTTCCTGGGTTGCTGCCTAACCCACTTGACCCGAAGTGTTTTACAGTGAAAAATATATTTTTTTATCACATAGGATCTGAGCAACAATCACAAAGGATCTGTATCACAAACAGTTTGAGTCTCCACATCTTGGTTAGGTGTCATTTTGAAACATCCTGTACACATATAAATAAGAGAGAGCCAAGTACAGATCCTTCAAGTATGCTGTATTTGATTGTGCTATTACCTGAAAGCCAAACTTTGACTTCATCTCTTTCTGTATCAAAATATTCTATTTCAAACAATTCTGTTTCTTATTATCTGGATATGACTTGAACCAATTTAATGCTAATCCCTCATACCATACATGGAATAATAGTGTATGGTCAACCGAATCAAACCCATTTGTAAGGACCAAGAAAATGCCCATTCCTAAGTGCTTATTATCCAATGCATCATACACTTCTTTCTCTTCTTCTTTTCCATCTGCTTACCCTCATATGGATTTACACCCTCAGGACTTACAAGTCAGTGCCCACGGTCAAACGCCTTATGAGGAGCAGATGGGCAATGGATCAGATAGAATATCCAGGGATGGGGGATCAGTCAAGTGTCTGGTATCAACATGAGGAAGTGGATGATATGAAATGTAGGAAAAATTAATGATAGAAAAAGTAATAATGGAGCAGTTGGTGGATTGAATGGTGGGGAAACTAGCAGGTTTTCTTCGGCTTCCGAAGAAAACCTGCCCAGATGCTGCCTTGTCCACCGCAAATCCCACAAGCAGTCCCATGGGTTGAATGCGAATCATCTAGGTGGGAGGTGTGTGGTCTAACCTCTCGATCATGGCACTACCATATACTTTTTCAATAAACTTTATTACTATAGAATTTGTTGACTTATTTTTCCTAAAACCATTTTTGTATCACTTATTTTTTGAATCTATCCAAGAAGCTTATTATTTTTCTGTGAGTTATTTGCTCAATATCTTTTCAAAAGTTGAAATTACTGTTATTGGTCTGTAATTCTCTATGTCTCCTTTGTTATCCTTTATATAAATAGGTTTCATTTTTGCCTCTTTTAACCTCTCAGGAAATAGCCCACTTGACAGTGAAAGATTTATTAAATATATGAGTGCTTCAAATAGAAAAGAGGAGCATTATTTTTATAAATCAGTTTGGTACCCATCTATTCCTGCTAACTTTTTATTCTTCAATTTTGAGCTGCATTTTAGACTGCCCTTGGATTTTATTTCACTTCTAATTATTTGCCACATGGGCTTAGATTTATTATCCTTTTAATTGTTTAATCATGATGTAACATGGCCAATTTTCTGCCATAACCTTATTTTCCGTCATAAATTTGCTCAAGAACCTTAATCTATCACTTGACTTATGCATTCCAGCTGTGATTCATTTATTATTTACCTTGCACTAGCCAACCTGAATGTGTAACAGAAACAAAACCAATTGTTCTTTACTAAAGTGACCATGCTAATCATGGAAACAACCATGAAATTCTCCAATTAGCTCTAGTCTCTAAACTATAAGGGGGATGGCTATATATCAGTTAATGATTTTTATAATCCCTTTTCATCTTCCCAATATTGCCTTTGAAATTCCATGGATTCTAAACAACATTATGTTGTTTCCTGTGGATAACATATATCCATTTTTAGCCTGAGCTTATAGCAGCAAGCGAAGAGGAAGGGAGGTAGAGCATGCAGTCTATGGTGACACATTGAGGCTCAGTTTTTATCTGTAACAGTTATGCTGTTTTCATATGCTGGAAAAATGTGATAAAAATTGTTGTAATAATGCTTCAGTTCTGTTTAATTCAATTCAAAATGCTCTGTAACTCAAACTCTGCTGACAACTTTTGCTATATTTATGGAAAAGCAACTCTGAAATCACAAAAAGACCAACATACAATGCAAACATTTAATACACAAGAAATGTTCAAAATAGTCTTCCAGAATAAGAGCAATTGAGGCTGTTAGGCAACGATTTAAGACAAAGGTGTAAAATAAATTAATGAGATGAATAAACAGTTGAATACTCTTTCAGTATAAAAGTATAGGGATGTCATTTGAAATTTCTGGGGGTGAAACCTAAAATGAAATTAAGACCAATTTTAAGCTTCCCCTCAGTATCAAGTTGACATGTTTTTTTTGATTAAATTAAATGTAAATAAACTGTTATTTAGTCTGTGACGTTTTGAAATGAAAGCCATTTATATTTATCCATCTATTTGATTTAAAAAGCATTTCTGAATAATAAATGCCATCGAGTCAGGCTTGAAACTTGACAGTATAAGTAGCTCATATGCAAAGCACTCAATAGGTGAATCTCCCTGCCTTATCTGGTCATAGGCCTTGTTTTTGTGTATCATAAAAATGAACTTTGCTACCGAGTATATCCTAACTCATCAATATTAAAGAAAAATTGTGATGAGCTAAATAATTCATATTTTTTCACAGTTGTTTATTCATGGAAAGTCTACATAAAATTGCCCTAAATGTTTATTTCCTGTCAATATTATGATGCTTAAAAACCTTTTAATGGACATAATTATGTGCATATTATAGAAGTTTACAATGCATGAATTCATACATTTTAAAGGGATTGTTAGCATAAAATTCCTGTTCGTCGTGATAAGGTCAACAACTAAATCCTTAAGAGATTTACTGTTCTTAGCTGGCTAAGGTAGATAAGGCTGCTGACATATTTTGCACATCAGTAGAGTATTCACCAAACTGGCTTGACAGCAGCACAAACTGCCAATACATGTCACTGACACAACCAGTTTGGTGGGGCTTAGCTTAAGAAAAAATACCTTTCAACACATGTGCAAATGCACACGCACACACACACACACTCGCACATGCAACGCACACAGACACACACACACACACACACACTCACTCACACTCTCTCCCTCCCTCTCTCTCAACACGGTTGATAACATGGAAAATACATCCTAAGAAACTCTAATGTGAAGTTGATTCTTAAGATACAATGAAGGAGGTAGAGCTAAATTGACTTTTTTCCTTAGAAATCCAATGTTATTTTCAGCATAATAACAGCTTTTGTTGCACCGTAGTTTGTAATTTGTTAGTCACTTCATTATTAACTGCAACTAGAAGTTTGCATTTGAGGTTCAATAATATAGTTGAACCCCAGTGTGTGCAGCTGATGTGCTTTTCATTATATCTCAAGCATTCAACTGTGTGTTACAATTTCTTGTAATGTAATTGACCTATTGAGATGCAACAAATGCCATACTTAATGTTTTTTCCATGTTATCAATTGCATCACCATAAAAAAGAGAGGTCTTTATTTAAGAAAATTGCAAGCTTATTTTTAAAATTATATTTTCTTACATTTTTAAATGGTATCAAGCACTTTAATGATCATCTTCCCTGCCTTCCTGCCATGGAAAGCCATTTTTTGTTTCAGAGATACTTGTGACAACTCCCCCAATATACGTTATAAATCACTATTTAAAGGAAGTAAAAGAAAATTTAACAAACATTTTTCAAAAATATTTGAATGCACAAAAATATTTAGGATGTTTTGTTTTTAAAAGCAGTCATGTAGTTGAAATATGATTGCATGATCCAGAGGAAATCCGAAAATGTGTGTGCTGTTCCTATTACTGAATTAACTACATATTGCAAAACTTTTTATTGAGATACTGATGAAGTTGAACTGTGTAGATTTCTTTAGAATGTTTACATAATGCCACTTGAATGAGAATTCTCCCATGAAGCAACCCTTTTATTTATGCATAAGCTGAAAGTTTTTTTTTTTTCAAGAAGAGGTAGTGTTAAAGATTAAACATGGGGCTTGAGCCATAGTACAAGGTACAAGCATGCTTATGAATATCTTCTTCGTGGCTCTACCTCAGCCAAATAACAAATGCTTGACCATTCATGGTAATGTTATATAATGTACTTACTATAAATATTACTGGAAGCTAATAAAACATGGCTTGTTCATTATTAATTAGGTACTGCATCTCACTTTCAGTGTTTCAAGATCTGGGACCTGGATGCTCGAGGATACCATAAAAGTATGTGGAGAATGCACATGAAAGGCAGTGAAATGCTTGTAATTGGTGTTCCAAATTCTGAATATGCGTAAGTAAAATATTTTCTGCTGTTTGCTTTGTGGCAGCAGTTAGAGAAAGCAGATTTATGGTTCCTAGCTTGAAGTACATATATTCTGTATCATCAAAGTTCTATACAGTATTAAGCAAAAAACATTTGAATAAGTATACATAAAATTCATATTTTAGGATCAAATTTTTATACAAATGTAAGAATTTTATATTCATATAACATGAGAGTTAAATAAAAATTGACAACAAAAGCTGGAGTTGTAATCATTTTTACAAGATTTTTCATGTAAAATCCCTAAATAACCAGCATTTGCCACATCTGTCTGTCACATAATTTTAAAAAATATTAGTAAAGTAGTTTCATTTGGCTGTAAAATCTGCATTCATAATAATATAAATAAACATATTTTGTTAGGTCAGTTAGTGTTAATTAATTGTTTTTTCGCACAAACCATGTGTAGGACAGGAGTTGGTAGAGTCAGACTGAAAATTTGAATGCTATAGCTGAGATTTGAACCGTGGATCTCCCAGTATCTAGCCAGTTGCTTTAACCACTGAGTTACCATGGCAACATGCTGACACTGCATTACATTCCTCAACTGACTTGCATGTTTCGTGGTAAACCACAAGGTGGTCTCAAATTATTTTGAGATGACATACCCCAATGGTGATTTACAATATCCTAAGTACTTTAAATTTTGGACTTATTCATAGTTTAACCAATTATTATTCCAATTAGTGTTAATTGTTTTTTCCACACAAGCTGTGTGTAGTCTCAGTGGTTAGATCAACCTGCTAGAGACTGGGAGATTCGTGGTTCAATTCGCATTTAGCATTGAATTTTTCAGTGTGACCTGTTAAAACACTTGTTATGTTGTCATAATTAATTATTAACTAAAGATTGGAATATTTCATGGCTACAAATTGCCCTAAAATCACTTTTTGCATCATTAATTAGTATGCTGGCATTTTAGTGAAATAGAATTTTCCTGATTCAATTAATAAAATTATTCATCAGAAATCAAATTTCATTTTGAATCATGTTTTGACAGTGTCATAAAAGAATAAATATTGTAAAATACCACAAGGTGAATGCAGGAAGAGTTCCTTTCATTTAAATTTTTACCTGTGTGTGGCTACTGAAGTATTTTAACAGGATTTGAAGAAGTAGGTGTTGAGCTAGCAGCATTTATGAGATTCAGTCTCTTTGGCTCACCTTAACCCAATTGTGTCATATTTAAATGCCTATTCAACTAACCCAAAAATCAGATTTAAATCCCATAGCAGTGAGGGTCAGCTTAAAAATGATTTAAAATCAATCAATAATTATTGTTTGTTGAAAATTTGCATGCACAATATTAAAAGCCTGCCATTGAGTTTGATAGACCTGAGCATTTTTAATCTCTCCCTACTCTGTTTCACAAAACATTTGAGTGTCAAGGCAACTGTTTTGCTTCAGTACAATTAAAGGTGTAATGTTTGCTTTAGACATCAAAATAATTAAAGTAATATAACCCATAATTTCATCTTCTGTAGTATTAAACCATTTTTCATTGTCTTTCAACATTTTTCTCTGAGGATTGTTTAACTGCCTGGCTGCATAAGCATTGGTTTCATCACATATTTTGTCAAAGGTTCCAAAAACGTTGTAAATCCAGATCATATCTGTGATACATGCTTATTCAGTAAGTCTTTGCAAACACTTACATGCAGTAAAAGGGTAGAGAACAGGATTATTGTCAGAGAACAGAATTATTGTCAGTTTTAATCCAGTTCCAGTAATACTGTTTTTTCTGCATTGTAATATGAGCATATTTCAAAGGGCCTGGCACTTCATATTGGTTTTATAATTACTTCCCTTGCTGCTCTGTGCACTAGATTCATCACCACTGTCACTAGAACTTTCTTCAGACTTTTTCATGCTCAGAAAATCTCCACTTCCACTTATCACTCTGTACATTTTGTAAATATTTTCTCAAAATCTCTAGTCATCGTCACAGATTTAATTTGTGGCCATGCTACTGATGTGAGTGAAATAATGCTAAGATAACATTATTTTTCCTTGGTTGAAACACAGTTGGTGATGGTCATACTGGGGGAGTTATAAACATCATATGTCAGCATTGCGTAAAAAGACATCTGTCAGAAGGGACCTAAACTACGTGGAGTTATACAGAGATGCAGCATTATGAGCTGAGCTCATCATGCACTTCATATGCCAAAAAGGAGTGTGTGAACCCTGTGTGAACCCTCTTAAAGGTGCATACAGAAGCAATACCTCTAATATGAGTTGAATCCCTTTGCAAAACTACATTCTTTGCTCTTTTTATAGACTTTTATGACTTAATGTGAGCATGACATTACCACATAAATGTGTATGTGTGTGTGTGGCTCATTCTGTTTCACTGCATCAAAAGGAATGCTTGGACTTGGATTACTACATGTTGAAGTACCTGAGAGCAAATAATTTGTTATTCTCTAGTAAACCCTAAATTACTTTCTGAACTGGTGGAATGGTGTCAAGCTTGCTATATAGTGCTTTTCTTTGTCTAGAAAAAATTCAACTGAAGTTGTATTGTATGAATTGTCTCTAAATAGTTTGCCATATCTGTACCCAGCATATTGAAAGACAACCTTTCACAGTGTGGATAAGTACATTTTGTCCTTTGTGATTTGAATACAGTGTTAATAACAACTTGGTGAAGTGGTCAAAGACACTTTCTTGTGTGCAATATATGCAGTTCTTTTCATATATAGTGCTCCTTTAAGGATAAAAATGTATTTTGTATTGCTGCATTTCAGGCGCAGAGTCTACATACTTTTAATATTTGTCTCTTGATTATTTATGTATGGTAAATTGCCAAAATATGTTGCATATTTGTTGTGATCATGTTTGTAACAACCATTGCAAGATAAATCAAATTTTGCACACTATAATTTATTTTCACACCTATTCTTGCAAATTATTAATATAAAAGCCTATTTTTCTATCAATCATATTGAATGTTGAGATAACAATGTGCTATACAGCAAGCAGGGCATGCATTTACTGCTTTAGTGCAGCAAAACTATTGAAAAGCTGCAGAGATTTTGCAGCAAAAAAATTGTATACATGTTAATGACAATTACAAAATCCATGTTGAAATCAGTTTAAATATCATACACAAATGCAGACCTTTATTTATATTTGACTTTTTTTTTTAAAGGGGCACATGTCATGCTGAGTAAATTTTTAAGTTGGAATTTGAGATTATATCAAACAGATCTTCACCTTAAGTAACTATGCTATATTTTATTGAGTTATAAGTTTCATTAATTTTCACCCTTTAAAAAAAAAAAATACAGCTAAACTTTAAATAAATAATATAAAAAATACCTGAAATTTATTTGTTTTTTTAATTTCATATTATAATTTTTCAAAGGCATTTAAAATATTAAATGTTACAGTTTGTGTTTCAAACCTCAATAAGTAGTTAATAATTTAATACCAATACTGTTATTATCTATGTTAAATGTTTTCATTGTTTTTATTTTGTGCCATTTTTATGTACAGTTGGCCATGAAATGATTTCTGTAGAAATTCCTGTATTCTTGAGGAATGTAGGTTTTGATTTTCAACAGGTTTATTCATCAGGTAAAATTTCCTTTTAATAGAAATTTTTCTAGAAGGGTGCAATGGTGCTGCAGCAGCTGTATTAGAACTAAGACCCAAAAAAGAAAGTGTGGTTGGCAGGATTGTGTATTGTTGAATACCTCTTGATGTAACCCTTTCTTTCGTGAGAATATAGGAATTTATATTAAATACTGATTAAGAATTTAATTATTTCATTTCTGAGTTTTCTCTCGTCACCTTAGAGATGACACACTTTTTGTAGTGCAATTTCCATCAGTTTTTTTGAAATCCAGAATATCTCTGTTTGCCACTTCTTTCACAACAAACTTTCCTGGTTTAGAACTCTATAAAATGACAAGTAACCTCATGAAATGAAAATAGATGTATCACTTTTGTTTTCTTCTTTTTTTTTTTAAGGAGTTAAGTGTTGATTCCATAATCTTAGTCACGTGGTAAAAATTGTATTTTCTTATATCAAGGGAGTGAGAGAAGATAGCAAGAAAGTGTCTGATTTGTATTTTGGCCAACAGATTTTTTTTTTTTTTTTTAAAGAGGCGGAAGTCGGAGAGGTATACCCATTCCAAAAAACAAAAACAATTACCTTTGTTGGCCTAAGTTTCTCACTCAACTGAGGCATTACAACCACCTTTTCAAACTAATAAGTTTGCCTTGTGATTTCTTGCATGATGTTATCACTAAGTTTCTGTAGATTACACAGGGATTGCTGCTGCTGCTGAGCTTAGATGAATGAACAAGAACATCTTTAACTTGTTATACTGCCTGTTTGGGAGCAGATGGTCAGCATTTATTTAAGGCAAGGACTCCAGTGCACCTTTGCCTCAGATCTCTTGCACAGTGGAGAGAGGCCACAAGCGGGGTTACCTTGTAATTTAATGACCCTATATATGCCTATATATATTTCTTTCTTTCTTTTTACATATGTATATTCTAATTGACAAGCCTTACCATATAGCTCAAGATTTGTTTTCAGAAATATACTTCAGTGACTAAAGAATTCAATGTATTTTGTCACAATAAATGTTTTAAGTTGAACATATACTCACAGAAATTAATGAAATTCAGTTGTTCAAACCTTTACATATGAGCAACTGTTAGGTGTCCATAGAAGTGAAAATATACGAGGGTCAGTTAATAAGTAATACTGCCTATTTTTTTCCTCTCCTGAACTAAGTAAGCTATGTGAATAATTTTAATTTAGCACAATTCCTCAAACCTTCTTCTCCACTCCAATAACAACTTCATACGTCAACCAGTGGCAGCACTGCTTCCTGTTGCAAAATGGCTGACATCAATGTTCATATTAGACAGTGTTCTGTCATTGAAAATGCCTATTCACATTCATGAAAGGCTTATAAAGATGTATAGTGATGCAACAGTGGATGTCAGCATGGCTAGAAGATTGGTTCATCGCTGTAATGAAGCTGAAGGGCCAACACTGTTGGCAGCTGATAAACAGTGAAGTGGCAGATTGTGACTGCAGTGACTCCATGTAACATTGGGCAAGCGGATGAGATTATTCAAGCTGACCAGCGGATAACAACAAATGAATTTGTCGCATTATCTCAGTAAAGGCAGCATAGTGACAATTATTCAGAACTGGGGCACTCAAAAGTTTGTTCATGGTGGATACCCAAAATGTTAACTTGAGCAGAATGTGATACAAAAAACATTAGCCTTGGAACATTTGCATTTCAATTTGGAGGGAGAGTAGCCCCTGGACAAAATTGTGACTGGCGACAAAATGTGGGTTCATTTTTTGAACCAGAATCAAGGTGACACTCCATGAAATGGCATCACATAACCTCACCAAGGAAGAAAAATTTCAAAACTCGCCATCGGCAGGGAAAGAGATGGCGATTGTTTTGGGATGCAAAAGGTGTGATTCTGGTTGATTTTTTGGAGCAGGGATGCACAATAAATTCTATGCTATTGCATAGACTATGGGCACTATGTCAGTACCCTCAAAAAGCTGAAAGCAAGTCTTCAGCAAGTTCGCCCAACAAAAACCATGTTCTGCATTTGCATGACAATGCAAAACCACACACAAGCTGTCACACCATTGAAGAGATTGTGAAAATTGGATGGGAAGTATTGCCTCATCCCCCATTCATCCCTGACCTAGCACCATCCAACTTCCATCTGTTTGGACTGCTGAAGGAAGCTTATTGCAGGATTCACTTTCCAGATGTGAAGGCCATGAAAAAAATCTGTTTGCCAATGGCTTCAGAAGCAAGACTGTGCATTTTACCACACAGGAATATATGCCTCATTAATAGGTGGAATAAAACTGGAAAAGGATGGGAATTGCATTGAAAAGTGACAATTTAATCCTCGGTGATGTGGCTTTCATGCTGTGTAATCAATGTTTAATTTTCTTATTATAAGTTAAAAGAAAAAAAAAATGGGAGGCATTAGTTCTTGATTGACCCTCATAGGTGGAAATGTTTCATTAAATAAGAGAGAGAAAGCAAAGAGTCAGGTTGAAGTTTTTCAACTAATGAAAAATATGAAAAAATTAATTTCAGAATTGTAATTATACTGTAATGGAATAAAACAAAAATATATTATATTGTAATAAAAGTGCTCTTTATTACTGAAACATGTTTATTCTTTCCAACTGATTACAATAAAAAAAAATCTGTTTTCAAGTAAATGTCTTTATTGAATGCTTTCACAACACTTCTGCCTTAGTTTTCTTTTGATGTTTGCTTCAATGGCAGCTATGATTCCGAAGTTTCTGTCCAATCTCCCTGAGGCTCATTCTCTCCTTTTTATACCTGTTGAAGACCTGCCAAGAAACTTCCAGAAATAGTGCATATTGTTGCACCTGCAAACCATCAGTCATAAACTCAACAAAACAGGTGCAACAGTCAAAGCTTCAATGTAAAGTGCTTGCTCAATGCAAACATGTTTACTCACCAAAGAATGGCAAGGCTTTATTGATGCACTGTACAAACATCTACAGATTACGTGCTGGTTCAACATATAGAGCGCCTTTCAGATGCTCCAGCAGTTAGAAGTTAAGGGCCTTAATTTTAAGCCACTGCACACGCCATGCAACTGTCCCTCTTTACTTAATCCATCTGCTGGGATGAATTATTTTGAAGTAACAGTGAAAGTTATTCAGAAGTTGGCAGGAGTTCCTAATGCAGCATTTATATGACCATTGTACCGCTAATGCACACCCTCCAGCAAGAGAGGCACAGTGTGTTGCAAGAAATCAACATACCTCTATCCATTTAGGCATTACAAAAGAACAACTGGAGGTCTAGACATGCAAACACTGATGTGAGGATAGATGACAAAAGTACCGGTGAAAAAATTCTTCCCTTGCAGGAAAGCTAACATACAGTGATCGTTGCAGACATTGCAGGTGTTTGAGATATTATCTAGGGATTGTCATGCTTGATATGTAATACCATACTTTTGCTTGTCGGTCTAATGCTGATACTGGTCTGTGTTAAAGCCTTGTACATACCTTCTGGCAAGTCTAGTATATGAACACGATGCTATCAAAGAAATTAATTTTACCCATATACCAAAACATAGCTATAAAGGGTCTTAAGGATGCTGTTTTTGATGATACCTCACCTTGTACATCATATGGCCTCAACCATTTCCATTTACCTGGCCACAGATGAATATCATAACTGCCTGTTCCTAGTATAAATAATCTACAATTTTAAACACATACACTACAGTTGTCCAGTCACTAACCACATTGCTCCAAAATTGCACATAACAAGCATTGTGCAATATGGATGAAGTCCTGTGTTTCTGTATACTTTACAGAAATGTTTTATATTTTTCCTGTTGGTAACTGCCTGCTGAAGTATGTCTCCATTGTTCAAAATCAGTAGCCGAATCAAATGAACACACTGTCTTATTATCTTATAAAGAGTATGAATCAAACAGCACTAAAAGCAGAAGTATGCTCTGCCAGCTCCCTAAGTGAGAGGAAGAAGGAAATAAACCTTGCAACCAAAGTTACAATCAGCACAGCACTGAGGAGCAGAATATAAAACAAAGTAGAGGAAGAGAATAAGAGAGCAAAGAAGAAAACATAATTAGGGAGATTGGATAATCAGATCAGGAAAAATCAAGGAAGAGATGCAGAATATTAGAAGAAAAGTGCGGAATTTGAAAGATATAACAGAATTTCTTCTAGGGAATCAAAGAGAAAATAAAGGACACACAAGAAGAGAGGTCTTGGCACTTTTAAGTAGAAAATTATGTATGGAAGTGAGGAATTATGAAATATATGAAGCATTTAAATTTGGAAAAAAAAGACAGAAAAACATTTTGGTAAAGTGCGTAAGCCTGCAAATGGTAAATAACATAATAAATCAGTTATATCAATTTCTTTGCACATGGGGTATTAATCTGTGTGTAAGACCATGAGCATGGTGGAGAACAAGATTGTAACTACTTTGTTCTATGTAACTGTTGATGTGTGTAGGTTTCGTGGATGTCAAATGTTAGATGGTTTTCTGTTTTGATGATTTTGAGTTCAAGGAAGGGTAGTTGTCCGTTATGTTCTTCCTTCATTGTGAACTTCATACTTTCTGTATAGGTTTAAAGCATCTTCCAAGTAATTTTCTATGACTCTCGTATCAAAATTGCTCATGATGGGTTCTGCTAATAGTGGTGATATTGGGCTGCCCATAACTAACTGTTTATAATATTTTCATTGAAAGTGAATACATTTTGTTCTATGCACAGTTTTATTAATGTGATGTAATCTTGTGCTTCTTCTACTGTTTCTATTGCCAGCAGACATTTTCTAGTATGAGACTGTAGGCTTTCTGTTGGTATGCTTAACATCAAAGAAGACTAAAGTATCTGCTTTTCTATTTCTACATCATTGGGTTTTTTAATTATAGTCAGAGGATTTGTTATATTTAAAGTATCAAATTTTGGGAAAGAAGAAAATTTGTGTGTTGGCTACTTTGCTAAGTTGTATGTGGGTGCATTTATATTATTTATAATGGGACTCATTGATTTATTTTTGGAAGACCATAAATTATGGGTTGTTTACTTTGACTTTTTTTTTCTAGTAATTTATTTCGTGAAGTGTTACATTTACATTGTTTATCATTGATTACTGTTGAGTATTCTTTTTCTAAAAGGGTTTCAATTCTTTCAATATATTCGGTTTCTTCCTTAACTACTAACAGAAAAGCACAAATGAATGTGCATGGGAAAAAATTCTTATGTCTCAGTTGTAAGATCACTGGTTATTGTGTGCATTCTGATACTATGGATCTTATTATAGGATAATTTGTATCCTAATGCAAGTGTAAAACACTTTCAAGTGTCTAACACACCATGACACAATTTGTTTCAGATACAGCTTTTGTAGTGAATACTATAGTATACTGATACTTTTTTGTTTTTCTAAATTTCCAGGAAATATAAACCCTCACACATAACACCTATATATCTAGAGCCTCAGAAAGACAAGAGTAAAATTAGGTAGCAGGAAGGTGGCCTGTAAAATAGCTCTGATGTGGACCTACTGACTCTTCAAGCTAACCAGAGTTAAAACAAAAATAGCAAAGATTAAAATAAAACAAAAAAAGATGAACAAAAAGAAGCAAGAAGATGAAAAAAGAAGAACTAGGTGATCTATGAAAATATCTAGAACTGTAACTTTGTAATGACCTATAAGATGCCAAAACTGTGTGCTGATTTTCGGTAATATTAACTGTGTTCTTGTGAAATGTATTTGTCTGTGCAGAAGCTGACAATAACAAGTTGTGTATGAGTTTGTGTGAATGTAAGATAGATGACTGAGCTTATTCGTATGATTGTTTTAACAAATGAGGAAAAAAAGTAATATTAAGAAAAAAAAATTGTAATTAAATAGTCAACAAGATTCATGAAGGTGGCTAAAAAGCAATTGTTAATTAAAATTGACTGGACTTGAGAATGCCTGCATTTCTGTGGCAAGTGACTGTTACTGTAAATGTGCTGAAGAATCCTAACTTAATTTTAGGTTGCAAATTTCTTGCAGTTTTATACTGTAACTCATGTGATGCTGATTTCATTAATATTGCTGTTCTAAATAGAAGTAAAGCTGTATTAAAGCTCTATGTTTGTATGAGAGGTGATAATATCAAACTGTTATAATAAGTATATTCAGCATTGTCATGTATAAAAGTAGGATTTTTCAGCAAAACAAAAAATGAAAGAAAAAGGTTTATTTTCATATGGAATAAAGTCCTCCATAAGTACCAAAGTAGTAGTTGTATTGAAATATAGTTTGTGTTATGCATATTTCATACCGACAAAAGCCATTAAAAGACAGGTCTTAACTGCCATTAAATTTGCTTTATAAAGTTAATTTTTGTTAGGATAGGTTAGCATTAGTGAAGGCACAACATAAATTAATTAAAATCTTTGGTTGGTAAACCTAATATTGTTGATAATACTTAAAAGCTTATATAGGAGTCATTTATGTTTTGTTTTTTCTTCTTTCTTTTTTCACGTGGTCATGCGGCTTTCGTCTTAATGTATGCATAACATTATACAATGTTATCCTTTCCTTTGCGACCCCTTAAGTTCCTAGTCATTAATTACTAAACAACAGACTAAAGAATTACGAAGCTTAGCCAGGGTGAAAGGAAATTAGGTTGAACTGTTACCAAATTATATATGCTGTGATATAAATAACAAATACTGCCTCCATCCCTGTTTACATGTACAGACCAATCATCAACTGCATTTTACATGCCATGGTCACTGTTGGTGCTTCCTAGGTGTTGACGATGGTGTGAATGTAGCTACCTGAAGGCCAACTGCTTCAGAATTCCTCAATCTGTTAATCATCATGGTTCACAGCCTCACAGAGGCACTGACAAAGGTCTTATGTCAACATAGCCATTATTGTTCTGCATTAATACCTGTATGGTATGAAAGTAAACTAAAACTGAGTTTGAATGACTATAGTTTGTTTCAGATCCACAGAAAATGTTTCAAAGGTTAAATCCATGTTTTTCCAAATATGTAATGTTATACAATATATTGCTTGAGATTTTAAAATGTTTTATAACACTATAAAATATTTCAGAAACATTTTGGTTATGGGTTTATACCATTAAATATTATATTATTTACTCCAATAACTACATGATTCTGAAAATTTTTTGCAACTTCATAGTGACCTTCACAGAAGAGCTGCTTTATTTATTATTGAAATAACTATGTTTACAAAGTGGAAGAGGCATAGGAGTCCACCTTAAACTACAAACAGCAGATATCAGAAAGAGCAAAAGATGTCAACTCATAAAGGCATTTCACAAAAATAAATTATTTGCAGTGTAGTATTTAGTAACATTGCATCATTGAAGCATAAGCAGCAGTGATGTCATGATCGGCTAGCTATCACATGAGCTTTGATGAAACATATCACCTTGCATTCAAGTGAATCCTAGAATGCACAGGGCACTGCCATTGTGCAGAAAAGTGGAAAGATTAGCATATATTGTGCATGCAACTAGATGAGAGCAGTCAAGTTACGCAGTTCAAGAAATGGGAGAAGAGGTGGAGTCTTCAAGCAATACCATGCTGTAGGTAAATGCACAAAGATATTGGCTGTGGCCAACTGCAGCCAGCAGATCATGCCACTGTGCATCATGTTTACACTACTCTCGTCTACTTGCATGGACAAATAATAAGCGTGGGCATGAAAGACTACAATTTTAACAAAACAGCACAAAAACCAGACTGAAACCAAACTACCCTTTTTTTTTACCCAGACTTAGCCCTTCCATAAAACTGGCAATGCCATGCGACCAACAGTCAACAATATAGATTCTCCCACATATTGTCTCTCAAAATGGTTAGTGCAGAAGTTCACTTCATTACCAAAATATCCCAGCTTAAGTATAAAAAAACTTGCAGGATCTAATTAACAAAATCTCCACCCTTGAAATAAAATGTGAAGACACCTTAGTATCCTTAGACATCACAGCAATGTACCCAAACATACCCATTCCTCAGATGTTAAAAACACAATAAAATAGAAAAAGAAGAATAAGATGACTACCTTAACTTAACTAAACTTTGCCTAAATCAGAATTATGTCACCTTCAACAGAACATACCAACAAACTACAGGCCTTACAGTGGGTAACCCAATTTCACCATTCCTAGCAGACCTTCACATCAGTTACCTGGAAACACACATAACCTCAGCATTCCCACACATCTTCCAGACTTGGCATAGATATGTTGATGACATCTTTGCCATAGTCCCCAAACGCTTCATACAGGACTCCCTCAAATTACTTAACATACAATAGAAATTGAAAAATGTAATTACCTTCCATTTCTAGATATGAAAATAATCAGAGAAAGGAACAAAATGTCCTTTGGTGTTTATCACAAACCCACAAACTCTGACAACTATATAAAAAATTATGGCCACAATCCTATAGCGCACAAACATGCAGTATTCAATAGCTTCACCCATATACTTGTCTTCACACCATTAAAAGATGAAGAATACAACACAGAATACAAACACATAATATCTACTGCAAGAAACAATGGCTTCAACCACAAATTAATAGATAAAAAAATAAAAACATTCAAACAACAGAAATTAATCACAGAAACCACAAAATTGAGCCCAACAACAGATAAACATTGCTTCAAAAAGTTTACTTATCACCCAAAATTACACAAGCTTCAAAAAATATTCAAAAAACATAAAATCACATTTGACTCCCAAAATAAGTTCAGCCTACAAAACATGCTCTACAACCAACCAGAATATAAAAAATCAGGAATACACAGAATAAATTGCGCAGATTGCAACAAATTTTACATTGGTAAAACAAAAAGACACCTTGAAACAAGACTTAAAGAGCAGTAAGATACAAGGAAACTGACAAATCAGCTGTTGCACATCACTTTTGGTCTAAACCATAAAATAGTACCTAACATACACCTTATAGAACCCGCCAGATGTGACAGAGCTTGACATCTGGGAAAAAATCCACATCATTAAAAACCAATACCATGTATTCAACTTTGAATTGCTGCCACAAAATATATTGTGGAGGTTCATCACTCAGCCAGCAAGGACTGTCACACCTCAACATAGAACACCCTGTGGAAATTCAGTTTGAAACCATCAACAATAAAACCCACATGGCTTCGAAACCAGTCTGGAAAAACTATACTTAAATGTAACAAACCCAACTCAGAAATATTCTATGCATGTAATAATATTCAATAAAAAGAACTATATTAAAATTTGTAAAATATTTACACAACCTCATAAAATCAAGTCTCTTTTTTGTGTGAACTCGATCGTCATACTGCTAGCCAGCAGATGTATTGTGACATCATTTAATAAACATTTAGCATGTCGGTGTTGTTTCACTGCTTTGTGCCTCAAAACATAAGGCAAGCTAAGAACAAAAAGTTTTGTAATTCATAATTCAATGTTTCCAATTAATATTTGATAACAAAACTATAATTGTATCTTTAATGTCTAATTTGCCAAAATTTTAAACATAAATAAACTACATTGACCAACACCAACAGTAAAGTATCAGTGGGCGTCCACATTGGATGCATTTACAAGCAATTAAGCTTGTAAAGGTACAATATTTCTTGGAATGTGAGATAGGGGTGAGAATGAATAGCACCGTAATCAAGGTAGCCTCTTCGCGCCTCCAGTTAATAAATGGGGTCACACATTGCTTGCTGGAATGAGGCAGGTTGTATTCATTGTAAAGAGGCTCTACAATGCATAATTTTCACAACTATATGCTCATGCTCCTTTAAACTTTTCATCTACTTGTCCCTTTTTTCTCCTAGAAAATCCCCCATTTTATTAATGTTCCTTACCATTATGTCTGCCAATATTCTAACTACTGCTATAACTTGTGGCAATTTACCCCTTTTTCCATCCCAGAGCTATCTCTCCACATTTTTAACATTTCTTACTCTATTAAACCATAGAAAGTATGACCTAATTTCCCACACAAAATACATGTACAAAATACATGTTTGCATCAAGTTGTTCCTTAATTTTAGGAATGGTGCCCCATGCACATCCATACAAGACCTCTTTCTTCCAAATTGATAATAGTTGTGTTTACGTATGTGTTTCTCCTGTGCCCAATTTCTTTTTACTACTTTACGCAAATTTAAAAAAACTTTTTTTTTCTCAAAGCTTGCTTAAATCCCTTGCTTCTCTCTATCTTTCACTCTCTCTCTTACTTCTTTTCAAAATCCATTGACTTTTCTTTCTCCTTGTTGCTAAATCAGCATCCTCTTAACAGTTTTCCCACCTCCCCATACCGGTTCTATCTTTCCCACCTTTGTTACCTCAAGACATTGTTTTATTATATTGCTGACCTCTGACTTTAAACATCTGAACCAATTTAAATGAATTGAGTCTCCTTTTTACACTTTTTGCTCCAACTTTGCCTTCATTTGGGAAGAACGGTTTCAGGGTACTTTAACCCTATCTTCAGTTCCAGGGATGACTGACGCTACAAGAAACAGGTGGTTGTGTGCAGCCTGGTGCTGTGTTGCCTTCTACTCCTGTCAACAGGATGATGTCATCAATGGCAGGGACCTCAAAATTCACAAGGGATTGGTGATAAAAGATTTTTCCAGAACTACCTGAAACTACATCCTAGATTCTGAGCCAGAACAAGAGTTAGATGAAAGGCCATCACCAGAAGCCTGTACAAGTATGAGGAAAGCATCCTCACATTATCTCTCAGGCTGAATTAAACAAATTGTTCAAGACTTAAACCTCAGCAAAATCAATGCTAGCAACTAGCATCTCAGCTTCAGCACTGTAATCTTCTACAAGATGATGTGAATAAGATTGCAGGAAGAGGCAGGCAACACTTCTGAATTACTTTTTGATGAAAGGCAGTCTGGTGTATTGTAACGTTAGAGGTTTAATAGAAGAACTTTAACTCAATTATGTTCCTGAGCAGTGATATTTCTTCATTGACTCATTTAAGACTAGTTTGAAGGCAGTTTTGCTAAATAACGTAACATACATCCATCTATCTCTCACACGTTCAGTTATCATGAAAAGAACATATGCAAATACATAACATCTTTTACATATAATAAATTACAAAAGACAATATTGGAGCATATGTGCTGACCTTAAAATAGTAGTATTTCTGATGATGCTATAACAGGGATATACAAAATTCTGATGCTTCATATGTGAATAGTACAGTTGCTCAGGGACAAACAGTTTATTCTGAAAAACGTGGCCATCCCAAGGAGAAAACATCTAGGTCAAAACCATGTGGCACATGAAGCATTAGTCCACTGGGCAAACATTATAAGCCCCCTCTTCACACTAAGCTTGGCTTAATAAAGCAATTTGTAAAGGCAATAAATAAAGAAGGTTCAGGATTCACTTACCTGAAGGAAATGTTTCCATGGATTAGTGAGGCCAAAATAAAAGAAGGCATCTTTGTTGGATCTCAAAGATAAATTGAACTTAATAAACAAAAGAGCTTGGAGTGCACTTGAATATGCGCATTGCAACTTTCTGAGAAACAAGAAATAAAAAAAAAAAAATTATATATAAAATGAAATTGTGGAGTGTCTACTTGGCTATTTTGTAACATGGACTGCAATATGTATCTGAAGCTGCAAAGATTTAAATTGTCACACAGACTTCAGTAAAGTAGGCTTGTTTGTTTATGCAGCTGATATTTAGTTATGGGGGATCAGGAAGGAAGAGTTGCTCGACACAAAGCTGCTGCTAAGCAAAGAGGGGCAGAGAATTAATTTTATTTATATGAAACTGCAAATTGATACTCAATTTTCAATCTGCTCATCTAGTAATGACTTGCAAAGAATTGCTAATTTGTATTCACATCACCCATTGAAATTTTATATAAAGCTTACATATACTTGCCTTCATTCAGCACAATAGCACTAACAGTTACTGCAAAGTTCAGGAGTTAAAAAGATTGAAAGAGAAAAAACAGCAAAAACTATTAATCATTTTTTTAAAAAAAATGTTGCCATGACTTTCATTTATCATACTATATGTCATTGGGAGCTCTATACTCGGGCCTCTCAGGCTATGTGAGTTATGGGGTGTCAGGTGTGTAATACTGCGCATGATGATCACATTCTGTGCTGCTCATGAAGATATCTGTAATCTTTATTTCCACAGAAATCAAAGTCCTATATGAGGTGGAAATGAAGATCTGGAAAACATAATATTCAAATGCAATAGAACTGAAATTTGGAGAAAAAGTACATCAATATGGAATGATTTCGGTTAGAAAGAAAAATGGCTAAAACTGAAATGTTTCATAAAGATTGCAAGAGGACAATATTTCAATAAAGTGAAAAACGAAGGATATGGACAGTAAACAGAGTTAAAGAACAATATACAAATGAGACAACAAAATAGAATTAAGGAGTTATTGTAAAACAGGTAAAGAGCCAGGGCTGAACACATCATATTCACTTGTACATAGCTTAGCATAAATAAACAAAATAAATATTTCCAGGGCTGATATTAATATGTACATTACAATTCAATAATGACCACCACTGTATCAAAGGATGGGTATTAAGGTATAAGAAGTTGAATATATACATTCCTATTTTAGTCCTACCCGATTTTTTTTTTTTTCTTTTATAGATTTTCATGCCCACTTTTACTACATATGGCACCAGAGGCTGTGACACTGATTATACATGGAGTGAAGATGGAGCACCAGTGGAATCCGATGGCAGGGGAAACCGGAGAACCCAGAGAAAACCCATCCCTGAGCTGTTTTGTTCACCACAAATCCCACATATGGTCGCTTGGGATCGAACCTGGGCTAGGCAGGTGAGAGGCGAATGGTCAAACCGCTTAGCATCAGTAGCTTGCTGTTAGGTATGACAGCTAATTGCCTGCTCTGATCTGCCTCAGTAATATGCCTGATGCAAGAAAAATGGCGTACATGGTATAATTATAAATGGCCTCCCATTGTACAAAATACACATTATGCGTACTCTGATTTTATAATACATATCAGGATATGGTCCATGGGTGATGTACAACATCCCTCATGCACAAAATAGAAATTTGAGTCATTGCATGAATGTCCACAGTTCTAGCCATTGTTTCTTAAAATCAATAACAGCAGCTACTTAAATGTCAATGTTCTATCTCAGTATCATGCTTTACAGCAGGCTGTTCTGGCTCAAGTTGTCAAGTCAGAGCACTGGTGCATACTCCACCACAGATCTTGGAACCTGGCTGGAGGCAGAAAGTGATAACCAATATGTCATTGGACAAATGTCACAGCAGAATGCTTTGCATCCATGATAAAATGTGTATCCTGAATTTCTTGGGAATAGCTCCTTAAGTCCCCATTATTCTGAATGACTTTTACATAACTGTTAAACCACAAGAGGTAGACAAAATCTTACTGCACAAAAAATGTAGATCTCATTAAAAAATACAATTTATGTCATGTACAACTCTTCTGTAGAGCTAACCATTTCAGTGATATTTCCTGTTATTGGTTTCAGCTTTAAAATATTTAATTCAAATGGGAGGTCCTCCTCTGTTTCATATCTCATTTGTTTTACTCCTGGTCATGGAAAGAACTGAATTTCAATGATGTCACATAGCGACAGCTTTTAAAAGACTTTAGCCTAGAGTATCACCTTATTTTTCTTCTACTTATAAGCAAGCAAGTAATAAGACCATTTCTGGTAAAATTTGTCTTGATTAGGATGATGTAAATAAAAGAAAAGATGGAGAAAGTCATGTGAATGGAACACATCAGATTTTTTTAATTCTGTACTTCTCTTGATTTCTTAAGTCTTATAAATCAGTAACATGTGACAATATTTTTCATGGGGGGGGGGGGGGGGATAGCAGTAATGGACTGTCATGATAATATTTAACAAATCTGCACAGGAAAAATTATAGAATTATTATTACAGGTAAAATGTATTAGAACAAAACTATAGCTTATCCCCTTCACCTGTACTTCAATAGCATCCCCGTTCTCCTTTTAAGGCAGATTTTTCTATGACATGATCCTGAAAATATTTTGCCCTTGAATTTTGTGATACAGCTCTTTTGATTAATAAATATGAAAGTTGGGAAAGCCAATGAATTTTCTGTATGCAGCTCTTCAGAAGCTTTAAACAGAAAACCTGCTCTACTGTCAACGTGCTCACTGAAATTGTAGTTTATTTTGAAACAGAATATGAAAATTCTGTACAGAGCTGGGTATCGTTTACACTCAGACCTTATTACCAATATGCACATGTAGCTTATGCACAGATATAATAACATACTTTTATATCAATGAAAATAATCCAAAATGATGAATTTTCTTTGTATGCACCAAAAAGATTTGTAAGGGATAAACAACAAAGTTATATGAAAGGTTAATTTACTTGAATAAAGGTAAATTATCTAGTAAAATTGTTGCCCTTCATTAGCAACACAGGGACTCACTGAAGGTCTGAAAACATTGTACTTAACAGATATATGAAATACACAGGCAAGTAGCAATGAAATCTATGAAGCAAGCAGAAGATAAATTAATTACAATATGGTTGTAACTTGTCATGTGCTGAATGTAAAACATGTATTTATGCTTACATTTGTGGTTTCCCTGATTCTGTCATAAAATTTAATATTTGCAGAAACATATACTCTATCAGGCGAAAAGTAAACAAGAGACCTCCAGAACCGAATGATAATGAAAGAAATTCAATAACAGATCTTTTAAAGGACATAAACAAGAACCCATAATTAACAGGCTTCAACAAACAGCACGACCAAATGAAAACTTGGAGCAGAAAAATACTAATGCAACATTTAAAAAACATCCTGGACAAATTTCACTGTGATGACAAGCTCAAATTATTAAAGAAATTCAGACATTAAAATCAATAATAGAAGCTTGTAAACTTAAAAGATCATCCCCTTCAGAATCACATTTGTCAAGTTCAAAAGCAATTAAATTGCAGCATCAGTGATGGCTTTGTTCAACATGTCCTCGAAACAGTTTTTCATAGCAATATCAAGATTTAATGACAGCAAACAAGGAGCTATTAGTGCTTATCTGTACTATAATTGCAGGCACATTTGTTTGTACAATGGGGGGACTTCCTCCTAGAAATTCTCCTGTGTGTAGTTGTGGACTGAAACTTTTAATACATAAACTTCACATTATTTATTCTGAAAAGATATATAAATAGGTTGCAATAAAAACAATGAGACTAAAGAACTGATGTGAAGATGCAAAAGAAAAATAATTTCAATTGTTAAGTGAATACAAGTGTAAATATAATCTTTAAAACTTGCCATTCTACTAACAGATCAAGCAGTCTCAATGATATTGACTGTTATATTATTTACTGCTCATGTTTATGTATTTTGCTTTCATAAAATTGCTACCAATTATTGCATTTATGGGGTGAGGATAAATTATATGCTGGGAGCTGATCAGCTTGGTTATGATGCTAAGAAGCATACCAATTACTGGTAGGTGTTACACAAAGTGGTTCCCCATTGTGGTCTAGCTACGAGTCTAAGGACTGGTTTCTTCGGCCAAGTTCCTTTCCATTTTAACTAAACAGCATAAGCCCAGCAATCATAAATGAAGTTATTCCAGGTTTGCTCTTTGTGAATGATTCAGTAGCAGCAGCAGCAATCACAAGTGGAGATTTAAAGAAAGCAATAGAAGCAACAGAAAAATATTGCAAAAAATGGAGTTTCAAAATAAATAAAAATAAATAAAAAATTATGGTTTGTAAGAACGGGAATAAACTCAGCAGAGAAGGGAGAAGAGAGATGGTGGTTAGATGGGAGTGAATTTGAAGTTGTTTACAAGCTTCATTACTTAGGAGTAAGGCTAAATAATAATGGAAATGGACAGAGCAAATGAAAAATGCGCTAGGTAAGGGGACATTAGCTACTAATAGCATAAGAAGATGATTAAAGAAAATACCAAATATGAAATAAACTGGCTAGAGAGAATATATGCAGCAAAAGTGGATTAAAAATGATGTATGGAATAGAGATTTGGGGGACTGAAAAAGGGTGGGAATGTATAGATCAAATTCATAGGTCCTTTTGCAAAATGATATTGGGATCAAGAATAGCTGCTAATGGGGTAGCATTAGTTGAATTGGGAAGAGCTGGGAGGAAGGGATAAGTAGTCAAATGGATAGTGAAATATTGGAACAGGATCCAAGTACTAGAGGAAGGAAATATTGTCAAAGACTGTTTTAGGGTACAAGAATCAGCAAAATGTGAAAGAAGTTGGATATATCAATTAAAGGAAATTGTAAGAGAAGTTGAATTGGATGAGCTAGCCAATCAACAAACAATAGGGGGACAAAAATTATGGAATAAAATGAAAGCTAGCATAGACAATATAGAGAAACAAGAGATAACAGGTAGCTTAAGGGATAAGAGTACTTTAATATTATATAGGAATGTTAAAAAAGAATGGGGAAGAGAAAAATACCTAGATGCCTCTGAAAAAATGCAAAGAAGTTGTTCCTGCTCCTGCTCATGCCAGACTATGTTATTAAAAGGTCTAAAACTTGATAAAGATCTATGCCCACTATGTGCCAATGTCGATAACAATTTACACTGTACCTATATATAATTGAGTGCAACAAAACTAAAATATAGAGAGCGAAAGAGAGAGCGAGAGCGAGAGCGAGAGAGAGAGAATGTGGAATAAAAACTGGGAAAAGTTGCTGCCAGAGGTATTGTACTTAAAACTTTTTGGAAACAATAAGAAAGAATTTCTGAAACAACTAGGTAATTATATAGGGAAAGTAAGAGAGAAATGGGAGAAGAAAATCATCAAAGAAAGAGAGGATCTTAATAATAAAATGGTGAGGTAGTAACTTATAAAAGAGATAAACAGATTAAGTTGGTAGGGTATAAAAATGCGCAAATAGAGGGAAAGGTACATATACAGCAGTGGCGGCTTGCCTTTAGGGGCACATGCCCTCCCTACCTACAACAATTTCAGCCAATAATTTCTCTATTATATTATTAGGTAAAATGTTATAATCTATAATGCATTTTGTATAAATTTAAACCTACTATGCACTGTTGAAAGTTATAGTGAAGATGGCTGTCGGAAATAGTAACTGGCCGCATTTTCAGACACAAGCGATTTTGTGGTCATCCTTTGCGCATGCGCAGAAGAATTCAATGCTTTAAGATGTAGTTAATTTGTGGGTGCGGGGTTCAAAGGGCCGGGAGGGGAAGGTTCTCTTAGGACACCTCTGTGGTCATTTACTGTGCATGCGCAATAAGAAAATAAGAACCGACAATAAGCAAAAGTTAAAGTTTGAGTCAAATCCCAGACAAAAATATTTAGTGAAAGGTCACTTCACGCGTAAGAGTAAATAATAAGCAACATTTCTTAAGTTTGAATGTCTTCTTATTTGAAAACAAAGTTGATCTATAAACCTCCCGAACGAAATATACAAAAAGAAGCTTATGAGTAAAAACTTACAATGTTGGTACTTGGTATTCTCTCCTCCCTGCCAAGCAAACGACAAGTTATGTGCCAATGCTCAAGGCGTACAAGTAGGTGTTGTATAATTACCCTAAGTTTACTAGGAAATAGATTTGCGATACATTTGAAACTTTATTTGAAAACAGGAAAAGGCAAAATAATCAAAAGTTTTTGAAATTATTGACATGAATAAACAGTAAAATGGACCTTACTTGCGAGAGGTGATTAGTGGCTAGTGTTGTGAAAATGAGTGCTAAGTTACAATATCCACCTCAAGAGTGAGGAAGTGGCGAAACAGTGCCTTGAATGTATTTCACGTGTTAAAGAAACATAATTTGAATGCACTGGAGAATAATTTGGTGAAATTAATGGCAGAATAATAAGCCCATTTATCAGTTTCTAGCGTTCAAAGAAACGGCAGTGTTAAAACTCGTCTTAAGAGGGAAAATCCTAAACACTGTTATGAAAGATAGGCATGTATTGTAAAATATACAATTGCTTATAAAGAAGATGCTTAAGACATTAACATCACGATCGCGATCTACTTTACTTTAAGGGTAGTTTCCACAATTTTCTGAGAGAAAAGCGAGCTTCGTTTCTGAAAAAGAACATCGTGAATGTTGTAATTGACATACATAAGGTATTAAAGTTGTGTAAGGTAGTATTGAAGACTGGAAACTTTAAGTGCATCAGCTGTTAAGACGAGCTATGCATTAATTTGCAGCAGTATCACCTCTCTAATAATGTTGTTGACATATGATAAACAGTAAAGTCGATGGTTCGTGTTCAAAATCCTCGGAACATGACACGTTCAGTTTCTGACTTAAATCAAAGAGTTATGGAAGTATTTTTTCAAGCATAGGATCGAACGATGGACTTCATCTACAAACAGAAAGGTTAGTGCTAATACACAAATTAGCATATAATTTCTACTGATAGCTTTTAGTATCCACTAATTTTAATCTGTTGTCAGCTGTGATCTAGGAGTAACATGCTAGCCTCAGCTTCTCAAGGTCGCGGGTTCAAACCCAGCTGATTTTTTTTCAGGCGTAAAAATCCGTTTCTTCATTAGGGAAGTAAAGTCGTTGATACCGTGTCATATGTTTACGGCATGTAAAAATACCCTCAAGCCTGATAAAGAGGCCTCTAAGCAATATTAAGCGGTCTTATGCGCCCAAAATAGAATGGGACACTTAAAACAGTAGCAGTTAAAGAGCGTCCATAAATAACATTCAATTTAATTTTAATTTTTGTCAATCTTAAAATTGTGCCCTACCAGATAATTTGGCCACGAGCTGCCACTGATCTACAGAAATAATTGTATATGATACAACATTCAGCAACTCCAGGAAAGTAACTAAATATGTATGAAGTTTGTAACTTGAAAAGATAAAATAAATTATCTAAACAGTATAAAACACACAGTATTACATTGTGACATTTCACAAACAACTCATAGTACACAAAAGCATTAGATATGCTAACATATTCTTTCCAAGAAGAATGGGTGCACAGAAGTTGTTTTAACTAGACATGTCCAACCATGTGCCATTTTTAATGTTGCAGGAGGACCATGGGCATTCCAAGTAGTCCAGGTAAGATGACTCTGGTCTGCTGGTGGTAAGCAGGAATGCAGAATATTTAATTCACTGGTCTTATTCAGCAAAAGAAGAGGTTAATGCTTTAATGTCTTTAAACCTTTGAGGTTTAAACATTAGATTTAATATATATGAGCTGATAAGACTTGGGACTAGATTATTCCTACTAGTCCACTGATGGTACGTCCCTGCTATAAATAAGATCCAAATGTTAGTAACTGCTAATAAGAGGAAAAAGACTAACACAAGTGGCTAAATGACACTGAAAGCTGACATAGTATAAACTTTTAGCTAAACTTACAACAAAAAATATATATATATATATATGTTCTCTACAATGTACCATGCACAGATAGAGAGAGGGGAGAGAGAATCCTCATCGCATGCTAACTTTGCATGTTACATCTCTAATGATTTTGATTAAAACAGCATATATTTAAGATATCCAGATGGCAAATAAAGTGCATATCTTGAATTTTCTGAGAATTTCTTCAATAAGAATTTTGTACAATTTTGTGTGTGTGTGTGTGTGTGTGTGTGTGTGTGTGTGTGTGAGAGAGAGAGAGAGAGAGAGAGAGAGAGAGAGAGAGAGAGAGAGAGAGAGATATTCATGCACACACCGTTATTATACAAAAAAAATATAGATCCCTTTAAAACTTATATTTATTATAAATAAACTGTTTTGTAGTACCAGCTATTTTCAGGATACTTGTTATTGTGTTTATATTTTTCAACACTTTGATATGTTTAAAGTACTGTTACTATTCAGCTGTTTTTTGTGATGTCATGGATAGAGTATAGAATTTCAAGGCAGGCATATAAAACACATGTCTATTGATTCATTCTTCTATCCATTTTGTACCTGCATCAAGGAGAGTAATGCAACAATTTATAAGATTTACCTTGATTAAGATGAGGTACACAGAAAAATATGCTTTTGTAAGATTAATTTATAGAAGCTATGCAAGGTGGAAGATAACCTATAATCAATCTTTAAACTATGAAAGAGCATGCTACTTTGAGTGTTTTTTCTTAACCTCTATTGCCAGAACAATTTTGCTATATACCTTTTTTTCTTCTAATTCCAAAATCGGCTTTGATATCCCTTCCGAAGGCACCACCATCAAAATAGTTTGGATAGTTGTGAGCATTAAGGCAACAGATAATAGCCTGGCCATCCATTCAAAGCCAAATGTTGTGAGTACAAATCCTAGCAACTGCAGTCAAATGTACCTGTGGTAAATAACAGGGTGGGCTCAAGTAAAATAACCAGTATGATGAAACATTTGGAAGCTGACAGGCTTACATTTGACTGCAATTGTGTGAATTTTGCTCTTTTTCTTAAAAAGAAAAAAAATCAATTTGATTGCAAAAATGTAATATTATAAAACAGCCTAAGGTACTTACATTTTATGACTGAAGGTAGCTTAAAATGAAATTAAGCATAGAGTACAAATCCTATTTCTATAATAGCACTTAAACAAGAGAGACTTATAGGCTCCAGAAGTAAATAAACTGTTAATACATTTATTCCATAAAGATTGCCATTCTTGCTTGCCATTCATTCTTTTATTTTGCACAATACTGCAGCACAGCAAACTCAACAGGTTCACTTTACATTCAACAGGTTAGCATATGATTTTTCAACTTCTGCTGCTATGGCAACAAACAAATAAATACTTCTGGTATACAAAGAGAAAACTACACCTGCTGTAATATAAGCTAAATACCATACAGAATATGGAACTCAGGAAGCATGTACAATATTATGAGAATTACTAATCTCAAAAATAGATATATTACAAAGAGTAACTAGGCTGAGGTCATGGTTGGGTAAGAAGTAGTGAGGAGGGAGATCCTAGACAAAAAGGGAAGAGTGTGAGATTATGAAAGTAATGTGGGGTCAATAGAGAGCAACATAATGAAAAAGATAAGAAGAAAAAAATTAATAAACCAAAATTTCATTATCATAGGTTCACCTTCCAAACTGTGTAATGATAAATGATAGCAAGTACAGAAGTCATGCAAATGAATACATCAAATTTCAAACAACTTCAGCTATGCTCCAGCTTTAAAGTGAATTTAGGCCATACACATTAGTGTCCACAACGATTGAGATACCTAAAACTGGAACTGACTTACATCCCAATCAATCTATCAACCATCATCATGTTCATTATGAGTAGAGACTGGTTGTTTAGACATTTATTACAATCAAAATAGTCAGACAAAACAATGGCTATGAAAGCATACGAAAAGATTTAAATAAAAGGCATTATAAACATAGAAAGTCAATTAGGTAGCCAAATTGGTTTAAAAATTCAAATAATATAAATTATTAAACACATTTATTGTTGGAGATTACTGCAAGATTATGACTCATATGTTCTGCCAGCATAAACTGTGATTTAAACAAATCTAATGAAAATTGTGACTGTCTGTAACTTGCCTTATTTTCTTGTCACCATGTTTTAAAGTGAGAGCAAATTTGCACTTTGTAATTAACATGTGTAGATTGATGCAATACATTTTTGTGATTGTGATTTCACAAATCATGCAAAATAAAACTGTTCAATCAAATGAAAAAACATGGTCACCAAATTCATTAACATAACTGTAAAACTCACATTAATATGGCTAACTGAATTTAGCCATCATAACTAAATCAGGTCACATCTGCTTTCTTGCAACAGCAATTGACCATTACTATTTATCAAAATGCTTCTCTTGCAATTCTGTCTGCTACTTTCAAAGAGAAATGTTGAACCCTTAATAAGTTTCAACCATTGCAACACAACAGATGATCACATTCAGGGAAAAAAAAAAAAAGAAAAAACAAAGGCTCTCCAAGTTCCAAACTAGAAGCGTGGCAATCATCAAGAGCTTCCTGAACATAGTAGGTCAATTGAAAGTACACTGAAAATGCTTTAAGTTGGATTTAAAAAGGCATGGTTGGCAGTTGTGATTCTAATAGGCAGCTAGATCTTAAAAGGGAAAAATAAAACTGGTTCTATCTCTTTCAAATACCTCAAAATGTGTTTACATATTTTTGGATTTATCAAAAATCGGTAAAAAAGTATTTTGCCTAACATCTGTGTTTAATTATGATCATCTCCTCTGCCTCTTTTAATCACAACTGTTAACATTTTATAAGGCCATGTAAAACATAAATAACATTACACTGTATTTAGTAACATTTTAAATGTATTATGCAGTTTAAAACTCTCTCACTGTATGCACATAAAATCACAATGCTTATGCCACTAGGCACTATCTTACAATCTTTCATGGAGTAAAGATATATCATAAGCAGAGCAGTCAGCTACACAAGTCTTATTTCTAAATCTGCTTCATATACCTGTACCAGTTCTGAAAGTTCCTGATTTATTGGCTTTAATCTGAATTATATCAAGGTTTAATGTTACAAGTAAAGTAACAAGGTGATGAACATATACATCCAGACTAAGAACATACAATTTATCCATTATTTTCAACAATATATGAGTATAATATGTGGTATAATTGACTACTATAAAATATATGTTAGCTGCTGATACTAGCCATTCTAACAAGGTGGCAATCACTATTTTCATATTGAAACATAGGTACCTCAGGATTTTTTCTGTCATCTATGTGCTATAAAAGCTCCACGTTCCAAATATAAATTGCTGTTTAAAACTGCAAGCACCCAAGATCAATCTGGAAAATATTGGATTGAAGCAATATAAGAGTAAGAAGCAGTCATCATTTGTCTGAATGCATGGAGGTGATTGGTCATCCCTGTTGATGTCTTGCATAGATGAAAGCAAATCAAAAAGTAACTGGTGTTGATACAAGATTAAAGTCAAGTTCTTTTAGCATCATACACAAAAAACAATCTCATGATTTCCGTATTCTTCTTCAATTAGTCTCATGCTTGTTTGTAGATAGAATTTAAACAGTACAATGACCTCAGAGGGTTATTCTATTGTATGTTAAGCTGCATACCATTAATATTTAATCATGTCCTGGAACCAGGGAAACAAATTTTATAATGCATAAAAGCTTAATTTTAAAATTACTGTGCTGCTGAAAAACCTATAAATAAATGTTCTCATTAGTCAACATTTCAGAAAGGCAATAATGAAAAAAGTCTTATCTATCCTAAGGTTGAAGTTTTCTCGTGGTGTTGGGAGGAATCTGAGTGGTTTTCCCAGGAGAAATATCCTGAAGACATACAGTTTCATTACAACTCATCCACAAATCCAAAAATGGAGCACAATTTATCAAATAAAAATAGGTATTTTAGACAGTGGAGCACCATAACTTAAATGAATTGAGTCATCTTTTCACACTTTTTGCTCTAACTTGGCTTTCATTTGGGAAGACCAGTTTCAGGGTGCTTTAACCATATCTTCAGTTCCAGGATTGACTGATGCTACATACAACAGGTGATTGTGTGCAGCCTGGTGTTGTACTACCCTCTACTTTTGTCAACAGTATGACATCAACAGCGGGGACCTCAAAATTCATAAGGGAATCTTCTTCTTTGGTGATAAAGATGTTTTCCATATTTGCAGTTCCAAAGGTTTCTTTACACATTTAATCAACTCTATTTCTTCCTTTATGTTATGATTTTCAGACCAAGAATGATGTGCTACTGCAGACTTGTCTACATGTCTGTAACCTAGTGCTTCTCAAGTTTTAATCTTAGATTCTAAATTTTGTTTTGTTTTTCCAATATAAATCTTATTGCAGTCTTGGCAGCTCATTTTATAAATCCCTGATTTTTTAGTGTTTGGTGTGGTACCTTTCAAAGGGTGATTCAATAAGTTCCGGATATTATATCTATTTTGAGGGGCTAGCTTTATATTAAAATCTTTAAAAATCCTTTCGAATTTCCAGAACACATTTGGGTGAAATGTAAATTTGCAAAATTTCACTGATGGTTTATTCAGTTTTTCCAGAGTGGTGATTTCATGTATTCTTTTATCTATAAAGGAATCTGTCTATGAAGTTTGTATTGTAATTGTTCAGTTTGGCAACCTGATGAATGTGTGTATATTCTTTTTCATATTCTGTTTTATTCAGTGGGACATTGATAAGCCTATGAATTAGACTATGAAAGATGGCAAGTTGATGTTGTACTGGGTAAAACTGTCAACGTATGTTGCTTTTCTGTATATGCCAATTTCCAAGCAGGCTTCTGTTTTCATGATTTTAAATCTAAAAAGGGTAAAAATCCAGATATTTCCTCTTCCAAGGTGAAAACTATAGATTTTTCTTGTATTTCAGATATTTTATTGCATTGCTCATTGGTTTTTAGGAATGCTGGTAAACACATCATCCACATATCGATGCCAGGATTTGAAAATCTGTGGGAAGGCTTTCTAAGTTGCTCATACATAAATTAGCTAACATAGGTGAGAGAGGGCTGCCCATAGCCAAACCTGCAGTATGTTGAAAAACCTTGTTCGAAAATGTGAAATTATTTTGTTTTATGCAAAGATCTGTCAAAACATCCAACCTTGGATAAAGGTGTTTGTATTGAACAACCAAGGTTATTTGTTTTAGATTAATATGTAATGGATTCATAGTGTATGTTATTTTTTTTTTCAACTTCCTTAAACTACTGTCCCTAGATACAGCAAGGTGTCCCCAGGTTTATCACTATGGTGTACCTAGGAAAATTTGCTACGTCTGTAAATAATATAATGCAGAATTTTGCAGAATAAAATAAATTTTTTATTGTACAACACTTTACTAATGTATGTAGTTCTCCTAAAAGAAGATCAAAAACTGTCTCATTATTCAAACAAATACTTAAAATAATAAAACTTAAGAAGTGTCCCTAGATACAACAGTTTCCCAAACAAGGTTCACCACAAAAGAAGATAAAAGTACTTCACTTTCATTCTGTATTGGAATCTTCTCAAATCTGTGTTATTCATATAGGAAAGGGAACTATTTGACAGTTACGGTCTTTCAATTTCCAAAAACCTTTCTGCCACTTTTTCTTCTTCATTTATAAATACACGTGAAATTAATTTTGTTATGTTCCTGGTTTTAATTTTAAGAATCTGTTTGAAATGAGAGACCAAAACAGAGATTGCGCTAACATCTATTTTTCCAAATAAAAAGCTTTCTGAAGCTTCCAAGGGTCAGAGCTTCAAATCTCATCTGTTAAGTTTTGTTTTGCTCTTCTTGCTTCTACAAAGTAGGAAGATGCTTAATCATAAATGTATATTTTTTATGATCAATGGGAATTATGGCTGGTGTTTCCACTTGTTTGTTATATCATTGTCTCACTGACTAACCATATAAAATCTGTTCCAAATATTAAAAAGCGAAAAGACACTTCTACCAATCTTCATTTCACCAGATGACAATAGTTTCTCTTATATTCATTGCTAATATTCTCATCATCTTTTTTCTGTGGACTGCAAACATAACTAGAACTAGCAGAAATTTTTGGAGATCACTCCTTATTTATAGTCACTAGATTCCAACACACTAGAACCTGGCCGGTCCCCCCCCCCCCCCCAGCGGACTACTATATATAAGGCGAACCCGGAGACTCTACATCATTCCCTGAAGATGAGAGCCACGTTAGCTCTTGAAAGCTTGGAAATTATTCCAGAATTCACCTGGCTGATAGCCCGAGAAAAGTTATTTTCATACCGCCGCCAGGAAAGCTTCAAGTCATGGTTCACACTAGAACCTAGTTCCATTTTACCACTTTTGCTTGAATTTTATATGCAGAGAATGAAGAACTGTCACTACCGTCTTCAATACTTAAGGTTGTTTCTGAAGTAAACCCTACACTTGTAAGAATTGTTTCAAACGAATTAATAACATGCTGGCTAATTGCCATTTCTTAAGTTTATTACTCCTGAAGAAAAACCATGGTCTTGAAAATGGTGCTATGCAAACTCTTAGCACATTAACATTTTGATTCTTTAAAGATACACAAGGCAATGGAACCTAAGTTAATACCACATGTATCTGTGGCAGGCAGAGCCTGTGCCTGTTATGCATACGCAGATGATAAACTTTTGCCCATGAAGGTTATCCAGCCCCCTCCTACAGTACCATGTCATGTTCCCTGTATGTTCCAAGGTCTCCTTTAAAAGAAAAAAACAAAACAGATTAACCAGAAGGTATCTGACTGTAGAAGATTTAAGATATTATATCTCAGCAAACAATTTTTGAGTTTGAGTGATTTTAAAGATGAAATAGCTATTACCTTATGCAGAAATTATGCTGCAAAAACACTGAAAAATTAAAAATTTTCTATTACTAAATGTGCATTTTCTCATGTCACATGAAAAATAAACCCCATTGACATTACCATTATGATAAGTCAATAGAGTAAAAGTATGAGTTACAAACCATGTGATGGTTGATACTTTTTTTTCTCTTGAACTCAAAATAACACTATAGAATTGATGTTACGGTTTCATAACATGAAAACTATGTTAAATTTTGATAGAAATAGTTTTATACTTTCAGATAACTGTTCATGTTGGTTGGAAGATACATATGCAAGATACTATAAGATCTAGTTATGAATAATTATTTTCTCAAATTATAACTTTGAATTTCAGTATATCTATGTTACATAAAAATAATTTTAATAGTCAGATATACAACAAATTTCTGATTGCACAGTCCAGTTATCACATGTATGGTATAAATAAATTAAACTTATACTCGATTTTAAACCAGTCTTTAGAATAATCAGTTTTTATTTCTTTTTCAGGTTTACACCTTGCAGTAATTGCTGCAGAAAATTTCATGCTGACAAACCTTTTGATACCAGTAAGTGATATTAGCAAATTGTTTTGCGCAGTTCAAATGTTTTACTAATGACCATAGTAAAATATCTGCTAGTGAAATTATTTCACTATTAACCAACCAATTTTTATCAGCAAGGCTATTGTTTATTTTCTTGAGTAAAGCATTTGGTTTATTGTCTTTCTCATGAAGCACCTTCTGCATGCCATCTAGCCAAACATCCACCAATACTTGAAAATGCATATCTCTGCTTTCATATGCTATTGGACTAACTGACAATTCGCTTTCAATGATGCGAAGTAGGAACCGTGCAATATTTACTTCTCCAATGATGCAGGTGTATTTGATGGGAGAAAGTATTAAATGGGGATTATGATCCATTTCCTTCCAGATTAAATGCACCTTCCAAATGCAATCATTATCATTTGAAATTTTCTCTGGAAAAAGAGGTTTCAAATTTGATGGAAAACTTTTCAATGAAGAGTGAATGGATACTGTCAATGTAGCAGGAAGGCTCTTTACAAAAATTTGCAAAATAAGACTGGCTGAATAAGGAGGATATAGCGGATTGGCCATAATAACAAAAGAATATCTTTCCTCTAAGGCATTTTCAGTTGCATTTTGAATAGTAGTCATTGTATTTTTTAGCTTTTTCAAATCACAATAAATTGCTTGTAGTTTGTCCATGATGGATTTCCAACGCTTATCCAACTCCTCTGCCAATTTGTCTTCTGATGTGCCTTCGTGAATCCTCTTTTTGGTCCTACAGAAAGAGAAAGGAAGGATCAATAAATGTTAAATTTCATATGTTGGGATGGAGGGAAAAGGGGAGAGGTGGGGAGGGAGATCAACTTTAATTGATTATGTATTTTCCAGGATATGATGCTTTCATACTCTATGCATACTTTTTTGGTGCAATTTGAAGCAGGGAGTATCCTGTGTCATCATGGGTGTATTATCTGCATAATTCATGACTACAAGAAGTTACTTTGATACAAATATTCATAAGTTTTATTAACATTTACAAACACCAAAAGAGTTTGAGATAATAGTTTTTATTTATATTTGATGTAAAAGGCAAATTAATGTGTAAGTTTTGCAATATTCACATCCATTGGAGCAGATGAGACTTACAAGAAAGCACAAAACGAATACACAATAAAGCGAGAGCAAGCAAAATCTCAGGAAATAAATGGCAACTCTCTTTGTCTGACACTTAATAATGCAATAATAAGAACTTATGTGACACTGTCAGTGTGCTGTCTGTGGCAAATATACCTCAGGAAGAACTAGATGATTCAAACTTTATGGCTTGACTGAGCAAGTATGTGATAAGTTTCATTTATTTTCTAATGAAAGGAAGATTTATTACAGATGTGTATTTCCTTGTTGTTCTTTATTGTCATTTTTTTTATTTTTTATTTATTATATTCATAAGTTCATAAAAAATAAAAACCTCATAAAGTCTTAGGTGATATTAATTCCAATTCCTCCTTTAGCTTTTACATTTTTTATTTCCCTAATCCTTACTTAAGCAGCATCAAATTAGCTGTTGTGATATCTGATGGACTGATTGGTGTCTTTCTTTTGGAAACCATACTTGTCATCTCTGAAGGTGATCTCAGTTATGAAATAGTGGGAATAGCAGTTGAGGTTATAACCCTCATTGGCTTTGTGTTTGTTAAGAACACTGTTTAACAGCTCTGGGTATTTGTGCCCAATTTTATTAACAGCATGAAAGACTGGAGCAAAAAATCACGAGGTCTCACCAGGTTTCAGGTTGTTTTAGTCACAGTAAATCTATGACATGGGACCATCTGAATAACCTGAGGGGTTCAGAATAAGTCCACTGTTTTCTCTTTTGAGAAATAGTGAACTAAAATTAAAGATTTATATTTATTTCTTCTTCACATATACAATCTTTATTAATGTTACATCTCACAAACACAATTCAAACTTATGTTAACATTGAATAAAAATTGAAATAAAATAATAATTTATCCTAGCAGACAGTTTAATTTTTATATGCAATTTTTTGGATTTGGTGCACTAGTGCAGTCAACTTTTTGTGTGCATTAAACTTTTTTTAGTAAATCATCTTTATTATTACTTATATTATGATTGTTATTGTCCCTGTCATTGTTGTCATCGTCGTCGTCGTCGTCTTCATCATCAATGTATTAACTTAAATTTTTAACTTAACATGACTTTCGTTGCAGGTTTTATAATCTTTGTTTTACACAAATATTTCTTCATCCCCACTGAACCATTTTCTTTCCTCCACATCATGATTACTGGTCTGTGACCTTATGGTTCTTTCAGTACATTGAAGGTACCGGTAGTAAATGTGGTGTAATGGTGGAATAAATTTCAGTAGATCAAGCATATCACTCTTTTTGTCAGCAGTCACTATTCTTTTAGGGCCAGTTGTACAAACTCGGAATAAACTTCTGTTAGGCGTTATTCCATGGTTAAGCGCTAGGTTGGGTTGTACAACACCGGAATAGAGACTATCAAGAGAATAAACATGGAATAACTTATTCCATGATTCCATGTGGGGATAAGCCGTTATTCCGAGAATAGAGTATAAAAAGGAAAATGGCTGCATGGTTATTAGATGCAAATTTGTCGGATAGTGATGATGAATTTCTTTATGACATGTTTTTGAGGTCGAGAAAGCAAAAGACAGTGCGTCGTAGAAGAGATATAATAAATGAATACGACGACGATGAATTCTTCGTGAGATTCAGATTAAGAAAGGATACCGTTCTGAGAGTACTGGACCTTATTAATGATGATTTGGAGCATATGAAGATAGGTAGGTAAAACTTAAATAAAATAAGAATAATATTTAAAAGAATGCAAGTACCTGCAATATTATTAGTGTAATATTTTATGAAAAGTGAGAGTTTAATTACGTTACGACATAAATCCATTATGTTAGTGGAACTTTACAAGCATGATGCATATATTGCGATGAAAAGAGTGAGGTTCTGTTATTAACTATTATTGAGAACATTGTGTTTAGGAGATACAACTTGGCAAAAAAGTTAAGTTTATGTTTGATTTTGTTTCTTCCACAGAAATCTTTCGGTGTTGCCCATCAATCAGTTGCTTCTTACTCTTAGATTCCTTGCATGTGGAGCATTCATAATATGTCTGGGTGACTTCTGTGGTGTTGACAAGGGTACAGCGAGCAGAATTATTAGTAAAGTAAGTGAAGCTATTGCTCATTTAGGGCCAGCTTTCATAAAATTTCCACAAACCCCAAATGAAATAAGTAAAGAACAACAGAGATTTTACAGTGCAGCAGCATTTCCCAGAGTAGTAGGTGCAATTGATTGCACTCATGTGCCCATAAGATCACCAGGTGGTGGAAATGCAGAAGAATATAGAGAGAGAGATGGAAGATTTTCATTAAACATTCAAACTGTATGCAATGCAGAACTTAAAATTATGGACATAGTTGCTAGATGGCCAGGAGCTGTGCATGACCAAACTATATTCAATAATTCAAGTTTAAAAGCCAGGTTTGAACAAGGAAGAATGGGAAATGCTATTATGCTTGGAGACTCAGGCTATGCATTAATGCCCTATCTGTCGACACTATTTTTACATCCAAGAACACCAGCAGAAAACTTATATAATGAATCCCACATGAGAACACGGAATGCTGTAGAATGATCTTATGGTGTATGGAAGAGGCGTTTTCCTGTACTGGCAAACACTTTATGCCTAAAACTTGACAGAGTTGAGGCTGTAATAATAGCTCGTGCTGTGCTCCACAATATAGCTATTGAAATGGAGGAGGAACCACCAGTGTCACCTAACATCCGCCGGGCAATTGATGAGACAATTGCTGCTGAAAGACAACACCATGGACAAGAAATAATTTATAATAATGCCACAAGACAACATTTTGTTCATTATTTTAGTTCATTACTTTAATGCTTTTTTCTTCTTTCTTTGTTTCCTTTGTCTTGTAAAATTTTATTGCAGAATCATTATCAACTATTAAATTAACAAAAATAAGCATAACAAAAATTGAGTTACCTATGCAGTGCAATTATTAATGTATGTAAATAGGTCTGTCAAATGGGTAGTTTGTATTTGCACAGAGCTTAACATAATGTAACATGTTCACTCTGAGGTTGCCATGTGACAACAACAGAAATGCTCAGACACATTCAACGTGACATAATTATGAGATATGTAACATAGCTAATAGCATACCCTACACCATTTCTTGTGATGTTATGCAATATATAACAGGGGTGAAATTTTCTAAGTTACTACTATTTCATGAGTGAAATTCCATTATGCATTTATATAAGTAAAACAATATTGAAGAAGTGTAATCATTAATAATACCCCATATAAGGAATATTTACCTGTTGGATGGCATAAAAACATTCCTCTACATTGTATGGGGATGGGGAGCGAGCATAAGGATTATTGTACAATTCCTAATATATTATTAAACAAATAATACACATTTTTCAGTTATATTAGGAACTGAATATGTTGTAATCACTCCCATTATACATTTTAGGTCTTTGTTTTGGACAAGAAAACTTCAATTATGTCAATCAAAATTATAATAATAAGAGAAGAGCAAATAATTTCCATACTCGTATCATGGTCAAAAGCACTAGAGTGATGGGAGATAAACATTAAGTAAAAATAAAGGGAAACAATCGTACATCATCAATAAAATGTCAATGTCAGGCGGATGCTTCAAACCCAAAGTTGTAATTTGACATAAAATGTATAAACAACATATAGTTCCAAAACTTGCACGTAACTGTTGGAATTGTTATGAAGAATGAATTCCTGTAAATAAAATATTCATATCATAAAAAAGTCAATTTGAAATGAAAAAATGTCTACTGTGATGCTGTGTCTCATATACTAAATTATCCAGAAGCATTATCTCATGGATTTTTGCTTAAAAATGGTTGAATAGATTGAACTGCTACATATAAGTTTAAGAAAACCTGATGATTCTTATTCTTTAATATATATTTACTAGTGATGAGAATAAAGCAAACTTGCATTTCATTTTTCATTTGTGTATAGATAACATCAGAGAAGAAAGTATGTGATGTGTTTCTGGAAGGAAAACTCAGAAAATATATATTAACAAATTAAAAGTATAAGATAAATGTATTACATTTTATTGACATATGATTGAAAAATCAGTAATTAACATTTGCTGTATACCTGACAATAGACAGTAATAAATGTTATCCATCCTTAATATTCAGTGTTTTCTTTAGTAATTAGAAATAATTTAAAATATGTTTTACTCCCATGTTAGGTATATTGCAGAGTTGTGCTCAAATCAGTTATATAACAATGAAAAGTGATTTAAATTTTTGCCAACAATACACCTATTTTTATAAATAATGAAATTAATTATTTTAAATGTTTTTAACTGGATATAACTTTAGATTTAAGTTCAGAAAATTACAGTAAAGGCAAATATTACTGTGAAATTGAAAAGGAAACAGAACAAAATAATCATATTCAAATTTATTTTATTCATCCTTTAGAGACCAGAAAGCTAAAGAAATACAGACTAAATTTAATATATATTACTCTTTAAAAATCATCCAGAGTAAATTATACTAAGCATTGAAAACTCCAAAAAAATTAAACATTATGATGCATTGAAGTTGAAAAAATAAAGAAGTAGAAAAAACAGCATAAATGATGATCATTATAAAATAATAACAAGAGCAATATAAGATACAAACTTAAGGTAAAGGTTATATCACAACACTTACAAACAGGTGGAATATAACATAAAAACAATAATATTTAAAAATGCAAGCTTAAGCTAAAATAATGTATCCACTTGCTTTTTAAGAATTTTATGCTGTTATAATCAGGATGTGAAAACAAGGATCAAATCAAGGAATTTCCTTTTTCCTTTAGATTTGTATACCTATAAAGTTTTATGTCCATGTGTCTTACATAATTTTGATAAGCATTAACTCTTAGGTAGCAATATTTAACTTGTTTGTTTACAATATTTAATATTTTACAATATATACCAAAATGACAAATGATCCCAATGAAATAATGAATGGTTTTGAAAACAGTGTTAGGTAACAAACACGTAAATTTGATGCATTGTTAGGTGAATGACAATTTAAAATTAACATAGTCCAGCAAGTATATGCACAACTATCAATTTCTTGCCAAATGTACTTTTTGAAATGTAGAATGTTCACAAAAATATATAAATTCAAGTAACACCTTGTAGTCAAAACAATTAAAAGTATACATTATTATTATTGTTATTATTATTAATACTCAAATTAAAAACTTACATAAGACATACTTATCAGTGTCAAAATGCATTTTTCTTTCTTTTTGTCTTTATTTTTTTGTTTTGTTAATCCCCTTTCTCAAAACCATTTTCATAATACATATTATATAAATAATATCATGCCTGTAAAATGCAATTTTACATGATCATGGAATATATAGCACTGAATTTACTGTCGTGTCTCTTTCGAACAAATTATAAGACATTTTCCTCCTTTTCTTATAGCTTTGTTCACCCAATCATTTATACAACTTTGCATGCTAAATTATTACAAGTAAGGATATGTCTCTATACCTACACACAATATTTCAGTATATATTTGAAAACTTAATGTTCATGTTTCTGATTGTCACAGACAAATTGTTTTTGTCAGTTGAGGATATATGCAAGTAATATAATCATGGTGTGGTGTGGTGTGTGTGTGTGTGTGTGTGTGTGTGTGTGTGTGTGTGTGTGGGGGGGGTGTGTATGTGTGTGTGTGGGGGGGGGGGTGAGGTGTGTGGTGTGGGGTGTGTTGGGGTGGTGTGTGGTATAGTGTGGGGGAGGTGGGGGGGGAGGCATGGTCTGGGGTGTGGTGGGGTCTGAGGTGTGGTGGGGTGTGGTATGTGTGTGAATTTGTAATTTGAATAAATATCACAATTTTCATCACATCACTTCAAATTTCTTATAAATCTACATGAAATTAATAGTAGCAATGTGCATAAAATTCAACCACATGAAAAATTACTTCACCTGAGTATTAACATTTTATTGCTTCATTTTTTAATCGCAATACTGAGTTCCAGCTCTCGTTTCCTTAATATGTGCAGTTCTTTTCTCCTCTGCTCCTCCTCTTGTTTTCTCTGCATATGTTCAAGTTTAAGCTCAGTCTATTTCTTTTTTAGCTCATGTAATTCCTTCATGTTTCTTTCTTCTTCTGCTTGTTTTTTCTTCAAATAACCAATTGACTCTTTAGCCAATTGTGTTTTGGCCTCTACCATGGGTGTAGTTTTCTCCCACTCAACGAAAGAGGTGGAACTTTTCTTTGTGGCATAGGCTTGAGTCTCTGTAACCTCGGAGAGTTAGGAGTTTGGTCCTCTGTAGCAGAAGCATTGTTACCCTCTTTTTGTTTAGAAGAGTTTTGTGTTCCACTTGTAGTTGCAACAGGATCATTTTCTGTTGCTATATGTCCGCTAGAAGCTCCATCTTTGGGTGGCTTCTCTGTATTGCTTGAGAAAGTTGCAGGGTCTTGGGTATCTGCAAATTTCTTGGATTGCAGAGCTGGATGTAGAGGAGCTCTTAGCATCAGTGGGCTATATTTGCCCCACAACACATGACAGGCATCTGTTTGTTCGGGTTTGGCTTGAATTTCCCACTCTGTTGCCTATTCTAAATGAACGACCGACACCATACACTCAGCTGACTCAGCAACATTCTGCAGAGAATAAGATGGACCATTTTCTTCCGCACACAAGAATGTAGCATCGGAATCAAATTTGCTCTCGTGACCTTCACTAGAGAGCTTTATCATGCACAAAAGTTTTTCTAAGATAATGTTAAATTTAATTTCGCCTGCAGAGCCTCCGCCAGTCTGCAATCTTTGCTGTCGTTTTCTTGCTGCATACTTTCTCGCTTCTTTCTTTAAGGAATCGTATTTTTGCCCGAAGCTGCTCAGTGGTTCTGTTGGTAGTTGTCTGTGCATTAAATATTGCACATATTGACTCCCAGGCTCTTACCTTTTCAAGAGAAGTCACAGCATCTGTCCTTTTATTTTCTACCATGTGCTTGTGCTTTTCTATAAGTTCTAATAATTTTATCGTATCTTCTGCATTATAGTTTTGAGCCCGAAATCACTTAGCACTCATAATTATTTCATAAACAACAGTTTAAATAAGGAATAATAATAGGTTAGCCCAGCCAACCGCTAAAACAAATGCAAGATATTACACAAATTTTTCAAATCTAAAAACCATGAATGCAAATCAAGTTGGCAATGACTAACTGGCAATGTAGCAAACGTAAGTTTTAAATCTGCAAACAGTGGAATAGCTATCAATGGAATAAAATTGGATCGTACAACTCGGCACTACATTTATACCCGGAATAGGGAATTTCAAGAGTAACTATTCCAAGATTTATTCCGAGATTGTACAACCCGCCCTTAGTCTTGTAGAATAGGTCCAATGGGATATTAGCCAATGATTGTATTAGATTCCCTTTCCTCTTCTTAATGAAATTTACCTCACTGAAGTCTATCAGTTCATTCAGCATTCTCTTTAAATTTCTTGGTCATGGATATATAACTCCATGGCACGACAGCTCACGGGGAACCTTGGCCTACCGCCCGGCCGCTGCGTCCCCCATCTCGGTCCACTACAGACGTCATGGATGGGGTGCAGTATTGGAGGGTGAGACATGGTCAGCGCCTCGAGTTGGTCATGGGTATACCTCTTTGAAATCTCATCCAACGGATTTTAAGTCAATTTACTTCTTGTCTGTCTGTAGTTTCTTTTCTGTTTGTAATGGCCTGCTCAATTTTGGAAGTGGATACAAAATTTTCATGCTTCATTGAGAAAACTTCAAATTTTGGAACTTTCCGTTTTGCAGACTTTATTATACTGGTCCATAAATATGCTGTGTTTTCTCAGTATCACTAGGCAAAAACAAGATACCATAACTTTATGGTCTATAATTCTTACCTTCATTTCTGGATCCTCTACAAGCTTAAATAGAGTCAATGCCATTTTAATGTTTCTATTCTGCCCTGTGCATGCATCAGAATAACATATGATGTGGTTGTGGTTTGCAGCATATTTCTTTAAGTGAGTAGTATTGCAACTTGCTACTTCTTGAGATCCTCTACCAGCTTCAGTCTCATCCCATAAATATATATAAGTAATGATTGGTTGAAAGAATGAATCCCAAGATTGTAAACATACAAATTTCTTTTATAATATGCTGTGGATATTGTTAGTTTAGGGAAAGGCAAAGCCTCCTGCAAATCAAATGTAGCATTATTAGATGCAATTCCTTTATCGGACTTCATACAATCTCTACATTTCTGAGCTCTGGCTAAGTGCAGAACTTTTTCTAGTTAAATGCTTCTTTCTTTGTTTCATCCCTTTGATATACTTAGTTGTAGTTCATCACACGTACGACAAGTGTCAGTTTAAGGCAACGGTTCCCAACCGGTGTGCCCCGGCACCCTAGGGTGCCGTGTGATTGACTAAGGGGTGCCGCGAGATATTGAGATAAACAAAAAAAAATACCTTCTACTGAAGCCTTAAGTCTTGTAAGGTCTTGAAATAAAATAAGTCAAATCAATTACTCTCATGCACGGCAGATGGTGATAGTGGTCAATTCATTTCCATAATTCAGTTATACTAGTATCCCACAGATGGCATTACATCTATACCCTGCCGAACATTCCCGAGACTACTCGCTTCCTCACGAACATTCCTGAGACTTCGACAGATGAATGTATAAAAGTGTATGCCGCTTGGCGCTTTCAGTTGTCTTCCTCGCGTTGATTCACAGTGTTTAGCTATGGATAAGTTCATTGTTAAACGTGAATGCCAGGACAGTGAAAGTGAACAGTCGACTCCTACAGCTTGCTTTAAGAAGCCAAATCTTACAGTTTCTCCCGGACCGTCGAATTCACCACATAAAGAAGACAAACGAAAGAAAAGAACATACCAGGACAGTTACTTAGCGTATAGATTTAAGCGGAATAACAACGAGGAAAACCCTATTCTTGTGTGTTTAGTTTGTGGCGAAACACTTAGCAACGAGGCCATGGTACCTAGCAAACTGAAGCAGCATCTTACAACAAAGCATCCTAGTGTGACACAGAAAAGTGTAATGTATTTTTCACATATATTAGAAGGGGAGAAGAAAACAGCTGTGCGAATGGTAAAGAGAATGACCATAGGTGATACTGCTCTTGAAGCCTCATTTAAAGTAGCAGAACTGATAGCTAAAAAAAAAGAAACCTCATACTCTTGGAAAGGAAATCATTGGCCCTGCATGTCAAGTTATAGTTTCAACAATACTTGGCGAAGGAGCAGCTAATCAAATTTCGAAAGTTACTCTGTCCAACAACACAATCAGCCGCAGGATATCTGAAATGTCATGCAATATCAACGAACAAGTCACGGAGAAAATAAAAACTTATACAACATTTGCTTTGCAAGTAGATGAGAGTCTCGATATTGGTGACAAACCGCAACTCCTTGGTTTTATCAGATATATTGATGAAAAAGATATTAGTGAACAGTTTCTGTTCTGTAGACCGCTGGAGACTACAACCACAGGCCATGATATTTGCGTTTCTATTAATTCCTATCTCAATGACCATGATCTTTCATGGAAAGACTGTTGTGGTATATGTACAGATGGTGCATCATCTATGTCTGGGAAAATTAAAGGTTTTACTGCCAGAGCTCTCAATGAAAATCCATCCATTATTATAACTCACTGTTTTCTGCATAGAGAGACATTAGTCGTGAAAGTGTGTAATGAAGATTTTGCTGAAGTGTTTAACCAAGTTGTGAAAATGGTGAACTATATGAAGTCTCGACCTTTAAAGTGCAGAATTTTTGAACAGTTATGTCGCGCAACGGATGCAGCTCATACCTCTTTGTTACTTCACACAGAAGTAAGGTGGTTGTCGCGGGGTCGTGTATTGAACCGGTTTCTCGAACTTAAAGAACAGCTAAAAACTTTTTTTAAGGATGAAAATCAAGACACATTTCATGAGCTCTTACTAAGTGATTCTTGGTGTTTTGAACTGTCGTATCTGGCAGATATTTTTCATAAGCTGAATGAACTGAATGTTTCGATGCAGGGTCGACATGAAACAATAATCTCCTCAACCAATAAAATGAAAGGTTTTAAAAGAAAACTTAGTTCTTGGAAGTCTGCAGTTCAAAAAGGAGATTTGTCGAACTTTCCATCTGTTCTTAATGTGGCAGGAAATAAGGATCTGGGTAAGCTGAAAGACTGCGTTTGTGGTCACTTATCAAGATTGGAAGATGCAATAGATGCGTACTTTCCAACTATTTCCACTACGAATCTCGACTGGGTTGTCTCACCATTTGATTTCGTAGATAGTGCAGAGGAAATAGATTTCACTGCTTGCGAACGAGATGGATTTATTGATCTTTGCGCTGATTCCACACTCAAAGGTAAGTTCACCAAGAGTGAGGCGTCGGTGGCTAGTTTTTGGCTTCAACGGAGAGAGGAGTACCATAACCTAATGAAGAAAGCAATTAACGCACTTTTGCCCTTTTCAACATCCTATCTATGCGAGTAAGCCTTCCCTGCTATGGTGACAAAATGCAAAGCAAGAAATAGACTGAATAACCTTGAGGATGATTTGCGTGTTTCACTGTCAACTGTAAGACCCGACATCACATATCTGTGCTCTAAACATTAATCACAAGTTTCACATTAATCATTAATCGAACAAAATTTATTGATGTATCTTTACTCAGTGATTGTAGTAAAGTTTACTGTATTATGTTATGGTGTACGTTATTATCATATAATATTTCAATAAATTAACATATTAAGCTTAATTTTCTTTTAATTCAAGGAAGGGTGCCCCTGGTGTTTAATGTTATTCCCAAGGGTGCCGTGAACTTCAAAAGGTTGAGAAACACTGGTTTAAGGTGTCTTGAAGTGTAAATTAAATTTTGTACTAAACACATGGTAATAAAACTTCTCTTATTTTCCTGTTGACATTTCTCCACATATAAATCATGCATTTTGCGTATGTTGAGATCTCGATTGAGATACTTCCTGTTTGGATTATCTTGGGTGAAATGACTTTGAAAAACAGGAAATGACAGGATATGATTACCAAATCTGAATCATCAATAGCATTAACTGAAGAGGATTTTCCACAATTGTCAGTCACTGCAAATACTTCTGATTTTGACAGAGCCATATAAAGTCTTCCGCAACTGATTTGAAAAGTAGCCAGAAAAAATGTCTTGCACACACCAACACTTTCATCACATAGTCTGAGAAAATATTTGAAAGTGTTTGATTTGGAGTTTCCAGTACTGTCACATGGACGCCTTCTATGGCACTTAGCAGCTGCACAATGCCATGAAGATAAATATATTTTTATTTAGAGAAATCTGCAAGTCTCCAAAATGATGTAAAGCATTCCCTAAGATCATTCTCATTTACTTTCTCCTTGAATTTTCGTGAACAATGACAATTAATTTCTGGGTCAAAGTCTTTTCCAGGAACAAGTCTTTTTCAGTTATGTAGAGCTTTCCTTTAGTTCTGCTTCCAGCTATCTTCATTCCTGGTTCTCTTCCTTCCACGTTTTGCATTATCCATCTCATTTTTTCCATATGAATTATTTAAGCATTTTATAGTGGGCTTAGCCATAGAAGCTGTAGTATGATTGCTATTCTCATAAGCCTCTCCATTGTCTGTAAATAATACAATACTATACTTAAGTCACTGATGATAATGTCACACTAGCTTTACAAAAACTAACAAAATTAAGATATAAGCATGACAAAACTTAACCTAATTGCCTAGTACCACAACAATTTAGTAGAAATGAGCTTACCTTCACTTTCATCTGTAGCAGCGTTGTCAGGTATATAATCACTGTCCTCTTCCATCATTTCCAAAATAAGTATACTCAGTATTCCTCCAGTATTTACACTTACTATTCACTCACAAAAAAGAACATATAGCAGTCTGTTATGGTTTTCCTCCAATTTATTTCTGATGCAATCGTACTGTTGGTTCCCTGTTGCTCCAAAAGATAACACTAGTATATCAGAGCAATAAGGACCTGCTGCACTCTGGAGGATTGTTATTGAACTTCTGGTTTGGTTCATTATTACACCAAATATTTATCAACATCTACTATCCTAAAAGGGAAAAATATGCGACAATTTTTTTTTTTTTTTTTAGTTTTGGACTTGGCCTACTTTTGCACTAAACCACTCACTTTTCTTTTGAAACCAGGCTTAGGAATTTTACACTCAAAATATCTACCACCATATGCCCAGTTTGTACTTGCTTACTTGGAAACCAGAGGCATGAGAACCACTAGAGCAGCGAAGATAACTTTGTGGCGGTAGTAGTAATATCTTGCAGATGAAAGCAAAGGAAAACGATGGTGTTCATTTGGTACATCAATTGGTCACTTGCACTATATAATAACAATATGAGTAGTATGCAATCAGAAACACCTAGAGATTATTTATTGTTCTTATTCTTCTTGTTATCGTATTCTTGTTGCTGTCAGCATCACCATCATCTTGCTTTGCCAGAGGAACACATCTTGATGGTTGCTGGATAGGTTGGGCATCTCCAGTGTCAATGTTATGAAATACTCATCAGTGCAACCATAATTGTCATTCCCTTTGCTGAAGACTGGTATCATCTCAGTGTTTGCCAGATGCTTGCCAGTTGTGAAGCAATCAGATGGACCTGCCCACTTCAGTAAGTCTTTCAGCTGGGACCCCAGGTCCTGCGACAGTGCTGGCTGGTGGGATCCATTGCATAATGATATATTTGCAGCTGGTTTGCACTTTCCTAACTCTGTCCCAGCCTGAGCATCCTGATCCATGTCTGTTGGGTTCAGCACCCTCACAGGCACTTCATTTTGACAAGGTAACAATGCCAGGGCAGAGTATAATCCATTCAGTGATGTCTTCTGGTCCAGTACCAGGCTTCTTGACCATTCCCCGGCGGCAGCAGCAGCAGCAGCAGCAGCACCACCACCACCTTGCTTCTCATAGACACAACTACATTGTCCTTCCGAATCATCCTGCAGATCCCTGGATGTTCATAGGGACTCTGGAACAACACCTTGTCTTATCCAAGTGACGAAACCCTCTGACTGATATTGACTGTCACATCCTGGCTGCTGAGTACATCCAATCCCAGGTTCAAAGGGCCTCCTTCTAACAGGCAACCTGTCATACTACACCGTCACTAGTTGGTAGGGCCGACTGAGTGTTCATGTCAAAAAGCCCTTCACCACATCAGGTCTGATTAGTCTCGACTGCATCTGTATCTGCCGGTATCTGGCACAGCTTTCCCATCCAGCCAACTGTGATGAGGCTGTCATCCACTCTTCTGCCAAAAGCATTACTCGAGTGGTGACATTCTCATTTTCCACCTGCTTGTCAGCTTGGCATGGACAGTCCTTTACAAGGTGACTTGACTCACCACACCCCCAGCACACAACACTTGAAGGTCGTCATTGTCGTCACTGGGTTGCTTCTCTCTCTCTCTGTCATAGTGAACACTCCTGGTCTTCGAGGTGGGCACAGCTTTTGTCTTGGTCACCTCCATTCTAAGTGTTGCTGCTATTGCATAGTTGCCAAGCATCTAGTGCTATCACATCTTGGTGTCATGCACCCCATCACTGAAGAAGTAGACCTCTTCCTGGAACACATAACTAGTTCATACATTACCAGGGCTTTGTTCACCAGCTGTTCGATCACCAGGGTGAACTCATCACCCCTGATTGTTGCAACTTGACTTAAGCTCACTGCGGTAGGCTCAAGCAAAGTGATGGTTCTCAAGGGCCTCCCAAATATCTCCATACATCACCAAAATTGGAATTGCATTCAGTACTTCTGCTGGCTGTCTCTGGAGGCTGGTTATCTATCAGCTGTGCAGCTGACCAGTTGTGAGCGTTGCTGGTGGCAAATAGCTAGCAGAAGACTTTGAAGGTTAACATCCCATCATATTTGGGTAGCTTGATGCATGCAGACATTGTGTCGCACACTGGCATTTGGACCTTCAAGTCCTTGAGCCTACCATCAGGCATTCTTTGTAGCATGGCATTCAGTTCCTTGGTGTTTCCATTGACTCTTCCCTCCTCTCCTCTCCTCTCCTAAAATCTTTCAGGGTTAACACGATGGTCAAGTTTCTTCATCATTCCCCCAAGCTCTTCTACCTTTCTTCCATGACCTTCTTCACACCGACCAGTTGCTTGTTGGTTTTGCTAGAAAGTTCCATTTTCAGTTTCTCCATTGCCAACTCCCATTTTATTTTGCATTTTCTCAATGCCAACTTGTATTTTTACCATTTTTATTCCACTTTCTCTTCCATCTTCCCTCTGCTGGATTCTTTCTTCTCCTCAATCATCTTCTCCATTCTGAATTTCATTTCATTCATTCCAATTTTCATTACTTCCATTTTCCATTCCTGTTTTCATTTCTATCTTCATGCTCCTCATTTCTGCAAGTTTAGTTTTCATCATCTTCTCCAGCTTGGCATAAAAATCCTGCTTCTGACATAAGTTTATCAGAGGTCCCTTCTTTTATTCCAAAATTGATTATAAAAAAGTCTTTAATTCACTGTTGCACAAAAATGTACTCAATGCTTCGACGTGTAGACAGTTGACTGCTCTCACTCCACTGTGTGCTAACACTCCAACTGAAGACTGACTTACTTGGTTTGCAATTCTTCTTTATATAGCTGTTAATGACGTCCACAGAATTTACTGGAAACTGAAGCTTCTGGCATGCACCTATTGTGCTCATGTGTCACATTCCAAGGCTTCTAGTTATGGCCATTGCTCTTCCTGTGTTTATCACATTCCAAAGCTTCTAGTTACTGCTGCTGTGCATACCAAAGCTTCTGCAAATGTGAGAACACCCACAAACTTCTGTTGCAATTAAACACAGCAAGGCATGGTCATAAAGCATATCTGTATTCTATTTTAAACTCCCATCTTTCTCTCCCTTCTTCCTGTCCTGTTGTTGCCATTGTTAGTTGCTGCCGCCACTGCCACTATTATTATTATTATTACTATCACCATCATCATCATCCTCGTACACCTATAGCTCACATTTTGTGAATTCATTTTCATGCCTATGACATCTAAATCCTTGGGTCATGATAAAAATATGCAAATGATATTCCACTGCATCTTGGTATTTTTCACCATTGAATTATTTTTCAATAAGAAAACAATACTTTTTCCCTAATCATGCAGACACAAATACACATTGCAGTTTCATTGTTTATCAATGAATTTTCATTTTCAACTTAATTTGACTAAGTATTTTGGGGGAATTTCAGCAAAATACAGCGTTTTCTGTAAAATTAACAACTTTAGTAATGTGTTATGCATGCAATTACACTTAGGTTTTCTTTGCTTCATTATTTCATTTTAGATCATATTATCCTTTCACAAAAGCAGTTCCTATTATTTTTATGTCTACTTTAAAGGTAATGAATTAAGGGTAAAATTATAAACTTCAAACCTAAATATAAAATTATTTGTCATTTTAACATGCTACTAGATATAAGTCAAGTTCAAAGGATAATGTCAAAATTATATTTTAGCAAAATGTGTTTCAACCGAGTTGCGAGTCAAATTGTATTATACAAGTAAAGCCAGTTTTAACCAACATCTTAGCATCTTACAGCCAGTTTTCAAGCCTGTTTAACATATAATATACCCAAAAGCTGCTACAAATAACTTACTTTTCAAGACGACACAGTGGACTATCATACACCATCTGCAAGTTTACTCTTGGACCCACTAGATCACGGATATTTTTGATTCCATATTTTATCATTGTTGGCCTGAAATATGAACAATCAATCATGTGTTTAAAAAAAGTAGCAACCAGAGATGAACAAAACTCTTCTAATAGCTTTGTCACCAATAATACTCTTATTTAAGGTATATTTCTTCCAACACAGGAGAGGAACAGAGAGCATTACAGCTACAGAATGTAAAATATACAGTGTCCCAGAATTCAACCATACAAATTGGCAAGATTGTAGATGGGTTCAAGATAAATAGTTTAAGATACGAAACCTATGGCTATCAGTTCTAAATTCCTTGCTTCAGCATAAGATGTATTAAGGGTTAGCACTGATCAAACTGCTATTGACCATGACCTGAACACCCAGATTTTGGAGAGTGGCATTATTTAGTACTATAGTTAGCATGTGGGCATCAAGTTAGGACATTGAGGGAGTTGGAGGTTCAAGCCTCCATAGAAATCTTTATTTTATGTTGTATCCTATGTGTGCATTTTATAATGAGTTGATCATATTTTGCTGTGTTACACAATATGATTTACTTTTACTAACAAATAAAATTAATGTAATATATGATTAGCACTTAGGTGCAACTAAGAATGTTTCAATAACAATTGCATTAAACACCTGAAGGGGTATACTTCTCAGTACACCACAAAGACGTTTCTAAAACACAGTGTACCACACATGGACATGTTATATATGCACACAATACATTTGTAGGCACAACTTACAAAACAATATCTTCATTGTGACAATGAACTTCAAATGTAACACAAGATAAATAATCATCTCCATAGTAAAACGAGTACCTGCATAAAACTAATTAAGAACTTATGTACTAGAAAGGAAACTGCATTTTATTTTTCATCTCTGCATGAAAGATAAGTAAAAAGAGAATTTGAGTAATAATACATCATCCAAAGTACAAAATATAACAGGTTACCAGAGGAATTGTTTGATGTCCACCTGCAACATCCCTGCAGAGATTATACCTTCGAAGAAATGAACCTTGCACCCTGTCAAAAATTCCTGGAGGTTGCAAATATCATAAGCAGCTTAGTTTGTGCTAGTTATTGTTCATCTGTATCAATGGACATCTGGTAAATGATTTTAAGATGTCCTCATACGAGAAATCCAGAGGATTGAGATCTGGGGAATGCAGTGGCCATTCTACAGGACTACCCCTTCCAACCCACCTCCCAGGAAACACATCATTGAGGTAATCCCTCACTTTTAAGCTAAAATGTGGAGATGCTTTTCTTTGTTAAAATTATAAAATTAAATTATAAAAGCAAACAAAAATAATTTTAACAAAGACAAAGGTCTGCAAATAAGAAAAACATGGCTACCTATAATTCATTACTGCTTGCCCCATCCTCCTCAACCCTCATTGGCAGTGCCAACCAATGACAGGGTGCAAGATGGTCGTTCAGCCTTCCCCTCCAGGTATAAATACAACCGCCAGAGCAACTTCTCTCCAGTTCCCTGATGATGGCATCAAAGTACGTCGTTGAAAGCTTGGAAGTTAATTCAACACTTACATGGCTGACATCCCAAGAAGAAATCATTAATAACCAGTAATAGGAAAGTTTCAAGTCCTTGATTAAACCATCTCTTGTGAACATGGCCTCATCTGTGAAGAGAACTTGGAGTAGTAGTTGTGATGTTCTTTCTAATGTTCCAAGACCTACCTGCTAAATTCTAATTGGGGACCAAATTCCTCTGGTCCCAAAGCCTGCACTTTACAAAGTTGATAGTTCTTCTTCTAGCACTCAATGCAAGCTAGATTTAGTGACATGCATAGCCCTTACTATTACATGGGTGCTGGTGGAAGGTTCTGCACAGACCCTGGCAAGTACCTCTTCACAAAGGCTGGAGTATGGCCTCTTTATCTTGCACCAGTATTTCTGTGTACCATTAGGAATCCAGTTTCCCACAAATGCTGATGCTCATTCTAGAATGCTGATCTGTGACAATGATGTCTGTCTGGAAATCTAGCCCTTACAGCTGTTCAGCTACAGACCCATCTCAGCAAATAAAAATACCTTCGCCATTGTTTAGAGCAGCTGTAAGCAAACTACAGCAGTAATGCAAAGCAGTTAAACTGGTTCTTAGTCGCTCAGGTTGATACCATTGGTACCTTATGCATGTGCAATGGTACAATGTGGCACCAAAGAGCACATGAACTTAGAGGATATCAGTCTGCATTTTCTCAATCTCACACCTTGTTGAATCAATTTATTTCTATATACACATAATGTGTATGGTTTTACAATAGGAACACAAAGTTCAGCAATTCGTAGTTCTCAGCAGTCATGTGTAGGCATTAGTCAAGATTTTCAGAAGTACAAGCCACAGAACCAGTAGCTCAGGTAGTTAGAATGACATAACACATACATAGACAAAACCAAAGTACTGCTGTTTGAATCCTAGCAATAGCAGTCTTTTTTTTTTTTTTATTCACAACTAAAATCACAATTTAGTTTCTATGTTTTTCAACAAACCTAATTGTTTTATTACATTAAATTACCCAGATTCCTTGACAACACAATTACTGCATTTAATAATGAACACTACATAGATATCATTCAGTCTTTTGAAAGCAATTTGCTCTGGAGGGTTTATCATCTTGACTTTAAAAATATAAAATAAGCATATTAGCGGTTGTCAAATATGTACCTTTTTCAGTAAAAAAAACAGCAAAATTAAAAAACTAAACAATGGAAACTTCAGAGAACAGTGCGATCTTAGTAACATGGGATTCGATGGCCAGCACTAAACCAAATCACCTACCAGTATGTTATAGCAGAGTGCTCTAGCTAACTACATATAATCTGAAATCAACCAAAGAGTTAACAGTGGCATGCACACCCTCAAAGAAGGCAATTTTGTCATAATTGCAAGCCCAATAATTTTAAATATTTTATTATGTACCAGTACTGCATTCCTTCAACTACTGGCATACAAATAAGGCATTCAGAATGAAAGCAGGACACACATGTCCAGGTTCTTCTGATTTACAGGCTAACTGTTTATCTAGGACCTCTCTATAATCCTTCCAATTTGTGTGGCTGAATTCTGGGTCACCCTATATATTAGATTATTAGTATTGTTTATTAAACAAAAATTAATATAAATAAAAAATATATGTAAAATTTTATACAATTTATTAAATGAAAATGAAATAAAAATTAACATGTTTTTTTCTTTTACTTTAAATCAGTCAATTGTTTTCTTACTTTTGCACCTTTTAGCCATGTCAAAATTTTGTCGAGAATAGACACACCATATAATTCCAAAGAACTGACAAATACCATAAAAAAGGGACTTCCTATGTTATGAAATTCAAATACATACAACACGATGGATGGCTTAGAAGCTTCTTTATATGTAAGCTAATCTTGCATTAATAAGCTTGCCTTTAAGCTGTAAAGACATTAAAATTATTAGTTACACCAAACCTTTCTTTCATTATTTAAGTAGATATTTGTTAATAAATCATTTTCATGAATTTGCCATTGGTTTCACTGGAAATATAAGACCACCGATTCTAATTGTGTGTGCAGACATATATGTGTGTGTCAACGTGCATGATTAGGATAACTTAAAATTAAAATGTTAAGTAAATTTATATTTAGTACCTTCCAAATGTGCAACATGAGATGGTAAAGTAAATTCCACCTTTACACGATAAAGATTTTACTACTTTTTATTTTATTGAAAATAGTGAATACTTTTGATTAAAATACTATAAATGTAAGATACAAACATGAAGAAATAAAATGTATCTCTTATATTTTCTGGGGATAACCTTTGAAATTCATTTCATTCTCAAAATTTTGTATAAACTGCTAAACCATAAAGAGATAAACAAAAGCTTCTAAACTGACTCTAGTTTTTTTTTTTTTTTATACTTTTTCATGCAGCAGTTTTCCTATTCATTTTTTCCCATACTCTTTCCCTCCATATCATTAGTTTTTTACATTCTGTCATGCAGTGCAGTATGCTTTCTCTTTCATCACGCATTACATATATTCCTTTTTCACTGCCTCTTAAGTACATTAACTCTGTTCTCAACCATGATAATCTTTCCTTTTCCTGTATATTATACCAATCAACATACCCTTCACTTCTTCCCTCTCTCTTAATTAATTTACAGATACTTAATCATTTTTTATCTTGTAAGTTTCCTCATATCTCTTGGTATTCTACTTCCTACTGCTTTACAAAATCCATTAACATTTCTTTCTCCTAACATCTATAAATCTCTTATAACCAATTTTTCCATTATTTTTTTTTAGTTTTTGTTTGTTACACTCCTTTGCTGTTACATGCATATCTTTACAATGTCTCCCTCCTTTGTCAGATATCTAAACCAGAATTTAAACATTTTTATAGCATTATTCTATTTCTCCTTGTTCTTAAATCTACCAAAGCTACCTTCCTTGGTAGTCCTAGTAAACTTTACAAAACAATCTATACATTTTATTTCTTTCTTTTTTTTTCTGGCTTAATTCACAAACCCCTACTTTATGACTGTATATATAACATTCTCAAATCTACCAATGCCTAATATATTCTTTCCAAACATTTAGTCAACATTTTCAGTTTTAGATATTTTCATATTTTTATTCCTGTTATGGCTCCCTTCCCTTTAGCTATAACCTTCCTACCATAAGCCTTCATTCTTGTTTGTTACTCATCCATATGCCTAAATAGTAAAATTCTTCAACAACTTCCAGCTTTTGACCACCCATAACCATTTTCCCTCTTCTTTTTGTTTAGTTCCTCTTTTAAATACCATTTATAGCTTTGGATTTACTTTAGTTCACCATTCTTCACAAAATTCTGGTATTTCATTGATTACTTTCTGTAGCCCTAACGTTGATATAGCCCATTCCATAAAGTCAACTGCATATGATAAACCTGATATTATTTGCTATTAACAGGCAGTGCTGATTTCTTCCTTTTACTCTCATATATATATATATATATATATATATATATATATATATATATATATATATATTAAATATTATAGTACTCAGTTTGCACTCCATCTTAATGTTATTTTTGTTTATCATTTCTGTAAGCCATTTTTTCACAACTTGTTTAAAATTTCACTTCTTTGTAATACTTTCTGATTTCCTGTATAAAATTATTACTTACTCCCTTTCTTCTTAGTTTATACTCTAAGAGTTTCCCTAATTAGTGTGTAAAAAATTTTCTCCAAGACTGCAAAGAACATATAAATCTTACCCTCTTCTTGCTTAGACTTCTGCCTATTATAGCATTTATTATAAATCTGTTGTCAATTGTTTGCTTTCCTTTCCTAAATTCATCTTGAAATTCTCTTAGGTTTTTCTGATTCTTTCCACTCCCTTAATCTAATTACCAGTATTCCAGTGTACACATTCCCTAAAATAGATAGACTTTTTTCTATACCATTCTTTTGTTTATTTACTCCTTCCTTGACTAAACTGGCACAAGGAGTACTTATTGAACACAATAAGAAGGCAGACATGTGCCAAGATATCTCCCACAAATGAGAGTAAGAAGATGCTAGAGAGCATATAGCCACAGACACTACAAACACAACACTTAAGAGAATTGGAAAAGTTTAAAGAAATAATGAAGCAGAGTATAGGTATTGAAAAGGATAAAAAAGGAGAGGAAATAAACAGAAAATTGGAGGAAATCAAGGAGGAAAGGGCAAATATCAGAAGAAGAGTGGAGAATGTGGAAGAAAAGAGTAGAAATTACAACTTGGAAATTTTGGGAATAGAAGAAAGAAATGGAAGAGACGCAAGAAGGGAGATGTGTGAACTGCTGAGTAGAAGACTAGGGATGAAATATGTGAAGCTATTAGATTCAGGATGGGAAAAGGAATATATTGTTAAAATGCAAAGTACACAAATGCCTAGGGGTGTAATAAATCAGGCAAAAATTTAAAGAAACAGACCTAATTTTGAGCAAATAAGCTAATGAGAAAGTTAATGAAACAAAGAAGGGCAGCACATAGTCAAAGCAAGTGACCTATATTTAAGATTTCAAATTATGGATTGGTGGTAAAGTGGTATAAGGGACACGAGGTGGGGGGAGCAGTAAACCAGGAAACAGAATAAAATGATATAGGCAAAAAGTCTGGGGCAGTGCAATGACATGTGAAGGGAATGACCAAAATATGCTAGATCAGCAGCATACTTACTTTTCAATATTCTGGTATATAACTTTTCCCTTTGATTTTTACTTTCTCTGTACATATTATGTACAGTGTGCACACAAAGTCTTTATACCCCTATATTAAATTCAAACTGACATGAAATAAAAGTAAAAATTTCCAATATTTATGTACTTAAATGTTTCTCCTTACATCTTAGGACTCCGAAACATCGGTATGTGTCCCCCCACTGTCTCTGCACAGCTGAATATGCCGCCAAATTCTCATGTTCATCTTACTCATCATTGGAGTCACTGTCTGGAAAGCTACTTGCACCACATTTTGCAGTTCACCAGTTGTAGAGTACTGCTACTTCCGCACTTTCCCTTTGATGTAACCATTATCTGGAGTTGTTAGATCAGGGCTCCTTGGAGGCCATATGAGATTGTCTGATCCTCTAACCATCCAACGATTTCCAAAGACTGCGTTCAGACATCGAACAGCCACTGCAAAGTGAGCTAGCGCCCCATTATGTTGAAACCAAACACTGTTTAAGATTCCAGCATTTTGCAGCTGTGGGAGGAGCCAGTCATCATTCATCTGGAGAAGTGTTCTGATTAACAAGACCATCAAAAAAATATGGGCCAAACAGATGAGTTTGTGTCATTCTGGCCCAGACCATGACATGTGGTGGGCTGTGCTTGATTTCTTCGAAAAATTTTGGATTTTCTTTTCCCCAGAAATAAATATCATGGTTACAGGAACTGCGATAAATTGCACATTCATCTGTGAACATGACTTTTGCCTTCTCAGACACTCTTTGGGATTGTTGCAGCATCCCACCACAAACATTACCACATGCCTCCAAATCAGCATCTGATAATTCATTCACATTCAATGGACGCCAACATTTCATTTTCAGATCCACTTACATGTCTTTCCTCATGGTTGACTCCGGAACCCCTAACTCTGCAGCACATTTCCTTAAGGATTTAATTGGAGATTGTTGGATAGATTTTTCCACATCAGCACAAAGTTCAAGTCCGGTGGATGGTCTTCCACTTCTCATCGCATCGCAACACTGCCCGGTAAAAATGTTTTCCGTTCCCATTCTAACAACGTCTTCTTTGTCGGAGCTGCCTTCACAAACCGTGCAACAAAATCGTTCTTGACATTTTTCATTGATTTTCCATTAATTTGATGCTCATGAACCCATACAGCAGACACTAAGCGCTCCTCAATTGTGTAATCACTTGTATCAGCCATTCTTTCTCAATATCTCGGCATCAGCTAATTTGATTCATAAGATTTGTTGATTTGCTGTCATAAGAGCAACAACAATCGAACAATCTAAGTTGTCAACAATGGGTATCTGACAGGAGAATAATATGAATATATGCTAACCTCAAAAATACATATTTACTCACGTAATTTTAAATTAAATACAGGGGTATACAGACTTTGTGCATACACTGTACAGTGTATAGAGAAACTCTGATATAGAAATTTCACCGGAAATAAATGTTTTGAGACCTCCTGAATAAAAAAAAAAGCATTTTTAGAAAAATATCTGTGTGCAAGCATGTGTGGACAGCATAGCTCAAAAACGAAAAGTCTGTTAAATACCAAACTTGGTATTTAAGTCCAAGGATGCTACACAAAGATTTTCAAGAAAATACCCCTATCCCCCAACTGCCCTTTACGTTGAAAAATTGTCCAAAATTTTGATTTTCTAAAAAATGACTCTAATGATTTTGATTAAAATATTGTATATTAAAAATATTTACATGGCAAATAAAATGTATATCTTGAATTTTCAGGGAATAGCCTCTGAAAACATCTTTATTACGGATGAATTTTTTTGGAGTTTTGCATAACTGGTAAACCGTAAGAGATAGACAAAAACTTAACAAAATATTTAGGGTTCGTTAAAACACACAATTTATGTCACATACATACATACTTTTTTTTTTTGTGGAGTTGACCGTTTTTGAGATATTCCTTGTTATTGATTTCAGTTTTAAAATACTTATATTTTTTTCTTAGTGGAACTTGTCAACATCTGGCCATGCAAAGAAATGAGTTTCTATACCATAGCAACCACATATTAAAACATTTGACTGTCGGTTTAGCCCAGTATATTCCCTTATTTCCTTTATACTTATAATGAAGTAATAAAATCGTTTGTTGATGTTTATCTATACATTAATTTGTTACAGAGATGTAGAGAAAGTCATGTGAGCGGAACACAACAGATTTTTATTTAGTAATTCTATTATCTTTTCCAAAGTTTCTCTGGTATTCCATATACTTCTACTATTTTATCTTTCTTTATATTCTTCAATTGCATTTAACTTCTAAAACTGTTAATTTGTCATCCAATTTTGGTTACTCCTTGACCTATCTTTTATACACTAATGTTACCTCTTCTCCTACCCTAACCCATCTTATGAAATATTTTACCCATTTATTTGGTGCAACTTTACTTTTTACCTCTCTCTAGTTAACCATTTTTCTCTCTTTCCTTCTGTAATTTGCCTTTCCTTTATTGCATTCCTTAAATTATTTTATATATTTTCTTGACATTCTTTTTTGCTTGCTTGTAACAAATAATTATATCCCCATTTAAGTGTCATCAAATTTTGCCTATTTGATTCCTTTTCAAATCCTGTCACCTGATAAACAGGGACATGCAAAATTTAATTTGTGATAAGATGAATTTTTACACAAATTTAGCCCATTCTAAGAATGACAATTCTGCAATTAAAACAAAGTGCACATTTTTGTGAATGCACTAAATCAGTTATAAATAATATATATCGATTTCAACACACGCATGGATGGATAGCAACGATTACCTTTTGATATTAAAAAGCACAGTGGCTTAGCTACTTCACCTACACCTTTCATTTCTGTGCCATCACATAGATGTGGAGTTATTCAACAAGTGCAATTGCAAAATTTTCCTCGCTCATTTTGCTCTAGATTGTTTTGTAGAACTGTTGTGTTGTGACTGCATGAATAAGCCAAAGCCCAATGATTTACAAAAGTTAAGAGGGAGAGAATTTGCAAGTGATGGATTATATGCAAGCAAACAAGATGCTAATGTGTAAAGTATGTAATTGTACAACTTCTAGGGAAAGAAGAAACATATACATTAAGATTAGTCAAAGTGAAAAGAGTACAACTTCTTCGAGCAATGCAAACAAGACAAAGTGTCAGTTGCTGCACTGTTTCAGTAACCAAAGAAGAAAAAAGGTGCAACTAGCACATTTGAGACACTGTAGAAGCTTTCATGAAAGCAAATATTCCCATGGAAAAGCTGTAAACAAAAGATTTACTTAATGTACTAAAATATGCTTGACTCCAACTTCTGCAATCAAAATGCTATAGAAACAAGACTTGAATGCTGAATGTAATATTCTTTTCTACGATACATAAGTAGCACTACATCAAGGGCTAGCATTACAAATAGGAGTCTTGTAATTATGTCATTTTTCCAAATTATTCATAGAGTTTAGTGATAACTGAACAGTGAGAGTGGGGGTGCGTGCGTGCATGTGTGTGTGTGTTTTTTTTTAAATTATGTTTAACATACACTTTTACTACTATAGCTCTGTAGATGACCATGATGATAAATGGAATGAAGATGGAGCACCTGTGGAATGTGATGGTGGGGGGGGGGGGGACCCAGAGTAAACCTGCCCCTATGCTGCTTTGTCCACCACAAGTACCACATGCATTCACCTGGAATAGAACCCGGCCTACCTTGGGGGTGGGGTGCATGTATGGGTGTGAGAGAGAGAGAGTGAGAAAGAGAAATTTTAAGAAATCACATGTAGCCAACATTCAATGTACGAGATCCAAATTATGATAGCCAGATAACGCAGTGTATCTGAATGTGAACATGTAAAAGATTATACACACACTAGGGATTTAGGGTATCCAACATAAGGGTTTCATATGTATACTCCTTATATGGAAGGGGTTTCAAATGGAGCCTAACTCAGATTGCGTGATTCCACCATAGCTTGCATAATTCCTATCAAAAGTGTATTGTACCACTGGAAGTGAATACAAATCTCCCATATAAAGTGGTTTACATAAAAGTAATGGTTACCTGAAAAGCAATTATTATGAAACAAATTTTTAAATAATTTTTTATTTTGTATGAATTTTCACAGGCTTCTGGCCAGGTAAATACATAATGTAATACTAACGCTCTGAAGATGCCCATCATCTTCAAGAGAAGGAGATTACGCCCAAGTTTGTGAGGCTTTGCTATCCACTGAAGAATGTTTCAGCAACTAAGATCCTTAGATTCACACACCAGCTTAGCTCTGACAAGGGAGTGGATTAAGCATACCTTGTCATGAACTATCATTGACCAGAAGTTACTAGAATCCTTTTGAATTCTTTCTAGCAAGTTTATGCCCATGCATTGGGAAAGAGTGGACCATTCCTCCCTTGCACAAGGTAAAGCCATTCTACTATGATGTACCAAATGTAACACCAAGAAATTTGCATGTTTAACAAAGGAAATGACCATTGGAGACCACTCACATTATCTACTACCTTACCTATCTCCAACTACCTCTGTATCAGCTAAAAGACTCAACTTTACTGCCACTCATACAAAAACATCACTGACAAGACCTCATTAGTGGTATTAAAGCCTCTATTTATTAACTTCCATCAGCTAATGCTGAAGATATATGCCACAAGTTAGCAAGAGCACCAAAGAGGCTATGTTTCCTAATATGAACACCAGCCAAGAAGAATGTAAAGCTTTGCATATCCTCCAAAAGTTTGAAATTTTGGTTCTTTTACCAATGGACAAAGGGAATGCTACATATTCCTCTCTTCAAGCACTACAGGAGAAAATTCAATAACTGCTGGACAAACCATATTATCAAATCATTATAAAGGATCCACCAGTAGACAGATTCACCGTTCAGTTAATAAAGAAATCCAACCTTCCTTTTGAAGTTCAGAGGATGGTCTCATCATCTGCCTTCATACCACCCAAATTATATGGTCTCCCAAAGATCCATAAGCCTGGGAAATCTCTTAGGCCCATAATGGATGCTGTTGACAGCCCTATATGTCTTGCTTGTTATTATGCAGATCTGCTGAACCACTGTTAGATCAGAGTATACACAATGTGAAGAACTACACACTTAGTTAAAATTCTTAACATATCAAGGAGAAGCTATTGAACATGTTAATCAGTTTCAATTTCATCTCTCTCTTTACCAGAGTTCCCCTAACAGAAATCAGTTACCCTCAGAGCATTTTCTACATGGCATTACTGAACAGCTTAGGCACACATTCACCTCTACTTACTTTCTGTATAACAGTACTAATAACAAGTAGAGAGACTGTATTGTCATATGATCTTCACTCTCACCAGCTATTGCTAATTACAACATGGAGTTTCTGGAGTGTGAAATACCTGATATGGTCCGATTGAAATCTACACATTTGTTCATGTATGTAAAACATACGTTTGTGATTTGGCCAAATGGACTCCTCACTCTCAGATTTTTTTACACACTTAAATAGTCTCCTATTACAAATACAGTTCACCATGGAAGTAGAGAAGGGCACCTTCCTCTCTTTCTTGGACAGTCTTGTTTCCAAAAAAAAAGGGGTCAGAACTCTTTAGGCATGCCACACGCACACACCCACACCTACAACAATCTGTACCTCAACACAAACAATTTCTACCATAAATCATAACAAATGGACATTCTTGACACATGGCACTGAGAGCAATTTATGTATCAGATCCAGATAACATTCAAGCTGAATTTCAATAACTAGAAGATACTCTCCAACAGCATGGATATTCAGCCAGGGTCATTATAGCTGTGTTGAGAAGAACCAGACAAAACAGTAGCCCATAAAGGACACTCAAGAGAAACATAGCCCAATACCATTAGCAGCAATTTTTCAGGAAAAATAATTCACAACTCTACAAATTTTTAAAAACTTGATAGTGCCCAATTTATAGTAATTTGGCCATGCTGATTTTGAATCTGCCATCTGTTTTTTTTCCATCACCCTCCGTGGTGTTAATGGTTACCACGCTAATCTAACTTAATATACCCAAGGTCGCGGGTTCAAACCTGGCAGAGGACGATGGATTTTTTCGGATGTAAAAATCCTTAGCATGGCTTCCTTCAGAAGGCAAGTAAAGCCGTTAGTCCCATGTCGTAGATTTAGGGCACGTAAAAGAACCTCAAGCCTGATAGAGGCGCCTCTGAACAAAATTAAGCAGTCTTTCATGCCCAATTTAGAATGGCATGCTGAGAACCACAACAGTTAAAGAGCGTCCATAAATAACAGGCCATTTACATTTTTTGCCCTCAGTTCTTTTGTTATGATACCCTTTCTTATTAAGGGGTGTCATCAATCCATATTTCATTAGTGCTATATTAGTGCAGATAATACTAGAACTATGTGCATAACATTTATATGATACTATTCAGGTAATACAGTGAGTATGTGAAATTGTTCTATTGAGTTTTCTGTGGTACATAATTTTTTTTAAAAAAAAAATGTTGAATTTTGTTTTAAATTTTAGAAGTTGATTAACAAAATCATATTTTTGTTTTATTTTATTAAATTTTTATCACCAAAACAGAGTAGCACACTCAAAAAGAATGCATAAACATCCTGTAAAAATATGAGATCTCTATATCTTGCATGTTCTGAATAATTGGTTCATTACTGAGGTAGGTCTTGATGAATTCTCTAATTTTATTACATCACAGATTTGGTTGGATACACCGACAAAATTTGGAAATCTGAAGTTCTTATTCATTCATCTATCATACAAAAGTAAACATTACATGTGGAATTTACCAGTACATTAACTTTAGACTCCAGATTCTGAAGTAGTTGGAAAGTTTCTTCTATGGGATTTTCTTTTATGCAAAATTGGATCTTCCTTCCAAAGAAACCAACAATAGTCACTCATCATGGAGGGATTCCATCTACCTTGCTAACTACGTTCCATTTATAGTATATGTTGGAGAAAATGTTACCCTTGATCATTGCTAACTGCTAACCCAAATTATCAGGAAAGAAGTCCAAGTGCAAATGTTGACAATGCATTTTCAATGAAACACTGTTTCTGTAGTCATTTTAAAGATAGTTGATAAGATACCACTATCTTGTACTTTTTTGTTACCTAGAAACCTGTTCACCACTTCTATGAATGACATCCACGCATCAAGTTCAGCAGGTTTGAGCTTGGTATCAAATTGTGAATTCTTAAGCAACTGTCTGATCTGTAGACCAATGAAAATTCCTTTTTTTATCTTGGCTGCACTTATACTGGGAAACAGTTCTGTTAGGTATTTGAAACATTCCCCTGATTTGTTCATTCCCTACACAAAATTTTTCATAAGCCCCCAATTTTATATGTAAAGGCAGAAGACACACATTTAAAGGGTCCACTAATGGCTTGTGTTTTATATTTTTCTTCCCTGGTTCAAATTCTTCTCTCTTGTGCCACTCTTTGACTATGTAGTGTTGCTCAATAGCTCAACTATCCCACAGGCACAGGAAACAAAACAACAGAATTTTGTGAATCCATTCTGTAATCCTTGGAGAAGTCCAATAACTTTCAAATAACCAAGCCAGTTATGTTCCTTGTATTTAATTGCTTCTAGAATCAGTGACATATTTTCGTGTGTTTTTTTCATACCAACTGCATGGGCCACAAGCACTTTTGGCAGTTCATTGCCATTGTGAAATAGTACAGCTTTCAAACTCCTTTGGAAGAATCTATAAATAAATGCCAGTCTTCAATGTTGTACACAATATTTAGTTTTGACATCAAGTCAATTACATCACAACAAATACAGAGTGAATTGTCATGCCTAAAATAATAGGTCTTGATTCCTATTTTGAACAAATGTATGTTTTGTGTACTTTCCCAGTAAATTCCACTCCTGAAGTCTTCAGCATGTTGCTTTGACAGGTGTAAGTCGCACAATACATCATTAAGTTTGTTTTGTGAAGGAAAATGTGAATTGCTTTCTTCTATAGCACTCTAAGATGACTCGCTAGATGTTGATGCCATTGTACTGTTGTCTGATTCATTGTCGTCTGTTTCTGAATGCTCTTGCCAATTTGAAGAAGCTACTGGTATTGGTAAGTCATTCCCATGAGGTACTGGTCTGATGTTTGAATGCAAATTGGGATATGAGATTTTCTGTTTATTTTTCGATGAAAACCCTGTTATTTTGGTTATGCAGAAATAACAGTCATTGGTATGATTTTCTTGTTCATACCATCACTAGAACTGCAAATGGCATGAGCTGTTTCTCCCCTTTTAGCCACTGAGTCAGTTTTACATAGCATTGGATGCAAGTTATACATGGTGCAAAATGTTTATCTTGGTCATCGAGTGTACAGCCGAAATACAGGAGATATGCAGTTTTCAATAGTGTTATAATTTGTTTCTTTTGTTTTACTAGTTGTGAATTCTTCATAGAGGTAACAAAAATAATCTGGGGAATTAATACATCCATGGTTTGCTTCTTCATTGTTTAAGCTTAACAACCACAGGAAAGTTTAAAATTCTACACTGTATGAAAGAAGCAGAACATGGCACCACAGTTTGAACATGGATACTAGTTAATAGAAATTAACATCACACTCCGATAAGTCCTATAAACACAGCTGCAGTCATCCGCTTCACTCAGCAGTTCTAGTCAGATAAGCTTATGTAAGTATGTATGTGTGCAGATGCATATGGGACAAGAGTACCATGCAGCAAAAAACAAACAAGTGACAACTTTTTTCCCCTGACATGATAGAAACATTCTGTTTTCAGCAACGTAATCAGTATATTATTTGTAATAAAATCCACTACTTCCCTTCCAGGTTCGCAAAACCTTGTTGGGTTGTGAATTAGGCTGCTCCACCAGTATGGCATCAAAACAATCCATAAACCAAATCACAAAATCGTAAATTTGGTCAGGCTAGTAAAGGTCAACTTAGCTCTAAGAATTCCTGTGTCTACCACAATCCTTGTGACTGCAGCACAGCATACATCAGGCAAACAATGCACTATTGCCACACACATTATTGAACACCAGTGTCATAGTATAAACTTTTGAGTTGGGGACCCAAAGTTTATAACGGCAATTAAATTGAGGAACAAATCAATAGCTGTTGTATTACTAACATGAAGTACGAGGGCTGTTCAATAAAGAATGATCACAATTTTTTTTTTGACAACGTACCTTTACTCATCCTCATAATTTTGATGGTCCTTCTCAAAATAGTCTCCCATGAATGCGATGCACTTGTCCCAGCATTTCTGCCAGTCTTCAAAGACATGCTGGAAACCATTTTTTGAGAGATCCTTCAAAATCGCCTCCACAGCCTTCACCACTGCTTCTGATGATGGATAATGCCTCCCACGAAGGCGTTTCTTCAAGTTAGGGAATAGAAAAAAGTCACATGGGGCTAAATTCGGACTATAGGGAGGGTGAGGGATGCACTTCACATTGATTTTTGCAAGATATTCAGCAACAACATTGGCAATATGCGGCCGCGCATTATCGTAGTGCAGCATCCAGCCTGCTTCACGGAAATGTGGTCTTTTGCACCTGATATGGACTTGCAATCTTTTCAGGACATCCCTGTAGTATCGTCCAGTTACTGATGTGTGTGCAGGTACAACATGCTGATAAACCATTCCATGAATATCAAAGAATGAGATGACCATAACTTTCCCAGCAGAAGCAACCACTTTCGCTTTTTTCGGGGTTGGTGATGAAGGAGATTTCCACACTGAGCTTTGCTGTTTGCTCTCAGGATCAAAATGATGTAGCCAAGTTTCATCAGCAGTGATTACGTTTAAAAGAAACTCCAGATCTTCCTCTAACATCAACTTTAACTGCATGCAAACCTGCATGCAAATGTCCTTTTGTTTGGGAATCAACAGTCTTGAAACCCATCGCACACAAACACGTCTCATGTTTAATGTTTCTGTCACCAACGTGTGGGTGGCACCCAACGAAATGTTCATTATTTCAGAAAGTGATCTTAAGGTAATTCGTCAATCCTCTATCACAATGACAGCAGCAGTGTTGATGTTTTCTTTCGTAAGAGCAGTAACTGGAGCACCTGGTCCACCTTCCTTTGAAATTGATTGTCTCCCCTCTTTAAACATTTTAAACCACCTTCGAGCTGTGCTGTAGGGAAGAACAGACTCTCCATAGGCCTCCTGTAACATTGTATAGGCCTCAACTGTAGATTTGTTGAGACAAAAGCAGAATTTCAAAGTCGCATATTGTTCCTCGCGTGTTACCTTCATTGTAGCGGTAGGCGATACTGAACAGGTCTGAACTTGCCTGGTTCTCACAGGCGGGAACCAGGAGTACCAACAATGAAACTATTATGGCGTGTTTTTTTTTCACATTAAGCTAACAGAATATAATTAGATTGAATTTTAGTGCGAAAAATTATGACCGTAATAAAATTATGATCATTCTTTATTGAACAGCCCTTGTATATTGTCACATACCTCACACAGTCTTGTAATCAGTACCAGACGTCTTTTTTTCTTTTCTGCAAAAATGTCTATGATATGATCCAAAAATGAGAGCTGACTAAGCTCACTTAGCAATTGTTTTTCAATAGCCAAAGAATTTAAATACGACAAGCGACTATTACTCATTGAATTTGAAAGGTATGTTTTAATTCTTTTCGGCATGCTCATGCTGCATTCATTGCTTGCTGTGGTAATTGGAACAGTCAGTACCAAAGGTATTAGTTGGTTACCTCCTGTTAGATTTAGTCAAGGCCGTTCATAGCAAGACATTGAAATATGTTTTGGATCTAAATGCTTTGTCTGAGCTGAGTAAACAATGTGAAGTTAACTTAGCAGTTGATTAGCATTAAAGAATGGATACTGTTTTACTAAACTATCTAATTTGCTCTAGGGGAATGTTTTAGTGTAATCTTTAAACTTACCATCTTGTACTAATTCAATGAAATTCAGACAAGTTAAGTTCTTCAAATCTACTTTTCATTTGAGCTGTTAATGAAATTATAATTTCAAAAGTTAGTACTCTCAAAGTTTCCTTTTTCTGCACATCATAGATTAAAATTGTATTTAACTGCATGCTTTTTTTAATGCAACTGTCAGAGAAATTCACATTTCTTAACCCTTGGATCAAACATTTTTTTTGTAACAAGCTGAAACAAGGGAGGGCTAAATAATTTCCACCATTATCTCTTACCCTTATGGTTGTATTTACATTTTTTGCATATTAGTTCTTTATTAAGAGAATTAAATAAAAAATATTGTATTCTAAGAAACAAATACTTAATTTAAATACACATTTTAAATAAAATTATGAAGGTTAATACTTCAACAGATTTTTATACATCATTCACGTCTTCACTCAGATTCATCCACCTGACTCGGACACTCAAGCATTAGTTTGTCTTTTGACTGTTTTCCTCAAATGATGGTAATTTTTGCTAATTTGTTTAGTTTTTCACTCTTGGTGAGACACTCTTAACTATATGTATGCTACCTCTCTTTCCCTGATGGCTGCTCTTGATTCAATGTTGTTTTGGTAATTTTCTTCTTGAGGATGGCTTCCATTGACTGATGATATTGTTCTGCAATCCAAATATGTTTGCAGCACAATGTTCCATATTTGGTTTGATTAGCATTAACTCCAGTTCCTCTAGATAAAAGCGCACATCTGTCTTCTTTTTGTGCCAGTGTGGGAAATTCATAATACGCAGTGAAAAAGCATTTATGCATGCAATATCAATTAGGGTGTAAAATACTGATAGTAGCCAACTCTTAGTAAAGTACTTTCTGGCCATTTAATCAATGGTGTCAGCAGAGCCTTAGGTCGAGTTATAGAATAACTTTATACCTGACTCCCCCCTCCCCCTCAAAAATTTTGGCATCCTGATGTGATGAAGGCATGATTAGGTTCTTTTTAGGTATATATGACACTAACATGACAGATTTTCCAGATGCATGGTCAGTGAATGTGAACTTGCTTGAGTGCAATTCTCTTCGTTATGGTTTTCAGTTCAAGAATATGTTTGCGATTATTTTTCAAGGTGCCAATTTAAATAATTTTACACTCATACAGATCTTCAGCAAGTATGACTGATGTATAGAACAGGTCAGTAGTGACATTCCAACCTGTGTCCTTTATTGGAGCAACAAGTTTTTTGATTGCTTCTCTTGGGCTTCTTGATTCAGGAGTTGTTCCTTCTTGTTTGCCAGCATAAATTCCCATATTGTGAATGTATTGATAGTCAGAGTCAGCAAGAAGTCTGATGAGGATCCCATATTTACCCGATTTTTCTTTCAAAAAGACTTTAAATGGACATCTAATTCTAAACAGGGAAAGTATTTCATCTATGGTAATGTTTTTAATTATATAGTACTTTGGAAATATGTCACTCAAAAGTTGAAATATATCTCATAAAGGAGCAAATTTGTCATTAGATCTCCTAACCTGACTTGTGTTATCATCAAATCTGATAGCAGAAGATCACAAAATCTGTTCCAACTCATGCTGGCTATGCATCTGACCTTCAAAGTTCTTGGGACCATAAGTCATGGTAATCTAGGTTGTTGTCATTATTTGTACCATCAAAATGAGAGTATCTATGAATGCAAGGATTTCAGTTGGACTTGTTTCTTCAACATTCCTTATCTCTGCTTCCTCATTTGTGTATTGCACAATTTTAGACACAACTTCATAAGTAAAGAACTTTACAAATGATTCTTGTATTGTGGTTACTTGGGCAGTTTGCTGCAGGCCAGACTTTCCATGTATTTACATTTGCAATAGTTCTTTATAAGGGACGAGATGGATTAGGTACATAAACCCTTTCACTTTTAGCCACAAACTTCACAACTCTTATACTTGCACTGTTGTTATCACTAGTATTCCTATCCATTTCATTGTCACGTGAAGTCTACAGAGTAAAATTGGATTCTATGTCATCATTAAAATCATCATAGTCAACGTCTTCAATCTGAGGAACATCTTCAGTTTCACTAACACACTCATCAAAAATATCCTAACTTTCATCCTTGTGATGCTGCAATTCTGTTTCCATGTTATATAATTATCTGCTTGTATTTCTGAATCATATTATGATCAGAGACAGAATGGCACCATTTATAGAATAAGTATTCATCTATGCAGCAATTCCAACAATGCAATATGTTGGTTTCCAAATAAGGCCATTGTTACAACATGTGTTTGCATTTTCAAACAATTGTTTTAACATATGTTTATAACTTTGAATATAAACAATTGTTACAAGTTGGACTAAGGGAGGGCTACTTTGTGATCACTTTGAAATTTACTCCATATAATTTTAAACCAAAAAAAAAAAAAAACCTGATTGTCTTTGTTGAATTTTTAAGTTTATAATATTTCTGACACAAAATGATTATAGTAATAGTTCTAAAAAAAGTATGAGCATATTTTGACCACCCCTTGGTCCACCTAGGGTTAAGTTTTCTAAGTTTCTGATGACAGCCTTAATCACAACATGGCAGGCTACTATACTTACTGTTGATGATTGTAACAATTTGAAGGGATGATCAGTGAAAAGGAAACAAGCTTCATATACATAGAACAAATAACAAAAGTTGGATCATCCACATGTCTTTTGAGCCCAGAAGCACAGTTCACAGAGTCATCATCCCATTCATTATTTTCATCATCAATAATTTCATTAAAAATACAGAATTGCCCTTTGAAATAGTTCATAATGGTGAAAACTACCCTTGAATGAAAACTCCATTTGGTGTTGCTAGTTTGTGGAAGCTTAAATCCTTGTTCAGTTAAGAAAACGGTTCTTTTAGAAGACTTGCTAAAGAAACTGTGAAAAGCAGTCAAGGCACAAACATACAAACCTGTTTTATTATTTTTGAGTCATACAGAACTACCAAATTTAATTGGTGAACCTAGCAATGGTCAAACAGAGCATATGGGCAAAACTGTTTCACAAGCTTTTGAACTCCTCCCTATCTACCTGCCATTACAGCTGTGCCATCCGATGTCCTGACTTAAGACTTTTTCTTCTCTTTCCAGTCAAGAAAACTTTATGCATACTTCTGACAATCCTGCAGCTGTTCTTTTCTTGGAAACATCATAGATGTCAATAAAGCTCTCTTCTATTCTATCATTCATGTAATATTTAAATATTACGCTCATCTGCTCTTACACAAAACATCTTAATGTCTCATCTACTTGAATGGAAAGAAAGGGAGCTTCATTGTTTCCTAATTTGATTCTTTCATTTAATGCAACTTCTATCAAATCATTTTGAATATCTGGATGTGTTTGCTTTAATGATGACAATTGTAAATGGTCTCTTAAATATCGATTCATTAGAAGCAAATAGATATAATTGCCAAATAATTACCTTTGTTAACAGAACTTTCCTCCTCTCTATGCCCGTGGGAGGCTAGTTCTTGTGTACTGAGAAATACTACAGCATGCATGAGTCGTCACAAATACTGCTGCCTGTTTGATGAGACAATCTCATGATGCTTTACTGCTTCCAGTCAGGCAGCTTCGGATAATGCATGCAAAATGCAAGTTTTACCTAGCAGATGAAATTCTTCACTATGTAGCAAATGTTGTTTTGAAGACTTGGTATTTTACAGTTTTTTTTAATTAAATTACTCGATTCCTTCTGTAGACCATTCAGGATCTTTTGCCCCAAACATAAGGCAGACATTAAAAAACATTTTGTTTTCTTCAGCATATCCAGTTAACTAACAAAACCTATCACATCAAGAAGGCTGAAACCTCCTTGTGCAATTTTTACAAATTTGACTTTGGTCTTTATGCTTTTAATTCACATTGCTGTTCATACAATAAAGTGCTCAAAGTGGTTGTCTCTAAAAGAGTAATTATTGCCAGGTGAACTTACTTCAGTCATACTGCATAAAATGGAGAAAATGCATGCATGCACGCACAAACTAAAAGAAACTAAATGTTTAGAGTTTGTTCTGAACTGGTACAGTGATTTAGGCAAATGAATCAACAGAGCAGCTAACACAGCTAACACCAGCATACATACTAGCAGTTCTCTTCCGAGGATCAGAACAGAGCTCATGCATGCGCTGCAAATTGCCCTGCCTGTGTGGTACTCAGCTTTGGATGCCAGGAAGATCTGGAGGAATACAGGAGTAGAGTAAACCATGGCCAGGCTAAGTTATATAAAAATTGATGGAGATAAAATAATTTAACAGCATGTGATGTGGTAATACTGCACATATATAAAACAGGGCTATATTTTACTGTTTATGAATACACACTTTTATTGTTAAATAAGGAAATGCAAGGTGTATGAGTGTATTATTAACACTATGCCCCTGCTGAACACCAAAGAACCATCCGGCTCATGCAATCCAAAAATCTGGACTGGCTTAAGTATTCATAAAGGCCACAGGGTCAATTTTACCAACACCAAGATAGTGGTGAAGTACCCGAGTAACTGGGATAGAAGAATCAGAGAGGCCTAGATATCTCATCTGAAGCAAATAACCTTATCCGTAATTCAGGCCTACAACCAACTTCAGCATGGGCATTGATAATAGTTTTCAAAATTCAATGAAAAACAGTGAAAATCAAATTTAAGATTAAATTCTGTGCAGATGAAGTCCACTGAATACTCAAAAGTTTTCACCCACCATACAATAAATGCAGGTACATGTTTTCATAGGCATTTACTTAAATTATTGCAACAATTATCTTCATTGACTCACAAATTGTTTACAAATAATGTCTTTGATTCACTTGATTATGGCATGTGGATAGTTTGCAGCTGCACACCATCAATGGCTCATGCTAACACTCCAGTCACTCATGACTCAGTACAATTCAAAACACAACACACTGCAATCCTTCCTCCTTTTATAGCTAAATGACGTCCCAAACTTTCTGGAAACTCATCAAAGAAACTGGAAGCTGAAGAATTGTGAAGCATCACGTGAACGTGAGAATTGAGTTCTGAAGGTTCCTGCGGCATCACATTGCTCTTCTGTGTTGTTTATGATCCCAACTGTGATGACTCACATAATAAGGTGAACATGAGAACCATTAAGATTACATTTTTTTGAGATGAAGTCAACTGAACACTCAAAGATTTTATTCACCATACAATTAATGCAGGAACATGTTTTCATAGGCTTTTGCCTATATTATCAACTGCTGTTGACAGCAGTTTAGAACAACTGTTCACTGCAATTGATAAGCAGCTTCAACCCTTGCCATGGTTGTTGAAGCTTGGGGCAACATCCCTTGATCTGGGTACGGCGATATAGCCACAGCAGATCACCATGCTAGAAATCTGCCGGTCATAATGGGTCTTCATCCAATCACTTGCTACCTGGATGCTTTGATGGGCAATCTCATGCATTTCAAGAAGTCAATCTACAAGATGCTCCACATATTTGACTGCTGCTGTTCTGCCCCAGGAGATCTCGGGAACATCAGATTGCACGGCATTTAAAGCTTTCTGCCATAGACTGAACTGGCCAGTATCAACTCAGTGGCGTCGTGGGTTGAAGAGCAGTAGGCCAGCAAGAAAAGTGGCACTCTCACATCCCAGTCTCTCTGGTGAATGGCCACAGCCTTCCTTAAATGTTCCTCCAGAGTCTTGATATACCATTCAACAATGGTATTTGATTGTGGTGAAGAGGTGTCATACATGTCTTGTGCATACTGAGTCTCTCCAATGTTTCCCTCATGAGGTTTTTTCTTTTTTTATATTTTTTTCAATTTTTTTTATAGTGTTTAACACCTCATGAGGTTGGACTCGTGGTTGTTGCCCTGATAACTGTGTAGCTCTATTAGTACACCATAGCAACAAAACAGTTCTTCCATGGGGCATTTGAAAAAATCACTGCATGTGTCATTAAAAAGTTAAAGTACAAACACAAAAATTACGCAATCTTTTCCCCAAAAAGCAAAAAGATCAAGATATCACAATCTGAAAACTCCTATGCAGTTAATCTTTCTCAAGAAAGTTTTGGTTCCACAGAAATTAATTTTCTAAATAAAGGCTTAAAAACTTGCATCGACTTTGAAATGATGTAGAACAATATACAGGGTGAAAATTATTTAAACCGACAAACTCTGGGAGGTTGTAGGGGACACCAAAACAAATATTTTTCCTTAATGTCATTTTTTCCTATGAGGATTATTTAAATCGGTAGAGGGCGAATTACGCACTTCAGTTGTCATGAATGCAATTGCTGTTGATGGTAGGAATTGTTTTATCCACCAGTGTAGTGTGCATACTGTACAGTATCTGTTTACTAATGGAGCGATACACCTGGAGTGAGTACACTGATATGGTTGGTGCGTACTATGTAGCGCACCACAATGGACGAGCTGCACAGCGGCTTTATCAACAACAATATCCTAATCGCTGTACCCCGCATCATACGACGTTTACTGCTGTGTACCAACGTCTGCGCGAGACCGGGTCATTTAGCAGAGGACCTGGACAGGGACGCCGTCACACAGTAAGAACGCTGCAATTTGAGGAAGCTGTCCTGCAGCATGTGGAGCGAGATCCTTCTATCAGCACTCGTGCAATTGTGTGCATCATGGGGACGAATCAGACGAATGTAAGAAACATCCTTCATGAGCAATACTTACGTCCATTTCACCTACAGCGTGTTCACAATCCGGAACCAGTTGATTATTGCACCCAGAGCACAGTTTTCGCAGTGGTACCTGGAACAGTGTCAAATGCATCCTACATTTCCATCCTCTGTGTTGTTTACAGATGAAGCAACGTTTGCGCATGATGGAGTATTCAACCTGCACAATTCGCATGTTTGGAGTGAGGATAACCCACATGCCACAGTTACTCGCGCACATCAAGTGCGATTCGTCGTTAATGTGTGGGCCAGTGTTGTTGGGGACTGTTTAATTGGGCCATATCTCCTACCTAGGCCATTAAATGGCAGGCACTAACACAATTTTCTCGCCAGAGAATTGCCAGAATTGCTGGAGGATGTCCTGCTCCCTACAAGACAACGCATGTGGCTCCAACATGACGGGGCGCCGGCACATTTCAGTCGTCCTGTGCGTCGATTCTTGAACCGACAGTTTGCAGAAAAGTGGATTGGCAGAGGTGGTCCTGTACCATGGCGTGCTCGATCCCCAGATATGACCCCTATGGATTTTTTTGTGAGGGGAGAGATGCGCAACCTAGTTTACAGAACTCCTGTTGAATCAGAAGAGGATCTGGTTACCCGGATAGTAGCAGCAGCAGGAGCAATTAACGACACTCCTGGAGTTTTTGCCCGTGTGAGACAGAACATGATCTGTCGGTGTCAGCTTTGTTTAAATGTCAATGGAGGCATTTTTGAACCTCTACTGTAATTTAAGTAATTGCGTTGTGTTCATGTGTTGTCTCTTGGTAATAAATAATGCAAAAGTGTTTGTTGGTGTCTCTTGGTAATAAAAAATGCAAAAGTGTTTGTTGGTTTTTTTGATGTCAGAGAAATCTTCCTCTATCGGTTTAAATAATCCTCATAGGAAAAAATTACATTAAGGAAAAATATTTGTTTTGGTGCCCCCTACAACCTCCCAGAGTTTGTCGGTTTAAATAATTTTCACCCTGAATAGTAGACATCAAAAACAATACGTTCAAACAAACTTCACACAAGAATACAGTAATCTCTGAACTCAAAGAATGGAGTATATATGAAAGCAGACAAGAGCAACACCATAGTCATAATGGACCAAAACAAATATATTGAAAGCATGCTTTCTCTCCTATAAAGTGAGTTGTTCATTGAAATAAAATGCACTCCCAGAAGGTTCCTTAAGGTTCCAGGAACCTTACCCCAAATTTCTAATTTCTTTCATGTCCTCTACTAAATTTTTACATACAAGGGCTGTCCCATAAGTACACAGTCTGACATATAGATGGTGACTGCTGATTCAACCAACAACAATGGTAAAAAGTACTAATCTTAGAGAACTTAAGTTCGACAATTTTACGTTATTTAGCATTTGTTTGGCAGCCATCATTAGTGAATGCTCTCAGTGAATTTGTAAACATGGATAAAACTGGTCATTATTATGTGATATAATACTTTCATTTGAAAGGTCTTAGCTAAACTAATATTAATGTTGAGCAAGATTCTACTTTGGGGGAGTCTGCTCCTTTGTTTACAACAGTGAAATATTGGGTGGCAGAGTTTAAGCGTGGCTGTACGAGCTGCCACGATGAATATTGCAGTAGTCCAGAAATTGTAAAGAAAATCCGCAAAATGGTATTGGATGACTGTCGACTGAAAGTGCACAAGTTAGCAGACGTTGCAGGCATTTTTAAAAGTGCTGTACATCGCATACTGACTGAAAATTTGGATATGAGAAAGTTGTGTGCAAGGTGGGTACTGCCTTTGCTCACAATAGAACAAAAACAGCATCGCGAGGATGTTTCAGTCAAGTGATTGGCAATGTTTCACTGCAATAAAGTGGAGTTTTTACCTCAATTCATAACAATGGATGAAACCTGGGTCCATCACTTCACACCTGAGACAAAGGAACAATCAAAACAGTGGATTGGAAGGGGAAAATTGGCTCCAAAGAAGGGGAAGACAATTCCATCTGAAGGCAAGGTCATGGAACCAGTTTTCTGGGATGCACGCGGGATAACTTTCATTGATTATCTCAAAAAAGGAAAAGTAATGAATGGTGAATATTATGCAAACTTGTTACAGAAATTCAGCAATGAAATTGAGCAAAAACAGCCACATTTAGCGAAAAAGAAAGTTTTGTTTCATCAAGACGATGCACCAGTTCACACATCCATTATTGCCATGGCCAAAATCAAAGAGTTTAAGTTCAAATTGCTTCCTCATGCACCCTATTCACTAGATTTGGACTCCTTTGATTATTTTCTGTTTCCAAACTTGAAGAAATGATTTGGTGGTAGAAGATTTGCCAACATTGAAGAGGTGGAGTCTGCAGTTGATGGCTATTTTGCAGACCTTGATAATTCTCAATATAAACAGGGTATCGAAGCTATTGAACATTGCTGGGAAGTGTATCGAGCTGAAAGGAGACTATCTATATAGAGAAATAAACATATTTTTCCCCAATTTTTTTGTGCTTTTTTTGTTAGATCTCATACTTCTGGGACAGCCCCCCTAAGTTTGTCATAAAACATATATCTGTTGGGTTATAACTGTCCTGTATACCAATTTTTATACTTTCCTTACTAATTTGTTTAATTTTTAGTCACTAAACTTTGCTATCCCTATTCTCTTATGATTCTGTGTCAAAAAAATATTTATCTTGGATTTTGTCTTATTAATTTGAAATCTTTTATCTTTATTGATTCATTTTCCCCTAGCCATGTCTCTGCTGCCCCTACTATGTTCATAGTTCTCAGTATTTTGCAATATACTGTTGTATGAACTGTTTATCAACACATACATTTGAGATACACATTTTAAGTCACATTCCCTATTTATTTCTTGGCTTATCTTGGAATTTAGCTTTCTTCAACACTTTTCTAAGTTTGGTATTTCTATGTGTTATCTCTCTTTGTTTTCTCTCTATCTTGGATGATACTTCATTCTTCCTTTGATAATCTATCCAGCCCTCTTCATTTTGTCATCTCCTCCACCTAATTTAGGCTTTCCTCGCATATTATTTTCCACTTATCACTTGCAGTTTCTCTCCTGCACACTCTCAGTCCTTGTCAAAATTGTTGCACTACTGTGCATATCTTCTCTTGACCACATCACTCTTCTTTCTACTGGTGCCGTTCCCTCAACTATCAGGTCTGTCAATCACCTTCCCCTTCCTGAATTGCCATCATTTCCTCTTGGCTACCTCATGTTGGTTCTTCCTGAATTATCTCCCCTCTTGTTCCTTCATGCATAGGTCCTGGTATCCTCTCCTCATCTCCCCTATCTGGTACCCAGCTGTATTTTGTCTCATTCATTGACCTAATTCTTCCATTGTGTGCATGTTTTATTGAAATGTTCATGTATGTTTCCAAGTTTGTTCCTCCATAAGTTAAGCCTCCACTTTTCACCTTCTATATATAAGTATAGATCTTTTATGAATCTTTTATTTTCCATCTGCCCTCACCTCTCTCTATCTTACAAATTAATTCTTCTTTAAATCCCTGTTCTTCTCTTATGTAATACTGCTTAACAAACGTTTTTATGGCTTAAGTTTTCTTATTATTTCCTATTTTTTTTCCCAATGTCACTATTTTATGATTATTGACTTTGGTCTTCCACTTTTTTCTATTACAAACATTTATCTATTTCCCAACCATACATTCTTATTATAAGTTCCTCTTCAATGAGTTTATATATTTTCTTGAATTTTCTGCTGTCCTCTCTAGCTCTGAAGATTACACAATTGTTTGTCCTCTGTCTTGTTTGTACCTTTATTCTTCTAGTTTAATCATTCTTCTGGTTTCCAATTTCTGATGGTTTAATTCCTCTCTCTGTAGCTTTATTCTGTCTTTGAGCTGTTTTATGTTGTTCTTGTCCGTCATTTTGCCTAAATCTTTTCCCTACTCCTTTGTCAATTCCATCAGCTTTTACAGTCCTGCAGGTCCAGGGTTTTGCTAATAGTATTACTACTCTAACAACCATCCATGTCGAAGCTCTAGCTTTATCTTTCCATTATTATTTTCTAACCTATGAAACTATATTTTAGTAGAGCCACACCCATTGCCTTCATCTTCATTCTTGTCACACAACCTATCCCTCATACTGCTGACACCAGACTCTCAATTAATGCAATTACTTTGCCCATTACTTAAAATAAAATAATTCTGTTTCATAGCACCTTTTCACGTGCTACCCTACTGTAACCAAATGAGGACAAATCTGATGTTACATTCATATTTCTTCCCTATTCACTATTCTAGAAACTATTCTTAAAAAAACTTACTCTTCTAGCTATTTCATGTAGATCAAGGTTAGCATTGGCAGAAATGGTTCTGTCATACATTTCATTGCAGGTACAAGGTGAATACAGTAGGCTTAAGAAATTATACAATGTTTTAAAAGGCTAAATGATAGCTTGGAGATTGTTTTCTTTGTATTACTATAAAAAAAGAAACGAATAGCAACTTAGCAGCAGCAAAATTTAAAGTACATTTATGTACTTTGCAATTCAAATCATTAGGTAGATAGTGAACTTGGTGTATAATATATTAATAGCCATGGTGTTTACTTATATTTGCAGCAGTGGCAACTCAAATGTAAATATATAGGTTGTGTTACCAGAAGGAAGAGATAATGAAGGTATATGTAATAGAGTTAAGCTGTATAATAATTACAGTTATGTATGTTGGAAGTGAAATAAATTCAAATTCAAGACAGGAATATTTTGAAAATCTTAATTTAAAAAGACAAAAAGAAGAAAAAAAAACTTTAAAGCAATCTAATTGTTTTGTGTAATAAAATTTGGTCTATCTCTTATGGCTTACCAGTTATACAAATATCACTCATAATGAAGACCACTTTATATGCGATCCTCAGAACATTCAAAATACGAGGTACATCCTGAAAGTAAGTTCCGTTTCAATTTATCTCCACTGCAGCGCTGCGATCACAGTTCCGCACATGCACGGTAGACGCTCTGTATCTAGGAGAAGAAACATGCGCCATTTTGAGATCGCTGTCAGCCACATACGCTTTGTTGTGCTTGTTTACAATGTCGTGTTGATTGAAAATCCCGCCGCTTGTGAAATCAGATCTCTGATTCGTTTTCTGAATGCTAGGAAAGTGAAACCAATTGAAATTTATCGGCAAATTTGCGAAGTTTACGGACAAAATGCGATGACTGATTCAATGATGAGAAGATGGGTCCGACAGTTCAATGAAGGACGTAGTGAAGTGCACGATGAAGAAAGTGAAGTGGGCGTCCATCTTTGGTTACAGAAGAACTGGTTCACGCGATTGATGACAAGATCCAGGAAAACCGCAAGTTTACAATTAGTGCTCTCGCTATGGAATTTCCCCAAAGCTCACGATCACTAATTCATGAACTTGTTACAGAAAAACTGAAATTTCGTAAACTTTGCTCACGTTGGGTACCAAAGATTCTTACTGAGCAACACAAAACAAAACGGATGGGTAGTGCACTTCAGTTTTTAACCCATTATGATGAGGACGGCGAAGAATTTCTGACACAGATAGTCACAGGAGATGACACTTGGGTTTCTTTCGACACCCCTGAAAGTAAGTGGCAATCAATGGAATGGAGGCACACTTCATACCCAGCAAAGGTTAAGCCGAAACAAATCTTGACACTGTGCACAGTGTTCTGGGACTGGAAAGGCATCTTACTCATTGATTTCTTACTGCGTGGTCAAACAATCAAAGCAGATGTTTATTGCAAGACAGTTAGGAAATTGCGCCACGCAATACAGAATAAGTGCAGAGGATTGCTGTCAAAAGGTGTTGTTTTTCTTCATGACAACGCACGACCACACACTGCAAATGTGCCAAAATACCTCCTACAGGGATTTGGCTGGGACGTGTTTGACCATCCTCCGTACAGCCCTGACCTCGCTCCTAGCGACTTTCATCTGTTCTTACATCTCAAGTCTTTCCTTGGCGGTCAACACTTCAACAATGACGAAGAGCTGAAAGAAAATGTTTCCAACTTTTTGAAGGCACAGGCAGCAAACTTCTATGAAAAAGGTATACAAAAACTTGTGCCATGCTATGACAAATGCCTGCAAAATTTCGGCAGTTATGTGGGCAAGTAGTTTAAGAGCTGTAGAATTTTGTGCAATAAATAATTATTCTGTATCTGTACACAATTTAATTTTATTACCAAACAGAACTTACTTTCTGGACGTACCTCGTATATATTTGACTTTTCATATCTTCAACATATGTAGTTTAATCAAAATCTATTTGATTAAAATATTAATATTAGAGCCACTTTTGAGAAAATTAAAAGTCAATACAGCTTTTCCATACAAAAGATAGTTTGGGATAGGGTGTTTTCTTGAAAGTCTGCATGTTAACAGTCTTGGACTTAATCAACTTTTCATTTTTGAGTTATGCTGTTTATGGGTGGGCAAACTGTTTCCTAAAAATGCTTTGTGTTGATTTAAGAAATCTGAAAATGAGTATTTCTGGTGAAATCTGGATATCAAATGTTTTGGGTGGAAAAGAATACTTCCTATACTTACTATAGGTAAATGGTATACAATGTAAAAAGGGATTAGTGTATCTGGAAAGAGACTTGTTTGCTGCTATTAGAAGAATTCTTTGATAAACAAAACACAGACAAAGGTAAAATTGTAGAGACTTGTTTACCTTAATGAAACAATAAGAGAGAAAACTATATTGAAAATAAATAGATTGTAGTTACACCTTCACAGAATATAAACAAACACGATCTGAAACCATCATGTCATCTTGTTCCTAATTAGAACAAAAGTGGCAATAAGCTACTCTAAGAGTACAACTACTTATGAGCCAGCTTGTACATACCACTGAAACACAGACATCCAATCACCATTAACATAATAAAGTTCAGATTTTCTGAAATAAATTCTTATTACTATTACCTTTCAAGGGAAAGTCCCCAAGCGATTACAGTAACATCCTCTGGAAGTCCCATTGGTAGCAACATTTCTGGACGGAAAACACCTGAATTTCCTACTTCAATCCACTTCTCAAGGCCCTTGTGATAACAGAATATTTCCATACTTGGTTCTGTATATGGATTATAAGCAGGTTTAAACTGTAATTGAGTGATGCCAAGTTTACTGAAGAACTGGTACAACACCCCTGAAGGAAAGAAAGAAAAATAAATACAACACTTCTCTGAAGATGCTAGGAATTCTAGATGTTTAAGGACTCTTGCTATTTGTAGATTATGCTTTTTACTGCTGTTTGAGTGCTAACTTTGATTTTAAATTGCTCAAAAACTATTTAACGTATTGAAATGAAACTTTGACACTGAATACCATTATCGTTTCAAAATATTATCCCTGCAAAATTATTAATGTGATGCTAGAAATTAATGTTTCACCCATATCATAAATCATTCAACTCTTTTTAAAACTTTTATTTATTTATTTATTTATTTATTTGTGTTACATGGGTAGGTCAGCCCAAGTTCCTAGCTTAACATATCAACTCATACAATTACATCTATTATATTTTAATTTCTTAAAACTTCAAAACCTTAATATCTAATAGAATGACTATTACATGCTTACATCTCCCAGGATTATGTTAAGTCTAATTCCCTTTGCACAAACCACTTCCATTTCTTCTTAACTTTGCTTAAAAATTGACCTAAGCTTCTGCCATCCTTTCTAAAAACTCCCTTTGAATATTATTCTCCTATCCATCTTGTTCCACTTTTGCTCCAGGAATTCTTTCCTCCATAAATCTGTTCTTTGGCATTCAAATACTATATGATCTTCCTTCCCTCCATAAATGGGACATTGACTCTGTGGGATGCCTTTTCTTATCCCTTTTAATCCCCAAATGCTCGTTCTCAGCTATGTTATTCCCTCCCTTTGTTTGCTATTTACCTTATCAACATATGTCTTCCTTTCCCATGTTTCTTTCATTGACATATAGTATATCAGAGATCTTTTTTCCATTATCCCACCAAAAAGTTTTTGGATCTATAAGTCTTCGAATCTCTTCCTTATTATTTCCCAAAAGTTATTTTGATTATTTTCTCCTCTCTTCCAGGATTTCCCCATCCCATTCACTTCCAGGTTCATTCAGATTCCACTAGTCCATACAGAGTTCCTAAGACCATTTTCCTGATATCCAACCCAGTGCTTTAACAAATTATTCTTATCTAGATTTTCAGGATCCTAAACCAATATTTCAGTGCTCTTTCTATAATCATACCCTTCCTTAGCACTGTTCCTGTCTCCATCTGCACTAACTACTTCTTTTGCTACCATATTTGGTAAGCCCAATACTTTCTTACAAAACGTCCTATGGATCATATCAATGGGTTCCTCCCCCCATTCCCATATCTCTGTTCCATATAATATTTCGGTTCCACCACCACATTATAAAGCTTCTTCAACCATTTAACTCCTTTGTTTGGTATTATGAACTTACAACTCCTAATTGCTGCCATGGCTCCATTTGCTTTTATTAGCTTTTTTTAAATTATCACTGGTAGTATTATGTCTAGGTTCACTTTTCTGTGTAACCCATTATGCTACAAGAATGGCATTTTTACTGGTGGTTTCTCAGTCTAAGAGCAGCTAAGATTATTCCTCATATTGTTAAACATAATTAAAAAATATAAATGTGTATAAAATTTACCATAGATTTTGTAATCATAATAAAAATGGGGGGGGGGTGATTACCTAAGAATAAACTTAGTTGGAAATGGTCAAGTGGAGCATATATTAAAACACAAAAAAAATAATATCTAGTTTTAGAGAAAAGTGCACCTAAATGGTGGAGTGTCATGTAATTTTGTCAAATCTAGCTTGGGTTATAAACGTGCGACACTTTTGGAAGAGGTAATGGTGCATAGTAGAAATTACATCATTAAAAATTGTTATAATATGCATTTATAGAAAGCTTACCAGTGCAGTGTATATATTGGTTGAAAAGCAAGGGTAGATTAGAGATCAGATTAAAATTAGATAATAGGGAATTTTTATGGAGTTTGTCAAACTCCTGCATGTCAGCTAAAAGGCTTATTGTTCAACCCCTTTAGAAAGGATGCTTTCAATGTTTCCCAAAGTCTATCCCTTGAACAATTTGCATTATCATAGTTCCAGTGTCAGCATACTTTCCTAGATCTTCTGTGATATAGAAAGTGTAAATCTATTTCTGGTCAGGGAGGAGCAGTCAAAGAGAATCAATGAGAGAGTTTCCTCATCCTCTATGCACAATCCACAAATGGGTTCATCCTTGTAGAGTCCTACTTTATGCAGATGTTTCCTGAAGTGAGACCATGTTCAGATATTAATGCAACTACTTTCCTATTCCTGTTGTATCAAATCTTAAGAGAAAGGAGGAAAGAGTGTTGCATGAACTTAAAACCAGTTTCTGGGTTGCTTTTGTCCAAGGTAGAATTACCATTTGAGTTAGTGTTTTTCCCTAATCTATGCTTTTACCAGGTTAGGCATAATGTCTACTGATTACAACCATGGGTTCAGGCAAGAAAATCTGCAATATATAACAATGTTAACACTGAAATGTAACAAAATGCTTGATTGTACACACATGAACACAGCATACATGCATACATATTGTTTGCTAAGATTATGAAGCATTTGTACATATTGGAATAAAGTTTAAGCAGTTTTTTTCATATTGTAAATAGGGATCACTACTGTTCTTGGATGCAAATTTCAAACTAATTTGAGATCTTGTGGTTTACCGGAAAAGATACAAGTCAAATGGGGAATTTTATGTTGTGTCAGAATGTTGCCATGGTAGCTCAGTAGTTAAAGGAATGAGAGAGAAAGCAGGGTTCAAATCCTGGCTATGGCACTGAATTTTTCAGTCTCACTCTATATATCCAATACCTGTGCATATGTTTATGCTGTGCAGTATGTGCATTAGTTTTACCCATTTAGTGCAGTATTATTTTAATGATTGTCAATATTCACTCTGAGTTATGTTTACTCCACTGTTCGTAATTCTTGCCATGAGCTGCAGTATCATTTAACTGATAACTACAGGATTTGCTATTGCATATTGTCACATGCAGAATGTGGTACTACTGCGTTAGGATCCACATTCTAAGTGTGGCATGATTGATTAATTAATTTTTATTGTTTTGGCTGTACTGTAGAAAAGGTTAGTCTAATATAACCACGGGAGCGTGGCTTTTCGGCCTCTTTGCCAGTGGGACGCCGTGGGGTGCACATCGCATGTTTTGTTAGTAATCATGTAACTCATAATGGAGCTATAGTATTCACCCAGGTTTTGGCTATGCATCATCCAGCGTCAACAGGTAAAAGTTTAATAAATCAATTAGCTGGAGTTACTCTCGAATCAATATGTGTTAATTTAGTAGTTTGATTTTGGTTCCCACATTTCCTTGTTTCACTCCTGAGGTTGCTAATTTCCCATAAGTTAGCATGGGGGATACGTCCCTCATGTCGCATCCGGTTAGAATAGTTGTGTATGTGCCTCTCGCAGCCACAGCGAGTTCCCCGAGTTATTATTAGGAAAGGCGGTTGCGACAATATAATGTTTACATTGTGGTTTGTAAGCTTGTCACCATGCTTAAATGTGACGTAATTACATTAAATATGAACACAGTGTTGAATGTTATTTAAGGTTTCTCTTTCCTACACATTAGTGTACTGTATAGTGTGGATAGGTAAGTATTCTTATGCCAAATTGAACAGTATGGATCTTGTGTATTGTGCAGTACGTAATGAAAAAGCTGCACAATTATGTTATCTAGAGCTGTTCCTCATAGTGAACCAATCTCATCACCACAATGGCATCTGTAATAGGCACCTTTAAGAATGAGTATTTTCTTGTTAGAGTATTCGTATTTCCATAAAAACCCTGGTAGAGCTAGCTTTCGACAGCGGGCCTGTCAGTTCCCCCACACCCTGTCGTGTGCGTCAACCTGTGAGCGCAAAGGTCAGTGTGTTTCCTGATCTAGACGAGTGAATTTGGTTGGTACGTGCTTTATGTAGGAATACTAATTATTGTTATAGCTATTACTTATTAGTGCTGTTGCGTGTGAGTTTTCCAGTGCATTAAAAACAGAAGTACAATGGCATTCAATGCTCTAAAGTTTATCGCAGAACAATAAAAGGCCAAGCTAGAGAAATAGTAGCAAATGTGCTGAAATTTATGCGACAGGAAGCCGACGGAAAGAATTTTGTAATCCCTGTGAATAACACTAATGAGCGAGTTGCAGCCGCAACTGGTATTTCATTATCTGCAGTTAAAAAAATAAAGAAGGAGATGCTTGATGTACAAAGTGGCTCAATTTCCTCATTCAGTACACCAAAACGAAACAAAAACAGGCACAAACCTTGCACTGACCTGAATGATTTTGATTTGTGTGCAGATCGTAGGACTATAAATGAATTCTACATTCATGAAAAGAGAGTTTCTACATTGAAAGCTGTGTTACATAATTTAAGAGAAACAATTTATTATAAAGGCCAAGAATGAAGTTTGCTGAAAGTGTTCAAGCTTCTGGGATTTCGTTGGCGAAGCATGCGTCAGAACAGGCACATTCTTATTGAAAAGCATGCCATAAGAAGTGCACGTGTTTCATTTTTACGTGCTATTACAAAATACCGCCAGGAAGGTTGTCCTAGACATATATGCACAGTTCGCACATGAAAAAAAAAGCTTGGTCTGACGATAGCACAGTGTTATATGGCACCTACCTCCAAGAGACAAAGGTTAATTATTGTGAATGCAGGAACAGAAAAAGGTTTCATTCCCAATCACAACTGATCTTTAAATCAAACACCAAAAGTGGTGATTATCATAGTGAAATGAACGGCGAAAATTACATGAAATGGGTTAAAGAAATATCCGAGGTGTTCCATTCACATGACTTTCTGTATATCTCTGCAATAAATTATTTTAATCTTATTACTTGCTTCCTTGTAAGTAGAAGTGAAATAAGGGAGTACCATAGGTTAAAGTGATAGTCAAAAGCTGGTTGCTATGTGACTGAAGTTCCTTTGTTTGTATGGACCCGAGTTCACAAAGTCCTGTATGAGAAAAGTATAACTTTTTATAGCTGATACCAAAAACAAGGAATATCTCCAAAACTATCAACTCCATGAAAAAATGTATGTAACAAAAAATGTGTGTTTTAAGGTGCTCTGCATTTGTTGTGTGGTAAGATTTTGTCCATCTCTTACGGTTTAGCAGTTACGGAAAATTCCGTAAAATTTACCCAGAATAAAGTAGTCTTCAGAGGCTATTCCCAGAAAATTCAAAATATACATTTTATTTGTCAGCTAAATATCTTTAATATACGATATTTTAATCAAAATCGTTTGAGCCATTTTTTAGAAAATCAAAATTTTCGAAAAAAGTTCCATGTAAAGGGTAGTTTGGAGTGGGGGGATTTTTTCAAAATCTTTGTGTCACATCCCTGGAAGATATTCAACTTAAATACCAAGTTTGGTATTTTATGGACTTTTCATTTTTGAGTTATCTTGTTCACAGACACACGGACACACACACGGACCTTTTTCTGAAAATACTTTTTGGATACAGGGGGACCCTAAAACATATATTTCCGGTGAAATCTCGGTATCAAATTTTTTGGTGGAGTGCAATACCTTCTCTATACAGTATATACATAGTGCGTATAGAGAAAGTAAAAATTAAAGCCCAGTCTTCCAGAAAAGTCCGTTCTTGTGATTGACAATGCTTCCTATCACAATGTGGCCAGGAACAAGTGTCCAACATTGAACACAAGAAAGCAGGAAATACAAGACTGTTTGCTTAAAAATAGAATTCCATTCGGAAGTGACATGCTAAAAACAGAACTTTACGACCTTATAAAGCTGCATAAGCCAAAGCAGAAGAAGTATATTCTGGATGAAATTTTAGAAAAAGATGGGCACATAGTTCTCCGCTTACCACCATACCATCCCGACCTCAACGCCATAGAACAAATTTGGGCAAATTTAAAAGAATGGGTTGCCCTTCGCAATATCAGTTTCAAGATGGAAGACATGTGGCATTTCTGCAAACAGCGATTCGGTGAAATAGGAGAAACAGAATGGGGTCCAGTATGCCGGCATGTTCACCAAATGGAAGAGTAGTATATAAAAACTTAAGGCCTCCTAGAAACAGAAGTGGAAAATCTGACATTAACTGTTAATGGTGACAGTTGCAGCAGTGATTCGGAAAGTGATTTTTCAGCAACGTCTGAATACGAGTGCAGCAGAAGATCAGAAATAAATATGGATGTTTTTGAAGATGATACACTAGATGGCATCGAAGCGATTCCCCAATCACCTCACGCGTAAGCCACACCCATCAGCAGTGAGAGTCGCTCCTAAGGTAAGCATTGAAATGTGCCAGGGTTTTTACGGAAGTAATCCAACTCTAGTATGAACAACCCGGGTCACAAGAGACAAAAGTGTCCAAACTCCTAATATTGATCAGAGAATTTTAATGCAGTTTTTGACAATCCTGAAACCTGAAGTATCATACTGTATGACATGTCAAATTAGGTCATTCAAATGTTTATGATTTTTACATGAGCAGAAATTTCACCCTTTTCATCCATACATGGTTTCTCCATTGCAGCAACCAACTTTTAATGTTGAGTGGAGTTTGAATATTGGTTCTTACAGCAGTGTGCAGTCAACCATCACTTTCCTTTTCTTGGTGGTGAACAAAGATTACAGGAACTATGTTCAATAGAGTAGCCAAATATGGCATTATAAACCCCACATGCACTGGTGACTTGAGCCTCCCAACATCAGTTCACTTAAATGTAGCTGAGTTTGTATGTACTTCTCAACAGGATAGATGGAATCCTATGAGGGTTATTTTTTTAGCAGTGGTTAAACATTAAAAGTGACAGCTATATAATTGCTTTAATTTGAACACGGGTTACTTTAAAGCTATAAACACACTTTACTATGCAACAAGTGTTTTAGCAAGTGGCCGTAAGTACTCAAGTGTTGCACTGTCAGGCAAACATAATAGTGCTGTCACAACTAGATTTTCATGCCATGAATTATTATGATTTAAAAAATGGCCTAACAACACAGCAGTGTTGCCAATCTTTGGTAGATTTTTTCAGGAGTCTGCACCATCCAGAGCTATCATTGGAAATTGGTTTCGGGAGTCCAAAGAGGTAAGGAATCCCTGGAAGGTGAACCTTGTGCAGGTCACCCTCACACATTAGTAACTCTAGAAACAATTGCAACTGTGCAGAAATTATTAAAGGATGATCCCTATATCACCAATGTTGACCTTCAGAGTACCCTTAAAATTGAATCAATGGCAGTGAATGCCATCCTTCAGAACATCTGCAAGTCACCAAGCATTGCTCTTGTTGGGTGCCACATTCGTTAACAGAGTCAAAAAAGAGCTCTTGTGGAGAAGTGCCATTTCATGTTAGAGAACTTCAACAATGGAGAAGCAAGGTCACAGTGGCATGGAGAAGGCAGTGGCTTCCTTACTCTCAAAATTTGGTCATTTAGCATCAGTCACCACAAAAAGCAGTTACTGCAGGGTGGTATGGAGTAATTGCCATCACCATTGCAGCACGGAAAACGAAGCATCCAGATCAAAGACAGTTATCTGCTGCTTCACCATGGCAACACACACAAGTCAGAATGCTGGATTTCTTGTCTAATCAAAACATCAGAGTCTTTCCTAATCCCCCTTATTCTCCAAATTTAGCTCCAAGAGACTTTTTTCCTAAAATAAAAGAAAAGCCCTGTGGTAACCATTTCTCATCACAGAAAGAGGCCATTGAAGTTTGCATAGAGGCTGTGAATTACCTTCCAAAAGAAGCTTGGTCAGATGCATTTTCAAAGTGGTTTGAATGGATACAAAGCGTATTTTAAGGCTGTTAATTAGCTTCTGTACAAAAACTATTGTTAATGTATTAATTATGTAGCAGTGTATAGTTAAACAGCACAAATGCTTGTTAACTCATGTATTTAGCAGAGTAAATTCAGCCTGGAGCAAAGCAAAAGCAGAAAGCTGACGCCGAGCTAGAAGTATGGTGTGAGAAGCTCTTTGTTAACAAGGTTTCTTTTGTCCAGTCACATACGAACGGCTCAGTTGGTGGTAAACCTTAAAATTCTGAATAGAGTAATTTTCCATTATACAACATGTGTCACATGGGTGTTGCGGTGCACCCTGGGATGAGAACGGTGGATTTTGGGCAGTATTTACGTCAATTGCACAGCCTTTCTGTCCAATCAGAAAGAAGCCGCCATGACAGTATTTTTAGTATAAAAGGAACAGAGGAAGGCACACTGTTGCCACTGTTGGGCTGCTTGCCACTGTTCGCCGCTGTATGTTTCTTGTCTGATACTGCTGTCATGCTGTCGGTTTTCCGGCTTAACATCACTTCTTCGCCAAAGTGAAACATTGTAACTTGTAACGATACTTAGTAGTTTCCAGCGCTCTAAGTCAAGTGTATTTTAAATCAGTGACATGCATCAAATTATATTGTGTTAAGCAAGATCAAAGAAGAAGTAGTATATATAATTATGTGTGATTAACTAAGTACTAAAGTTCCTAGAAGTGTTTAAGCTTGCAGAACTGTAAAGAAAAGTGCTTGTCTAGCACCTCCTAGTTAAAAAAAAACTTCAGGAAAGTTAAGTACGTCTTCATCATTTATAAGATCACTCCCTGAACTACCCCCATTAGCTGTACCACCCCGAGAGTGTCAACTATCATGCAGGCTGAGCAACCCCGAGGCATTTCTCTGGTAGTGGATTCACATCAACAGGTACGTGGGTCTAATCATTGATAGTGGAATGAGTCTTAGAGCACTGCCAACATCACCAATCTGGGCACGAAACCGAGGACGTGGCATCTGGTGCTCCGAATGTGGTGATTAGCAGAATACGCCACAACAATAAGGCCACCATATATGGCACCTAACATATAAGCCCACCGCAATTTGTCATAAAAAATTCTTTGAAAAGTTGTTACAACTCAAATGAAAAATATTTATGGCTGCTGCTAAACACTTTGTATACAAAATGTTTCTTAAACATGTCTTTCCACTGTTCCTGAACAATGTATGTCTGATAATTTGCAGAGACATGTGGTTTCACCATTGCAGGGCAATGTCAATGTTAAAAGAACACCTCGATACAAGTTTGTTCAAAGACATATTGGATCATGGTGGTTCTATTCCTTGGCCAGCCCTGATCACTGATATCACTGATATGACATCAATGAACTACTACTTCTAGGGTCGTGTGAACAGCCTCATTTATTTAACTCCTGTAAAGATTGGATTGGACCTGGTTACAAAGGTTCCTGTTGCTGAAAAATGCATCAATCTCCTGCAAAGCATGTGTGACAGTCCATGGCGCACGACTCTGTATTAGGGTGAATAAAACATTAAATATTTTAATTTATAACAATAGGATTAAAAAATGTATCAGACATAAATTGTGAGTGCTAAAAGACCTACATTTTTGTGTTGTAGCTTTTTGACTATCTCTTAACGTTTACCAGTTGAGCAAATGTCATTCAGAATTAAGAGGGATTCAGAGGCTATTTCTACAAAATTAAAGATATTACATTTTATTTGTGATGTAAATATCTTCAATGTATGATCTTTTAAAGAAAAGCACTGGAGTCATTTTTGAGAAAATCAAAAATTTCAAAAAAGGTTTCATGTGAAGGGTAGCTTAGCATGGGAGATTTTCTTGACACTCTTCCTGTTGCATCCTCGGAAGATACTGAATTTAAATACTGAGTTTGATAACTAACAGACTTTTTGATTTTTACTTCTGCTGTTCACATACAGTGCCACACAAACACATGGACCTTTTTCTAAAAACATACTTTTCTGGATTCAGGTGTTTTCATATCATGCACTTTCAAAACATGTATATCCAGTGAAATCTCAGTATCAAATTTTTGGGTGGAGCACAACATTTGCATCATGATGTTACAAGGGAACACAGAACTGACTTTTTATCGAGGAAGTTACAAAAATTATGTGAATGCTGTAACCTTGTGGCATGACTTCCCAATTAAAGACCCTGTTCATTGCGCAATTTTATTTTCAGCATCTCAGCCATTATTCATGACCTTTCACCAAACACCCAATTTGGCATACAATTGCATTCACCTTCATGATTTTAGTCACTGGGTGGATGTCTAGCCATTTCCTAATAAACAAGACTTAGTTGCTGGATCAGGGTTCATGTAACTTTAGACTTCAACTATTAACATTTAAAAATGACCAAGGACTAATACTTAACACACAAAATCCAGTTTAAGAGCTCCATATTATAACTTCCTTTAGCTACATAATCATATGCTCCAACAATTGAACAACTTTGAACACTCAAAACAAACAACATAGATATACATATATATAACAACCCTAAAACCACATGAATACAAAAACTCCTATAACAATATATAAAAATCACAAATAACACTAGGGTTGGGAAAATTTTGTTTTAACTATAAGACCAAAAAACATTAAAATCATGAAAACATTGTGGGAATATATTTCAGACACCCAAAAACAACTGAATTTGCTAATTTTAAATTGTGAAATAATGAGAAAATTGAGTTTTTATACAAAACCCTGTACTATGTGCGATTTTTAATAATGTGAGATTTATCCAGGTAAAAAAATGACAAAATTTTAACTTATAGTTGGTTTACCAATGTGAAGCACTCAAGTTTGAAGCTGATATAGCACTATAAATACTTTTGGGCAGAATAAGTACCATATTTATCCAAAAACAAGATAATTTTTTTTTTCCAAAATATTAATGTCCAGAACTGGGGACAGTTGCCTTCATGATGCTTTCCAAATAGCATGCGCAAAAATAAGTTTCAAACTACAGAAGTACTGAAGGGGTAAACCCTGGGGGAAATGGTAATGCTTACTGCCAAAGTTGTAATGTATGTGGCAGATTTTGTGCCTTTATTTCACACCAAAAGGTTTGCTTTTATGGGGTCTATAAGCATTCTCATTAAGAAAAACATTTCTCTCAGAGACTAAAATAAAAATAGAGGTCTTTCTTTCACATCAGTAGTAGAGCATAATGTTGATTGGGAGCCAATGGCCAAGCACAAAGAGAGAGGTTTAGCTGCGCATTTCCCTCCTCCTGACATGCATACACTATTAAATTTACATTTGCAGCTATGTTTCTCTATGGCACCCACAACGTGAATTTACACACAAATTCAAAACTATGGTTTTACCTTAGTAAAACTTGTCACAACAATGTTATATCCGGTTAGTTGTCTAAATAGAAAATCATATTTATCGTCAGCTAAGCTGCTGCCATCACCACCGTGCACAGATATAGTGGCACATTTCCATTCTTGACCATCTCTCTCCTGCTCACAATGCGAGTTTCTGCGCAAATTAAAATTAGGTATCTTTTATAACAATGCATTATATTTGGTACGTTGACTAAATAGAAAATCGTATCCATCATAATAACAGATACACAGCTGCTGCCACCACTGTTGTCACATTCTCCCACTGCACACATACCCTGTACATTTCTGTATTCCGACTCTCATGCACCCAAAATGTGAATTTCCATGCAAATTTGAATTGTTACTTTAGGTAAAGCTTTTTACAATGGTGTGTTATATTAGGTAATAGAAAATTGTAGCCATTATATTGTTAGCAGTTGCACTGCTGCTGCCGTTACCATTGTAACTTCTGATCGTATACATAGGTACTGGTATATAATTTCCTTTCTCCCCTCTCCCCTACCCACCCCTCTCCACATGAATTTTGGCATATATTAAAATTAAGTGAAAAAGAAAAAAAAATACTTAACCCATTAAGTTTCCCTTAGTTTGTTCAAAATAAATGGAAAAACTTTAAATTTCATTTAAAAATAAAGTTATCTTTCTATATAGATGTGCTTAATTCCACAATTTAATTCAGAAAAATGGAGTTTGTCTTGTCTGAGGTACTCTTGTATTTGGATAACTAAGAAATGAATTCAATAGTTGGCTGGCTATTTAGCAACAAAAGTTTAGGTATATGAAGCTATAGTGTGTCTAGTCGACTCGATCTGTATTATTTTATAAATTATTCCATTGCCTGTTGCTCAAAGATGAAAACCAGGGAAACAGCAGAATTTCCACATAGCCAATAAAAATCCAAGTTTTACAACCTCGGAGACATGTCCAATTGAGTTGAACAAAATTTTGTACCCAGTCCAACCACGGTCCTCACTGTCAATGTAGATTTATGAAACTTCCCTTTTCCCAAATCTTACAGCAATACACAGCACAGTTCCTTTATGTAAGAAATTTCACCCTTACCAGGCATCGACTCAAAATCTGGCCAACCCCATTATACAGCAAACTAACATATTTATCCAAATACAAGATGTTTTTTTCCCGAACTGAATTGGGGGTCATTTTGTATTCATGATATATGTTTTGCAAATACCATGTGGGGAGAAAGTAAGTTTAAAATTTTGTGGGTACGGCAGCGGCAAAGACGGGGGGAAATTGTAAAGATGACTGCCAAGGTTGTGGACATCTGTGGCAGATTTTGTTACATTTCACACCAAAAATTAGCTTTGAATACAAGCATTGCTACAAAAATATCTTTCCAAGTATAAAATTTAGAGGTCTTCCTTTCACATCGGAGGTTACGCATAATGTTGCATTGGGAGCCTATAATTGTCATTACAACTATGCTATCGCCACTGCCACTGTCACGTAATAAACATAATCACACACGTTCTTTATATCTCCATACTCCCTTCTACTTCTCTCCCACTCAAAGCATGAATTTATGTGTTACTTTGAAGAAGATTGCTAAAAACATGAATTTATGCACAAATTTGAAATAGGTAAATGTTTCATGATATAGTAGTATGTTGGCTTAGAAAATTGTATCCATAACCATTACACTAAGCTGGCGCCATCACCATTGAGCAGAGACATACTACTACAGTTCCATTCTCACTTTTCCGTTTCTCTTCCACTCACAATGTGAATTTCTGCGCAAATTCAAATTAGATTAAAATTTTTACTATGTATTGTATTAAGAATGTTGTCAGAATAGAAAATTATAACCATAATCGTCGTTACAGCTACACTACCGCTGCTGCTGTCACGTTCTACCATCTCACACATATCATATATTTCCGTACTTTCCTCTCCATCCCTTTACTGCTCAAAATGCAAATTTCTGCACAAATTTTAATGAACTACGCTAAAACTTTTTACATTGAGGTGTTTTATTAGATATGTTGTCTAAATAGAAAATCTTATCAATTATCATTGTTTCAGTTGCACTGCCATTGCCACTATCTTTTTCCTTGATCACACACACGTATTGGTACATCATTTCTGTTTTCTGCTCCTCCACTCTCCTACCCACCACATAATTTGCTTAGATTCAAATTAAATTAAAATAAAAGCAGGGACTTAATCAGCTTGTGTCCCTTAGTTTGCTCAAAATATATTGCAAAACTTTAAATTTAATTTAATAATTAAGTTACTATATTTTTTTTTGTATAGCTGATATGCTAAATTCCAAAATTAAGTTCTGAAAAATCAGGAATGTCTTGCATTTGAGGTCATCTTGTATTCGGATAAATACAGAACATAGCTGTTTTTATGTTATATGCATGCGCACACGCACATAACACACTTCCCTATTTGCCTGGCATCTTGATTTGTTCTCACCACCGTAACCTTTACTGTCCTCTCACTAACCAGCCTTGTAGTTCCTGCAGAAAGGCACAAAAAATCCACTCCCCCCATGTCAGTGGTACCAACTTACCTCCTTAGTCATATGGCTATGAGCTGCACCTAATATAACCATCTACGAAAGCCATTGGAAGAAAAGCATCCATCGGAGGATTTGTCATTTTATTCATTTTAATAACACAAAATGGAAGTGCAGACTGATGAATTTCAGCTTTCCCCCATGAGTCTTGCAGCATACAGTCAAGGAATGTTAGTGATAAGGAATGCAACTTAACACAATCGTCTCAGCTTCAGTATTTTGTGAGCTGAGTTTAGAGAAGATGCTGTTATATGTTGCAAGTTAAATAATAAAACCATTAATCAAGGCTAAGTAAAGGGCAAAAACAATCTCATTTGTGGTTTCTATGAAGTTTGAGGATGTTTAGAAACGTGCCTCAATCCCTATAGTTTCCAGGAACAGAATGTATAAAATGATCACTGATTATCACAGGAAGATGAATAATACCTTGAAAAGGGCCAATATTCATCTGAAGCTGATGGTGTTAGATTCTAATTCATTTTTAGGTGCTACAGTCTGCATATCTTCATTTGCAGCCTGTGATTATAATAAACCTGGTGGTTTCAGTTATAGAGAAGGAGTTTTTGAAACAATCAGAGAACTAGCACAAAAATGGCATGGTTATTGTTGCCTCTCATATACTTCAAACTAGAGAAAACAAAATCTAAAGGTTATTATTTCAGTGCTTGAGTGTGGCAATGATAGCAATGTGTGACCTCATGGACAGACTTGAGACACTGAGAATGAATTAAGTATTGATTTGAGTTGATTGTAACACTTTCCATCACTTAAGTTGCAATCGACTCTAATCAATACTTATTAGTATACATCACTGTTCCAAAATCCTCATAATTTCAAGTTACTGAGAATAAAACTGATTTTAAATTGGTTAGTGTTTCAAAGCCATAAGAAACAAAATGCAGAAAAAAATTTAAGTATCAATGCAACAGCTTGCAAAAATTAAAAACAAGACAAATGTATTGGCATATAAAGTTTCTGCCATTGCTCATGCTGTGATAGAAGATCTTGGTATTGTGTCAGAGGAACAAGTTACAGATGAAAGCAAAGTACAGAGGGAGGTGTTAAAACTCTGAAAAAAGTTTGTGAAAAGGTGTCAGAAGAAACTGTTTAACCATTAGGTTTATACTACAGAGGAAGAAAAGAACAGACTCTAAAAATGATAAAGACAGATAGCAAAAACTCCATGAAACTAAGGCTGAGCACTATGTCATCACAGAAGAACCTGTAAGTATGTACCTTGGGTATGCTTCATTAACTGGCACTACAAAAAACATTACTTCAACCACAATAAAAAAAATAAATAAATAAAAAAATGAAAAAAAAAATGGGAGATGATGATACAGGCCAGTGGTGTATTCTGTTTGAGGACTCAGACTATCACTGTGCCATGTAGCAAGAAGAAGATTATATTCCAGGATGATTTTAACATGTTTCTATGGGCAAATGGGCATTTCTGCTAAGTTTTGGGCTAAAGCTAACTTTTTCCAAAACACAGTTTTTAAAAGACATGTTTCTGTCTCCACAACTATGAGAGGAAACCTTATAAAACTTTAAACGAAAATAGACAACACTCTGGTAAATATGTGGAACTGTTCTGACATGAATCTGAGGAATAGTGACTCTACCAAAAATCTGTTTGTTTTTTTTTGTTTTTTTTTTTGTTTTTTTTTTGTTTTTTTTTTTAAAGAAAAAGGTATACTTATAAAAGAAATCATTGATTCCTTAATAAAGAATATTTTTATATCAAAGTACGAGGGGCATACTGAAAGTCATGAGCAACACTGTTTTACAATCTTAATATTTATTTTTAAGCGAAACCAAATACATCATCATAATCTACAGACTTTCTTTCACTTTTCGGCATAGTCTCCATTGTTTTGCACACATTTTCCCCATCGTTCTACAAGTTTGAAAATGCCCTTGTGATAGAACTCCGTTCCAGCTGCCCGCAGACCCTGACGCACTGCTTTCCGAATTTCCTCCAGCGTCTTGTAGCGTTGGCCACGCATCTGCTCCTTCACAGAACCGAAAAGATGGTAGTCGGAGGGTGCCAAGTCGGGACTGTAGGGATGATATGGAAGAGTTTCCCACCCTAATGCCCTGATCTTCTCCATAGTGGCACGGGCAGTATGCGGACGCGCATTATCCTGTTGAAGGATGATCCTCTTTCCAGGGTGTTTATCATGCAAAGCCCAATGGAGCATCAGAGGTGTCTTGATGTAGCGGGCAGAATTTATGGTTTGTCCAGGTTCAAGAAAGTCAACCAGAATGCAACCTTGTGCATCCCAAAAGACACTTCCCATAACTGTTCCTACAGACTGCACTGTCTTCGCTTTCTTCTTCGATGGTGAGTTCAAGTGGTGCCATTCCATACTCTGACGTTTCGCTTCTGGCTCACAGTGATGGAATCAGCTCTCATCCTCAGTCACAATACACGTCAAAAATTCATCACCTTCATTATGAAATCTCTGAAGAAGGTTTTGTGCAATGGTTCTTCTCTGAAGTTTGTGGTTTTCAGTCAATAAACGGGGGACCCAATGGGCACAGACCTTTCGATAACCCAAGCTGTGGATCATTTCTTGCACTGCACTAAGTCCTATTCCAAGCTTCGCAGCAATTTCATTCACAGTGAAACGCCTATCTCCTGTAATGAGCTCATCAACTCTTTCCTTGTTGCGTTTTGTAGAGGCAGTTCGAGGACGCCCGCTACGAGGCGCATTTTGCAGACTCGTGTTTCCATCTTTGAAATGTTTCACCCATCTTCTAACACTGCTGGCACCCATGCAGACACCTCCATACGCACGTTGAAGTCTGAGATGAATTTCAGGAGCAGATTTTCCTTCTTTCACAAGAAATTCAATGACAGCATGCTGTCGAAACGAAACATCAATGTCAGCCATTTTTCAAACACCGTCTGTGGTCACGTGATAGAAGCTAATGACGTCACAATATGTCAACATGTGGCTTAAAGTCTGTAGATTACGATCCTGCAATTCGTTTCGTTACACTGTTGAAATTTAAATTTTTACAATGGGTTGCTCGTGACTTTCAGTATGCCCCTCGTAGATCAGTGAACACAAAAGACATGTTATCTAAACATGCTAAAAATTATTGTAACATTTCTAATAGTTTTAGAGAAAAAGGAACTGAAAACAAGAATTAAACATTACTGAGATAGGGCTTTTCATCTCCCCTTAAATAGTTTAAAACAGAAACATATGACGGTTAAAAAAAAAAAAAAGAAAGAAAGAAAAAGAAAAGAAAAAAAAACTGTGTTAGTAGTGATGTAGCAGGAAAATTTATTTATCTACAGGAAACCCTCAAAGATTGAAAGGTTCATGGGTTGAAACACACAAGAGCATGATAGAAATTTTACTTTAGCTGTTCACTTTTGCTCATCCAAGGCAAACAGGTTATTTTTCTGTGTTACCTACACTGTGATCATTAAGGAACTAGTTACAAAATGTGGAGGTAAAGCCTAATATTAACAATATGATACTTAATGATGACTTCATGGGATAAGGAACAAGTTAAATTGGAAACGTAAAAATCAAAGTTTTCGACCATGCTTAGAAGAGGACTGAACTAAAATTCCACGTGGCTATCTTATTTAATATTCTGCAACATCTTGGGATGTACATAATAATGGTGGAAACCGCAACAATGTATGATTTACCATTCAGGTTCTGCAGCATATTTTCTACACCTTGAAGCAGGTTATTTCCTTGCCAGAACATCCTCAGTCAGCATAGAATTTCAACTGGAATGCATAGTGCCTTGAATTGTCCTTGCTTCAAAATTACACACATTTGAATGCCTCAATATTCACATATTTTAATTGTTTTACTTTCCCCTTTTTTCTCTCAAAGGTAATCCAAATTGACAGAAGTACGGGTCTTCCATTTCTTACTTATTAGGTATAATTTTATGGAGTGAGTCAATATTATGCACAATGTATGTTGCTACAGTCACTAATTTCTGATACAACATACTCATATTGAAACTACTTTTGTTCACGTACTTCAATCCCTCTATGTTATAAAGCTTTTGTCTCTACTCATAACTTTTTTTCTCATACTTCTTTCTCCAGACAATTTAGAATATTCAACGAAACTGCCCACTACTTTTTCCCCTTGATGAAAATTGTGATCTGGAGCAGCTGTTAGTGAACTGAGGTACATACCTAGAAATGAAAAGTTTTTGTTTTAGAACATACTTCGAGTATTTGTTGCGATAAGATTCAAGACTTCTCATATGAGGAAAATTATTGATATGCACAATGTCACTTAAAATCTAACATTCTATATGATACTATACCAATTATTGTGGTGTTTGAAATTCTTAAGTCACCAGTTTGTGACTTAACTTTTTCTTCATTCAGAATTTGAGCACAGGAATGAAATGTCTTAAAATCTGCATAATTGTGGACATTAATAATATGATTTAAAACTGACGTGAACTTTTCATTTAGGAGTATGCTGTCACCTTCGCAAGTAGCAAATATCCATCACAGATGTTTATAAATAGAATGCTTCCATTCACGAAGCAACAATGATTTTGGAATCTTAACAAACATTTTCATAGGGGATTTAATAAGATGCCATTCATCAAATAAATGGTGTATATGTGGAAACTTCATTTTCATCAAAGCTATAGTACCTGTGTGTGTCCATTTGTCAGGAAGTTTCATGGGCATGTTTTCATTCAATGAAGGCAGTATATTTTTACAAGCAGCTTTCCCAATATCAACATTTACAGTTTCTCTCTGTACAATTATGAAGTCCAATAGTTTACCTTTGATAATCTCAAGAAACAGTTAATTATCTTTCTGCAAACATACATGGCTGAGGCTATGCTCTCATTACTTTTCAGGCTTCCACTTTCACTTACAGAGCACCACTCAGAAGTGTGCCCATTCACACAGTTGGTTATAATTTGTGTTAATGCTCCTTGTGTGTTACATTTTCTTTCAGTGACAGGCCCATCACATGTGTGACAAACACTGAATAGTGCAAAGGAAGCATTTACGCATACAAATACAAAGAATATTTTATGGTCATTTGTATAAATTTCATCTGCTTCATATTTTTCTACACCTCTCAAATTCATATCTTCATTGGATTAAAATCATTATTTACAGCTGAAGATTCGTCTTTCTGATCAGTAAAACTTTGGTGCAGATTATTGATGTTTGTAGCACAAAAAGTTTGTTTCCCAACTTGCATCACCAAGTATTTCAGCATCAGTTTTCAACTCCACCTGAAAGACTCAGACTTGTGTAGCTCCTTTTTCTTGCTGAGAATTGCTTACTGAATTTTTGACTAGTTGTAACACTTGTTTTCTTTTAAGAAAATTTTAGTTTCTTTTTTTGGGAGGTTTTTCTTCTACACTTCCTAAACGCTTTGAAGGTATTACGTGATCTTTTCTTTCAATCCAGCTTTTGAATTTCTTCTTGTTCATTATTCTTATTTTTATAACATCTGATTGGTTAAAATCACCATTTCTTTGAAATGAATTTCCATACTCTTAACATATTCTGGTTGGCACAAGGTTTGTGCATTTCATTGCTGCAGCCCATTTATACAGATGCCAATTGTTTTATCAGGAAACGAGTAATAACCAACATTTCTGATTATAGCCAATTTATTTGCATAACTGTAATCACTGCATGCTGGCATTAATGACCTTACACATACACAACAGTTGGAAAGAAAACTGGTCCAAAATCACAAAATAACTTTAACAATTAAATGCAATGCATGCTAATTTTTTTATAGTGTTTAATGCTCGCTTTTACTGCAAATTGCACCACAGGTGATGACACTGATACATGGAGTGAAGATGGAGCACCACTGGAATGTGATGGAAGGGGAAACCAGAGAACCCGGAGAAAACCAACCCCTGCAACGCTTTGTCTACTACAAATCCATAGATGCATTTGAGTTAGTCATATGACATCACACTTAGATATGCATTAAACATAAAATTGCTTTCAGAATGAAAACAAGAGGTCATAGAACAACACGGTTTTCAGCATTGTGCTTACAATTGCTTATATTTTAATATTACAAGTCACAAAAATATTAGTTCAGTCTTCCTTTAAGTGTGATAAAATGAAACCATTAGAAAAAGATGTTTCAATTGTGAATGATGAAATGTCTCTCAAGTTACTTTTGTGTTATAGTGTACAAAGCAACTTGTTTGAAACATTGGTCAAGAAATCTCTGATTCAGGTGCATGTAAGAGGCCAATGTGTAACTAAGTTATGGTGGTATTAATTTAAGGTTTGTGCCTAAATTTTAAGCACATTATTGTTTACTAATTAAGCAGAGATGCTATGTCTGAAGATAGTATTCAGTAGGTGCTAATCAACATTTTAGTGCAAATTCAGGATGCTGCTTTAGTACCAGAGATTTGTGAATGTGTGCAAATAATGTGAAAATGTTGAACATTTTAGGAATGAGTTTAAAAAAACCATACATTGAAATTAATGGTGAGAAGGCATATATAATTTTTTTTTTTTTTAAAAAACCTTTGAGAAATAATCTAAAGAAATACGATTTACTGGGGAGGGAAAATTTGCAATTGGGCGTGTCTGAACAGTTTTATGATAAAGATTCAAAAGTGATACCCAGGCTTGATCCTAAATTGACAAGACAGTGCACCACACTTTTTCTATTTGAAGGTGTGTTTAGCAGCCACAAAATGACTCAGGGACTTTACTTATAAACACTCTTAAAACCTACAAAATACACAGCAGAGCTGGATATTTCGGAAAAGATTTTAATCATAAAACAAAAACTCTGCCTAATGAATTTTGAATTGCCGTCCATGAATCAGCTATGGAGGTACATCACTCCACCACTAAATGTCAATACAAACAACCAATACACAACAGATGCCAGTCGGTCTCTGATGAGAGAAAATAGTTCTCAAAATTGGTCAGTCAAATATGTAAGTGATGTGTTTCTATTCTGACTCACCTTCTTTTAAATTTAAGAAAAAATTATTTAGGAGTAAGAGAAGTTTAATCATTGAGAAAATGTTAATTGATCAGACTCAATTAACATATAAACGAGAAATGCTGCTGTGCTAAGCTGATATGGAAATGGACAGTGTATAAAATCTAGTAAGGAGTGATTATATTTATTATTTAAATAGTTACTCTTGCTTAGCACAAATAAGTATAATTTAAAATTAACAGAAGAAAGTTGGCAATCTACAAGTGAAACAAGTCTTACAAGCAACTATGGGTTATATAAAAAAAAAAAAAAAAAAAAAAAAAAACACAACACAACAACAACAACCTGGCCTGTGGTTTTACATACAACCTAAGCACTGGTACTAGCATCCTCAATCTAGCTAACCTGAGTATTAAAAAACCCACCTGATTTCAACATCTGAAGCCTAATATAAGGCAATTTCATTCAATAACAATTTTGAGCAGTTTATGACCACTAAATAGACAACACAATGAAGCTTATTATACAATCCACATTACCTATCAAATTGCCCAGTGTGAGGTTGTAGTCTGCTATGAGTCCTTCTACTTGATGAAACTCTGCTAAATGTGTTGCATCCAAAGTCTCATTGCGGAAAACACGATCAATACTGAAGAACCTGACTGGATGAAATTTCTAGGAAAAGGAAGTGGATGTGAATTAACACGAAAATTTAATTTACAACACACTATACATAGTATCAGAATATTTTTATTTTTAAAACTATGTCTCACATCAAAGTTATGAACAAAACTATACTGCGAGCATTAGAGGTTATGATAAAAGCATATTAGATGCAACGCCATCTAATTGTTAAGACTGGAACCATGCTGTGTTATATTAAGGAAGTGACAGGATACTTTAGGATTCTAGAAATGTAGTGAATAAAAGTTTTAAAAATATTACACATTAAAATTAATTTTTAATCATTCTGCCATCATTTCTACATCAAAACTTTATAGCCAACATAATTATATCATTAATTGAAGGGTGGTAGAAAGCAGCACTAGAAAATAATAAATGAAAACGTAAAAACAACTTTTATATAAGCTAAGATAATTTACATTTTGAACATATTAGTAAGTATATGGCTACAAAACCATAATAATGATCTAATATTACATTCCCATAGGTTCTATTTTTAAATTTGTTCCCAAATTTGTCACAATATCCTCATAGTGAGAAAATGCATGTCCAGAATTAATTGTGGAGGGTAGAATTCTCATCATTGAACACTTTTTTCAACAAGCCCTTAAGTAATGGTAGGTACAACATTTTCTTTCATAATTATCTGGTTGTTTGATGCGAGTGCAATGTATCCTTCAGCTAGTAAAGTTCTAAGTAAAATATCATGCCATCCCACTTCGGGCAAAATAAAAATTTGAACCAAGATTGCCTCATATTGATTTAATCATATACATAGTTCAGCCATATCAATCTCTTACAGTGGATGTACATTTTAAAGACTAAGGGGCATGTGTGCACTTGTCTGATCACATGGTTTGGGCACATTTCAGTTTTTTAAGCACTACATGGATTGTCTTAGATATCCTAATTAGATTTAAATTACACTATGAGGATTGAAAAAATTTCCTAAATAAGAACCTTAGCATGGCAGCTTGATCAGTTCAGAATAATTGAAATCATCTGTTGCTTGATTAGCAGTAAATCTATTCCATTTTTGGTTGAAATTTTGTTATAAAAATGTGAGATGACATAATCTGTGATCATCTGCATTACTCTGAATCTTAGCTGCTGATCAAACCAAGAGCCCTGTTGCAGTCAAATAATGTAAGGGTGTGCAGTTAAACACAGGGAAATTAGAATTACTTCTAATTATACACACATGCTAAAAGGGAAGTGCAGTGTTCTGCTGAGTAGACAACTTTTTTTTTTACCTGAACCAGACCAACAAACAAACCCTTCCCTGGATAACTGTACCCAATTTGTAGCCTTAGCTATAGAGACTTCAAGTGTTCTGAAGGCCTGAGATACATAGTATCCAGCAATGTTCACCAATGTAAGGGGAAAATCTCCTTCGCTTTGTCTTTTAGTGTGAGTTCAGCCATAGCAAAATTCAGTATGATTGCTAACATTTTAGAGAATTCCAAAGATATCTGGTGTGTGCTATGTATGATCATGCCTATGCCATTCATAACTGAAGAATGTAATAGAGTTTGCACATTCAATACTAAGTCAATGAAATATTTGGTTCAGTCTTTCACTTTGTAATTCTTACAAATATAGAATTTATTTTGAAAGCTAAAATAACAACTTGTTTGTATTTTTAAACAAAAAATGTCTTAAAATGATATCTCATGCATGGACGACATATGGTATTGCCATATATTTAACAGATTAACCTCTTAACATAAAACCACGAGTATACTCAGTTTTTCAAACTTGACGTACAATAAAATGCCAAGTATACTCAGGCTTATCATTTATGACTGGCATACATTTTAAAAGGTCTAAGTTACTCATTCTATCTCATTTTTGGCACTTATTTGATATTTGCATAGAAATTGCTGTGGTCTGTTGCTTTGAAAAGATCTTTGCTGACCTCCTGCTGTCCAAGAGAACCGATATGTATGGTACCGTGCTTCCAACAAGGAAAGAAATGCTGCCTTCTTTCCAGAAACTAAAGAAAGGTCAGGTTGCAGCATTTCAACGAGGTAAACTAACTGCACTGAAATGGAAAGATAAGAGAGACGTCTGTATGCTGTCCACTATCCACAATGCAGAAATGCAGACACAGAAAGTAAGAAACAAAGAAATTGTCAAACCAGCAGCTGTATTTACTTATATTGACATAATGGGAGGTGTGGATAAAGTAGACCAGCACATTGCAAATAATGTATTGCCATGCAAGAGGAGCAAGGAGTACTACAAGAATATTTTTTTTCATCTTTTGGAATTGGCAGAATGGAATGCCTTTATCCTGTATAAAAAACATGCAGCAAAGCACAATGCCCTTGACTTTCGCATAGCTGTCACTGAGCAGCTCATTGAAAAACATCAGAGGGAGCAATTGTTACCAAAAGCAGTGGGCCGTCCATCAACAAAGGCAATGTCCAACTCGACTTGTTGGACGTCAGTGATTCCTCCGACCGAGAAGAAGCAGAATGAAACAAGAACATGTAGGATGTGCAGAAGTGTGCGTGATGCCAAAGGAAGGAAGGCACGGAGGGAATCTAAATACATATGTAAAGATTGTGGAGTAGCTTTATGTATTGATCCTTGCTTCAGGATATTACACACAGCCACAAACATATAAATAATGACTCTAAATGTGTTGCTGTTCATTTTTTAGTGCTTCAATGCCCGGAATTCACTTTTGCTAATGTAATTTCAAGAAGAAAAAGGGGATAAGCATATCACGAGTGTACTCATGATTTTAAACTAGGGGATATTCAGCGATGAAAATTTCCATTGTTGAGCACTTAAAAAACAATTTCAAGGTTACCGTCATTATTGTATTGTACTGAATATTTCATTTTGACAATACAAAAATAGGCGAAAAAAGAACCATCCTATTGTATATGAATACATATGTTAAGAGGTTAATATTAGAGAATTAAAAATAACATAAACATCAAGGATTCAAACACAGATTGTTCCAGTTGCAAGATATGTGCATTTCATTGCTAACATGCATAAAACCAAACTGAGAGGCTTTGAAATTAATGTAGGGTAGTATTAAAGTGCATTGTGAAAGCACGATTAACAGATGCTTCCCATATTTTCGGAATCAAACTCACTCTCTGCCTGTTGCTCCTTTATTTTATCTTATGCTGTAATCTTTCTTAATAGTTTTGTAACAGTCTTGCATTAATTCTGCATCTAGGTATACATAATATGTAAACTAGCTATAATACCTCAATTCAGAAACATTAAACTAGTTAAAATATCCGTAAATGTCCAACCTAAAACAACATGTGTTTTTTTAACAAAATTATGATACAAAGTGATGTCACATGAACTTCAGGTAATAGCTTCTTGATCAGCTGTTATGATTCATCCATCAATTTGAGTTTTCAAGGAAATGGAAGAGAGAGTGATTTCCAATATATACTGGAATGCAAATTGAGAATTTTCCAATGATGAGATCAATGTCAAGATGCCACTATGGTAAGTGGAGGGCAAGAATGGGATTATATCAATTAATTGCAGTCATAAATTTCATAATAAACAAAAAAGCAAAGTGTAAAATTGTATCACATTCTCTTTAGATCCAAAATTAGGATGCTGACTTTTAATTACATTTGAGGTCCTGAACTTGAGAGTGAGTTCTCCTGTTAGATCAATGAAGCACACAATTTCTAAAGAAACAATAAAGGCAAAAAGGGCTTCAATTCATAAAGATACCTCCTCTTTTGCAACTTGGTGAAGCATTCGAGCACTAGCTGCTGTTGTGTGGGTCCTCAGTAAGTTCTTCTCTGCCTCTTCTCTTCTCCAATCATAATTATAGCCTTGTGAACCATATCCTCCAATGCTGTGAACTTGCTTCACCTTTTCAAAATAACCTGGTGGTAAATTGGAGCTACTCTTTGGATCTGCAACAAGCAGAGATCCTCATAATTATGAGAAGAGAGCGAGTTTAACTTATGTTTCTTACCCTTTCAAAATCATAAGCAGTTATACAATATCTGTGTTGATTTGCACATGCACCCACGCACATGCACACCCCCACCCCCACCCACACATATGAAAACTAAAAGTTTTTTGTAAGCTATGCATAAGCACTTCTATCATGTGCTGCAGTCTCTTAAAACCATCCTGAAAAATGTCTTGTAATGAATACCTACTTTGAATACACACCTTTGAATACCTACTCCTTGGGTTTCTGTTTAGCTCAGTTGATAAGATATAGATTGTTGACTAAAGGGCAGGTAGTTCGAATCCCACACCTAAGCTTCAATTTTTCTGTCAATTTTCTTAAAGAGTTCCCATAATTTAAATTGATTACGTTTTGGGCCTATTGAGAACACATTTGGTCTTAGCATTAATCACAAAATTATTGAATGATTGTGATATGTAAGTATAGCATTGCAGAATACCCATGAGGTTGAAAATGGAAGCATAGGCTTCCGAAACTAGTCCCTCCTAATAAGAATGTAAGTGACATAGTGTTAAAAAACCAACTCAACACATTAATATAACATATAATTTGACCGTCACTGTTACTAAATTCCTCCAAACATCAATACAACTGTCTACCCATTTTTCACATTTAGACATCAGAAAACCTGTGAAGTTGGGCAGAAGGAACAAACAGTTTAATGAATCCTAGCACTAACAGAAGCGCAATTAAGAAACTCCACTATTGCAATAAACGAAGTAGTAATAGTAGACCTTAGTATGCAGTACTAGCACATGAAAGGTGGTGACAGCCCACCAAAGCCTTAATTATGTAATAATAGGTTAGAGGGAGACAGAATAGCTTTACTAACTGATGTTTCATTTCAGTATTTTGTATGCTGGCTATTAGGCTGCTCACCACCAGTACTCCATGCGGAGTATTTTCATACATGTGAGCAGTGCACTAGTTCTAAAGAAAATCATGAATAACAATTATTCATTTGCAGAGCTGGTAGACAGGCATTTACTGTATGGTGAAGTAAGACGATATGCATTTATAGCTGCACAACTGTACAGGAGTAGACTTCCAGATAGATAGCATCCTCATCATAGCCTTTCTATCTATCCATAGGCTACAATTTCGCCTGCAGTGCCAGAGCAGTAAAAGTGGGCGTTAAACACTACCAAAAAAAAAAAAAAAAAAAAAAAAAAAATAGGCTACAAGAGAGTTGACCCCTGTCAGTTTGTAGAACTGATGCTGGTGCAAATTGAACCTTATGCACTCCAGCCTTTGAGGAAGAAGTACTTAACAGGCTGCATACTCAACCTTCAAATAATACGCATGCAATCGCACAAACCATGAATAAAAGCAGCAGCAATGTTTGGCGAGTCCTATAGGAGGCACGCCACCACCCATATCATCTCCTAAAAATGCAGACTTTGGGACCAGACACTTTTGCAACTGGGCATTGGAATATCATGGAGAAAATCCAAATGTTTTGTCCTCAGTACTGTTCACTGACAAAACTGCTTTCTCCAGAGACAGGTATGTTCTCCACCATAGAAACAGTCACATATGGAACTATGAAAATCCATATGCCCTTGTGGAGACACATAGCACACGTTCAGTGTGAACATGTGGGCCAGCATAGTTGGTGGTTATTTAATTGGGCCATATCTTCTACATCAACGACTAAAGGGGCAAGTGTACCTTCAGTTTTTGATGAGTGTACTACATGCATTCCTGGAAGACATCCCTTTAGACATGCAATATCGAATGTGGTTCTAACATGATGAAGCTCTACCCCATTTTGATAGGGATGTGCAACAGTATCTAGACGTTTTTCTGACAGGTAGATTTGAAAAGGTGGCCCAGTGGCCAAGCCTGCCAGCTCTCCTGATTCCCCATAGATTTCTTTTGATGGGGATACCTCAAGAGTCTAATATAGAAACACAAGTTGGCTATAAAGAATTTCTGGCAAGGATATTTCTAAGGAAATTTCTAGCATAGCAGGAGTCTTTGAAAGAATGCAGAACGCATTTATCTTGAGATTTAATCCCTGAAGAGATGTTGGCGGTCACCATTTTCAATAATATTTGTAATGTTTTCAAAACTGCTACAAAACCCTGAAAACAAGGATAAGTGTCACCATCATAGTTCATGGACACAGATGTTCTTCACACTACTTGTTTTCATTGTCATATAATAAAGAAGCATGAAATGTGTTTGTGTTGTTATATATTTCTGAATTTCTAACAATTTTGCTAAACTTTAAAGCAAAGTACATCTTAATTTCTTTCATCATTCTTTGATTTCCCATCTTTTACCCTTTCAGAAGTGGGGAACTTGTTTTCATTACAAAATACATTTATTTTTATAATTATTTACTTTTAACATCGTACCAAACCTAAAACCAAACATTGTCATGCTTTCCCTCATCCTACTGTATTTCTATTGTTTATCATTTCAGAAGAAGGCAATTTATTTTCAACAATTGTACATGTCTACTATGTTTAATTATTTCTTTCAAACATAAGCCCTTCACATTGCTGGCAAACAAACAAAAACAATGATTTCCGAATAAACTAAAACCTTACAATCTCATCTTTGCTGTGGTTGTACTGTTTGCATTTCATAACATTACTAAACCACAACTGCATTTTGTAATAAAGGAACAAAAAGAAAGAAAAGCAAAACAGAATTTACTTGTTAGGACCCAAATCCTAGTCGTTTATCTTGAGCTTATTGGTAGCTGTATAGTCTACAGCCTGAGCTACATAGCAACAGCAAGCGCACCTTCCTTGCTTGCTCACTTTGATCTTAAAATGGAGAGGCAGCTGAATCATGCTACCACATTTTAGATTTGACTTCATTGCAGGGAAATTAGAGTTTACAGACCATAAGTTCCTTATCTCAAAATCATTGTTTATTATCCCTCGCCATACCTTTAAATTTCTGCAGCCGAATTCTGAAACACCCTGTATATATAAAACATAATATAACCTGAGTTAAATGTCTTCCAAGGGAGAGGGCTAACATAATATATAAATGACGAAATGTGAAAGTGAATTTTCTTACAAAACAAACAGCCTTTTTATATTATTACTAGAGACCACAGAATTATGCTGTAGCAATAAAAGTGACAAATAGTTAATTAAAAAAAAAATATATATATATTATCTTTCTTTATAATTACAAACTATATCAATAGCTAAAACTGCAATATTTTTGCAATAGATGTGACAAAATCAATTGTTTCAGCAAAATTTATGAAAATTGTGTTGCATTCCACCTAAATACTCAATACCTAGCTTTCACTGGAAATACATGTTTTGAAATTCCCTGAATCCAATAAAAGCATTTTTAGAAAAACAATTTGTGCATGCATGTGTGCGTGAGTGCGGGTGTAGGTGCATGTGCGTGTGCATGTGCTGTGTGTGTATGTGCGCGCGCGTGCCTGTGAATATCTTTTATATCAACCTTGGCATTTAAGTTCAGCTTCTTCCAAGGATGCAACAGAAAGATTTTAAAGCAAACCCCTCAATCCCAAACTACCCTTTACGTGGAAGATTTTTCAAAACTTTTGCTTTTCTCAAAAATGGCTCTTTAGAATTTTGGTTATGATACCACATATTAAATATATTCAAATGACAAAATAAAATGTACATTTTAAATTTTCTGGGAATAGCCTATGAAGTACTCTTCATTCAAAAGAAATTTTGTATAATCTTGTATAGCTGGCAAATGTTAAGCAATAAGATGAAAGATATTAATATAGCAACTGTAGATCTCTTTAAAACACACAATTTATTCTCTGTAAACTTTTTTGCACAAAATCCATTTTTGAGATATCCATTATTAATGTTTGAATTGTTCAAATGTTTGTGATTCTTTTAAATTCTTTTGATATTCAGTTATTTCTCACAATTGCATGGAAACAGCATGAAATATTAAGGCCAGTATAAATTGCCCAGGTCTTAAATACTTGACTAGGGCTATTCCCTGCTATCTATGAGGGTGGATTGGAAAATAATGCACAATTATTTGTTATACCAAAAGCTTAATAGACACCATTACTAACAGATGCATAGCTGAAGGACATCTTTTTTCTATTTTTCTGCATAGTTGTCAATTTTCTCAATGCATTTCTCCCATCATAATACCAGTTTCAAAATACCCTACATAGAAGCCAGGTTGGAGTGTAGCCATCTGCAGACTGCTGTTTTCACTTCTGCATCTGACCCAAAGTGTTTACCTTCCAGTAGTTCTTCATAGGACGAAACAAATGAAAGTTCAATGGTGCTAGGTCTGCACTATATGGAGGATGCTGGAGCACCTCCCAACCAAATTTGATTTGCTAATGAACAGCTGCGACAACATGGAAGTAGCATTGTCATGAAGAGGTTTCACACCATCAGCATGAATCCTGCAGCATTTGTCACGAAGGACATACTATAACTTTACCAATGTTTTAATGTCGGCTGCAGCATTCATAGTGGTATTATATTCAGCAAAGTCCACCAATGCCAAACCATTCATATCCCAGAATACTTCACAAGCACTTTACAAGCAGACTGAATCACCTTGAAGCAGCATGTTTCCACTCCATAGAGGCTGCTTTGTTTCAGGCATGTAGTGTATGCCCACAACTTATCACCAGTACTGATTCCCTTCAGAAAGTCCTACCCTTTTGTAGCCTAATGTGAGAAGTGATTCAAGCTTGTCATCATTCACCAACCCTTGTCATCTTGTCAGGTTCTTAGGCACACAGCTAGCACTAACTGCAATGTTTCAAGCACATCATAAGAAATAATGAACTGCTGAGATAAGGTTTGCAGTTGGATGTGCTGGTTGTTCAAAATTGCTGTCTCAATGGCCTTGATATTCTGCATGGTTACAGCTGTTGCCGGTCATCCAAAATGTAGCACATCACAAAGGTTATGATAGTCATCTTCAAAGAATGCACATCATCTGAGGACTTTGCTAAGGTTCATACAGTCATCCCCATACACACCATGCATGTCTCCGGGAAATTCACTTGGGTTATGGCCCTTTAGCCCTTAAAAATTTCACTACACCTTGCTGCTCTTCACAATTGGGTGATAGTAACATGCATAACATCTTTGTTGCATAGTTCACACTTTTCTTGCAAGTCACATATAAGAAAGAAATGGCATCCATAGCGGAAGCTTCAAGCTATTATCTTGGTGAAATTTCAACATCCCAGCTGCAATACCAATGCAGAAAAAAATTATTATACATTACTTTCTGATCCACCCTCATATAAGGAAATGTGTAGTATTGCTATTTCTCGAAACATCTGAATTAAAATAAAGTAGATAGAAAAATAAACTTACATAAAATAGTTTGTATACCCATTATTAAATGATAAGAGGACAGAGAAAGTCATACAAATGTCATCAAATTTTTTCATAAAGCATTCAAAATACACTGTTTAAATATTTGAACTTGTGAGCATAACATCTGCTCTATTTACAAACTAAAAGCTAGATGTTAAAACACGCATTCCAAAGGTGATTGAGATATGCTCACATTGCCAAAACCCTGTCATCGACACCTAAAGGAGAGAAGAGAAAAGTACTGTTCACTGAAGGCATCTTGGTGTTAAGGCCAAGGCCACCAAATGTCAGCATGTTGCTGTTTTAACAAATTTTCCTTCCAATATTCAACTGCAGTAGAGAATTTGAGATGCGTCAAACCTCAGTATTTACAATTTTCATTTAAAAGTATTGAACTTGTTGCTAGTGAAGGTCTTATGTATCCAGAACTAAAAATTTAATGCATTTATTTTGTAAGATCCGGATAGACTGGGAGAAACTAGATAATGTTTAAATATTGCTTTAAAAAATAGCACTTGTGCCTTAAAGAAAAAGAATTAGCTCCTAAAAGGTAAGCTTTAGTTGAAGGTCTTTTAAGTTTGCCAGAAGAAAGATAAATGAGAAAAACTGGATACTGCAAAAATGTTCTTGAATGCAAATATTGCTATTGGAAAGATAGCAGTTAGACATAGCTTTAGAAGTACGTATGTTCTGGGTTAGTATTAATTGTTTTAATATGGAAGATATAATTACAATATTTATAACCATAAATTCATAATTATTGCACATATATTATTACTAATCCTATGCTAAATAATATTTTATTCAACATGCCCTTGATAAAGCAATTAGATCTGCCAGAATAACCATTCTCAAATTATTGTATTTTAATTTCTTTTTTTATAATCTGCACAGGATTGCAAAGACCTTCCCTCATATAATAAACTCATACTGTAATATGTTCCTCACTGCAATAAAGAGATATAAAAATAAAGGAATCCTTAGGTGAGGATTTAGCCATGATCTGGGATGAAACAGATTACGTAGGTTGTTGCATATTTGCTATTTTAGTTAAAGCCCAGATATTTCATTTCCTCAACAATATATCTATTAAACTCTGCAAATAGCACACCCTGTTTAAAAACATCTCAAAATGTTAAGACCATTTTCAATTGATTATATGAAAATAAGAAATATTTTGTTACAGTTCAGCAGCCTGTATGATAAAATGTTTTAGATTCTTGAAAGGAATAATGGGGGGATCATTTGATACATGTGAATTTTTGAGTTCACAATTACCATATTTATCCAAAAACAAGACAATGTTTATTTCCAAAATATTAATGTTCAGAACTGTGGTTATCTTGCATTCGCAATATCTGTTTTCTGAATACCATACAAGGAAAGAGTAAGTTTCAATCTTCGTGTGTATGGCAGTGGCAAAGCCTGGGGGAAATGGTACAGATTACCACCAAGGTCACACTGTGTGCGGTAGATTTTGAGCATTTCATTTCGCACCAAAAATTAGCTGTTAAGGAGCCATGAGCATTCCCATTATAATATAGATTACTCTCCGAGACTAAAATAAAATTACAGGACTTCCATTCACATCAGTGTTTGCATGTAATATTGTATTGTAAGTCAACGTTCAAGCAGAAAGAGAGAGATTACCCCTCCTCGGGCTAGTCATATACTGCAATGTGAATTTATGCAGAAGTCAAACTAGGTCAAATGCTTTACAATATATTATATTAAATATGTTGTCTTGACAGAAAATAGCATCCAAAAATAATTGTCATAACAACTATGCTGCCACCACCGCTGCCATTACCGCATATACCGTACATTTTGTTCTCCCTTCCCCATTTGTCCCGCTCGCTATGTGAATTTCTGCATAAATTCAAATTAGGTAAAAGCATTTACGATGTATTATATTAAGTATGTTGTCTAAACACAAAAAAAATCCATTATCAGTGTTATATTTATGCTACCGCCACAACTGCCATCACATTCTATCATCACATATACCGTACATTTTGTTCCCCCCTCTTTCTCACTTGCAATGTGAATTTCTGCACAATTTCAAATTAGGTAAACACATTCACAATGTGTACATTTATGTTGTGTAAAAAATCATATTCATGATAGTTGTAACAGTAACGCTACAGCCGTCATCACGTTGTACCATTGCACCCATACTGTACATTTTCCACACACCCCTCTCTGGCAACCACACAAAATGTGAATTTCCCTGCAAATTCAAATGAAGTACAAAAAATAAATACATAAGAGACTTAATCAGCTTAAGTGTCCATTAGCTTGTTCACAATATATGGTAAACCTTTAAATTTAATCTAAAAATTCTTTTTATGTAGCCATGTCCTTTAAACATGTATTATGTACATGATTTGCTAAATTCCAAAATTAAGTTCTGAAAAATGGGGATCATCTTGCATTCAGATGAATACGGTCATATAGTACTTTTGGGTTGCATTTTACAAAATAATTTTAATGAACTTAATTCAATAGTATCTAAGACCAAAAACTGTTTATCCTGTCCAGGAAAATAAAACACCTGTACTGCTCATATCAAAAGAAAAACCTTTATACCCAGAACAAGCTCTAATTAAATGGGGTAGTTATTTAAAACTAGAAACTACTTACACAAATATTTTAATGATCTGAAAATACTTTTTGCTCAGTTATCAAAAGTGTACCTACAGGAAATTGCTTGAAAGATGTAGAATCTGTAGGATTTTATAGCTTAGTGAAACACAGGCTGTTTTGATTATGAAAATTGTGAATTTATGATAAATGTAGTTTCAGAAGAGAATGATATATCAAGTTCTTATATATCAAGTAAATGATATGAAGTGCAGAATGAATGTAGGAATTCCTGGTACTGAAAGGAATCGATAGTTTCGACTTGCAGACTGAAATACAGGAATTATTTAAGCATGTCTGTAAACAAGTGATTCAGAGAACTGAAAATTATAAGTTACATGAGACCAATTCACTGTTTGCCAATTCAAATAAATTATTCCATCCAGAAAATATTGTACAGGTAAATGTTAACGCAATGACAAAAAGGTTTATAAAATAAATTAGGTACTTCAAGAATATAAAAAGTACTGGTTGTGGTGCAGTATTTTTTACTTTGAAATAAATGGATTCCCTTGGATGTTCAAAACTTGGCAGCGGTATGTGGATGACAACTTTGCCATAGTGCCAAAAAGGCACAACGATAATGCCCTAAAACTTTTGAACATCCAAGAAAAAAGTATAAAATTCACAGTAGAAATAGAAAAGGATAACTAGTTACCATTTTTGGATTTGAAAATAATCAAATATGAAAATAGAAGAAACTTCGGTATTTACAGGAAAGCTATTCAGACAGACAATTGTATATAAGTCAATAGTTATAATCCATGGGTACATAAACAGGCGATCTTCAATAGCCTAGCACAAACACTGGTAAACATGCCACTTCTAACAAATGAATACAGGGCAAAATACAACAAAATAATGAAAATTGTAAATAGAAATGGCTTCTAAAGCCCTAGTAAAAAAAAATAAATAAATAAATAAAAAAAAAAATAAAAATAAATTCCTAAAAGAAACAGCCACTCTTTCAGCAACAGAATAGAAGATGGGCTTCAAAAAATGATGATGGTTAAAGTTTAAGGACGCTCAACTACAAGGTCATCAGCGCCCTAAATAAAAACATAAATCACAAATAATTGGAAAAATCAGCAGTTGCCACTTTTGGTCAAAAAACCACAATATAAATTCAGAAGCATAACTTATAAAACATATAATAGGAAAACAAAAGCTGGCTACATGGGACCACATATTCATCTTAAAAAATAGACACAGAGTTTTCAATTTTGACATTCCACAGAAAGATGTGTTTAGCACGTTCATTGAACCACCAACAGAGGAGATAGCACTTACAACATCAACAGCTGCACCACAAGGAATTAGTCAATGTATGGATGAAAATGAAGGGAACTAGTCCTTCAACGCATGCTCTGGCAAAAATCCCAGGTAAGTGATGTTTAGTGTAATTAATCAACTCGTTGAATAAATGATTAAACAGCACTGTTTTCAAACTTCAATGATAAGAAAAATGACATACAAATAGTTTGACGTACAAAACCATTTTTGTAATTGTTTGCATAATATATCAACATACTTATGTTTTTTGTTTTTTTTTTTTACCTAAAATCTGTTCAAGTTTACTGCAACAAACTTATAAAATTAGTGATAAATGTGAAATCTAATATTTATATATTTTTTTCAAAATGAATATGAATTTCTGTAGTAAAAGTTATTACTCAAACTAATTTGTATTATTTTTTTTTTTCCAGATAACTTCATGTTTCATAAATAAGATTTATTTACACAGCACTGCCATAAGTTCTGTCAGTACCTTAAATGAATATACTGCTAAATAAAACTATGCAAATCCATTAGTATATACATCATATATATTCTGAAAGAACACAAAAATGCTACAAAATGAACATTCATTCAAAATTATTGTCATATACGGCAAGACAGCAGTGAAGATGTTGAGGCCACTCATCAAAGCTGCACAAATCGTGTCCAGTGGAATTCCCTTGACAGCTGATACAATTGATTTTTTTTAGCATCTCAATACTGTGGTGCCTGTTTTGACATGCTATTGCCTCGAGCTTCTGCCACAGAATAATCCAATGGATTGAGGTCCGGACTTCCACTGGGTCAGCCAGTAGCAGCGATGAACTGTGGGACATTGGTTGCCAACAATTGCTGTGTGGTTTTTGCTTTGTGTATTTTGCTTTCCCCATATGTTGCTAACAAAGCAACAGCATATCTCTTAATTTTTCAGTTAGCAAATGCCTTGTGCATCTTTTATAAGCATTAACATGTAAATCATCCTTAAAAAAAATAAATTGTTTGTGAAGAGATGTTCATTTCAAAAGACAAAGTTGTTTGTTTGTTTACACAAAGGATTGCATCAAATCCTCTTACGAACAGCATTCACTTCTTTTGTGCATACACCCCTAGGATGGCCAGATCTGACGCAATCAACAGTTGCACCTGTTTCTTTAAACCATGCTACTGTCTCAAACACAAATCATGTATTGATGCCAACAGGTTTCAGCATCAAAAAAATGTCCTTAGTTCGCTTTCCACAATGAAATAATGCCAATATAGCAATACAATTTTTGTACACTCCTCACTCCATCTTTTTCTCCTGCCTGCTATTGGCACACTGCAAGCCAATTACTCATGGAGTAGTAAAGGAGACTTTGTGGCCGACAATATACAGCACTGCCAGGTTTCTTCATTCACAATTTCCATACTACAGCGCATTTAAATTTTACTGATAGAACTTATGACAGGACTGTTTAATTATATTCTACTTCATATAAGAAAGCAATAAGACAAACACATAAATAATAAACAATACACTCCTTAGAGAACATACACGCATACCAGTACTTAACAAAAAGATTTAGAGTACCTACTAATGGTTTACACTGGTTTGAATGATTTTTTTCCATGCCATCATACACTAATCCAATATACGCACTAATCACAGAAATCCTGTCATCATTTAGATTTAGTAATGATATAAATTGTAGTGTAACTTCTAGGGTTTGAATTTCTTTATGCACACTGAAAACAGTTTCATTATTGGATGACCTTGCTTAACTATAGTGTTAATGTGTGCATAGGGATAATGTGTTTAGAAAATATTGAAGCTTGCCCAACTTTCCTACCCCTTTGTGCTGCAACTACCAGGATAGTGTTGAGGAACCACATAAAATATATTTTAACACAGCATAAGCAAGTGTATAAATGAGTAAGTAAACTAATATAAAATTTAGTTGAGTCGATTTTGTAACACTACATAAAACACATCACTGTCTCAAAGTCCACCATATATCAGGATAAAACTAATATATTTCATATATGGAGATCAGGAAAATGTGACATAAGAAAATGTGCACATCCAAAAAATGAATAATTGAGCTAAATATTAATGCACAAAATTTGGTGCTTAAAATATTAAGCATATACCTGTTAAAATTGTATAAGTGAGGTTCAGCTGTACTTGTCATATTAGGACTCCTGATTTTGGTTTTTATGCTTTCTGAACATAGCAAAGAATAAAATATGTTGCTGAAAATACAATAAAGCATTAACAAATTCATTTAGGAGCAGACGTGACTTGTATCAAACTGTAACCCAAACCAGCCACCCTTTTTAATAAACTTTTTTAGAAAATAGAAAGTGACTCCTCTCTTTTGAAAGAGTGATTATTGGGCATATATTTTTATTTCTTTTATTCAACTGAGAATTTTAATAGACAGAGAAGAGAACCTAAACCTGTGCACAGCAGTGTAATCAATGGCAGTAGCGTCACTATGATATTGGTAGCCTTTTAACCCTTTAGCTCCCAAGCTAAAATGCTTTGCTATTGCTCAAAACTGCCAGCCCTTAAGAAGCCCTAAATTTCCACCCTCCTCAATTTTGAAGCTGTTGCATTGAGATATTTTGCAATTACTCTTGATATATTGTTTCATGTTTCCACATATTCTTAAAGATGTGTAACGAGCTCCCATGCATTAAAAAAATGTTAATTATTACGTTATCGTTATAATCAAAATTTCACTATAACTAATACTTTCCAGAAACACTGCCTCATCTGCTCTATCAACTTCTTTTTCCAATATGCCTTTCTGTCAAGTTCAGTAAACAAAATGCTCAGCGGTGGTAGAAAATTCAAAAAGATTTTCAAAAAACAAAACATCACCCTGGCTCCAATAAACAGATTTTCTGCCACAAAGTTACTAAATTCAAAAATAAAAGATGAAATTCCACCAGAAAATAGTTCAGGAATATATCAAATTAAATGCACAAATTGTGAAAAGTTCTACATAGGACAAACAAAAAGAAGTTTAAAAATCAGATCCAAAGAGCACTTTAGAAACCTAAAATTGAAACAAGAAGATAAATCAGCAGTAGTATTTCACTTCTGGAAAGAAAACCATAACCTAGATCCAAATCCAAAATTGCTAAAAACCATGTCAGTACACATAGAACTCACAACCTGGGAAACATCCTCATATGGAAAAACAAAGATCACCTAATAAACTTTGAAATCCCACCAGTAGACAGCTTAGTTAAGAAGTTCATAATTTTGCCACCAGAGAAGAAAACACAAGCAAATACAACCAGCAATTGCAGTTGGACCCGTGAGGTTGAAAATGGAAGCATAGGCTTTTGAAACTAGTCCCTCAAAAAATGAGAATGTAAGTGAAGTAGTGTTAAAAAGTCAACTCAACAAATTAATATCACATATAATTTGAACATCACTGTTACTAAATTCCCCGAAACATTAATCAACATGTTATTCTGTTTACAGCACTTTAAAACAGCCAATGTGTGACCTGTAAAAACAAAATTAAATAAACAGGAGAAATGCTACCAATAAGCTGAACAACCTCTAACAATCAGATTAGCTCTTGGAAATTTACATGGACAAATTGCATCTGCTCACATTTGATATCGGCAGCCAAAGAGGTTTGTTTCTCAATTGATTAATACTGAAATATGTTCTATATTTTTCCATTCCCATTTATGCTATGTCATTTTCTATTGTGTCTCTTAACCTCCAGCCAGTCTCTTGGCATTTCTTTCCTCAGCAGGTAAAATGTTCTACTTAGCCAGAGGATAGGTCTTTAACACAGTCTCATCATACAATTCAATCTTAATATTGCTTTTTCACATAAGTAGTGGGTAGGAAAGGTAGAGTTAAGACTGAAAAATTCAGTGCCACAGCAATGCTGAGTGTCTTCACCAAATGGAAAATGTGCATGCCAATCACAAGCATAATCTACTTTAGATCTTCAGTTTTCTATTCTATTTATTTTACATCCTTGTAATCTGGCTGCTCAATCAATGTGAATCAACTAAGCACTAAATGCATACACAAATTTAACAATACAAGCAAATACATAAACGTCCTTCATATCAGACATACAGCGTTAGTATGCACTTATATTCCATATAATACATCAGAAGCCAATTGAGACTGCTGATTTCCTTCCTAAATACCTGAATGGAGAGAGTCATTCACAGGGTTTGTTTTCACTCACTTGTTTATATAATATTTCCTGTGAAAGGAGAACCTCTATCTTCTCCTCTCTTCCACTTGTTTCTAAATTCTGTATTCATGATTCATATTCTCAATGTAAGTTACACATTAAGGATGATGCTAAAATAGAGCACGGTTACAGAACAACACAAAGTATAGAGCACAGGACAACACAAAGTATAGAAACTATTTTTTCATAGTATCCAAAAAGTTAGAAAAGGTTGATTGTATTTGTTTGCTTGATTAACCACAGTGAAGTTAATGCATTAAAGCATTACAGAAATGAATGTAGGCTATGTACCAGGCTATATTTACCTGAAAGAAAAAATGTATCATGAGCGTCTCTAGCTGGATGTTGCTGAGGTTGAAATAAAGCATCAAAGTTCCAGAATGAGTTCTCAACAAAGTTGTTAGTGGGCATCTCTGTGAAGCTGAAAACATATATTATACTTTACAATTCTTGACACTAAATACATAAAAGGTAATGTCATATGTTTCATGCTTTTTGAAAAAGACAAATATTACTCTCACAAGAACTATTAGGCTGGTCTTGTAGCTCAGTTGGTAGAGCACCTATATGCTGTATGAGGGATCACAGATTTCACTCCCAGCTAGGGGGAATGGAATTTTTCTCTTGCCAAGATTATTCCCTATCCCCTCTAGAATCTAGATGTATGAATGAGAGAGAGAGAGAGAGTGTGTGTGTCTGTGTCTGTGTGTCTGTGTGTGTGTGTCTGTGTCTGTGTCTGTGTGTCTGTGTCTGTCTGTGTCTGTCTGTGTGTGTGTGTGTGTGGGGGGGGGGGGAGGGGGAAGAATGTATAAAGCCCAAAGATATGAAATCTAATGACAACTGTACATGAATTGGCTGTTCTATAGGTAAAAAGGCTGCCGATATGGTCATAGATAAAATAACAAAAAGAGCCCTTAAAACACATTTTTATTTGTTGTTTATGCTTACAAGCAAACATTCTCATAGAGCAGATAAAAATGTGATTTTTTTTCTTTCAACATGTTTGTAATGTCTAAACAAGTATTTATACAAATTTTTATAATGTGAGTGCAATTACTTCGCAAGCTATTTACATATTAATAAAAGCAGGGGAGGGGGGATGTTTGGTTTCATGTGGGAAGCAATCAAATTTCTTACTTTAATTGAAGCTTCTCAGGATTACTACACGTCTCCAAATGCGCTTGTTATTCCTGAACATATATCCTGCGGTAATGGTATCCCACAAAAAAAGCGTGTAAAATAATTTCACAGTACACTGTACACCATTCACACACACTGCCACTTTTTCGCATTTATCACATAGTCCTTTCAAATTCTTAAAGCAATAATCTGTTGTGTTTTTGAAATGTTTTTTTGTTTTCTTCTGATAGTCCAGCCAGCAGCCAACTGTACTGGAAGGGCTATATGATAAATGCAAAAAAGTAGCAGTTATTAGGTATGGATGGTGTACAGTGAAATTTTATTTATTTATTTATTTATTTATGCTAAGCATTATAAAGGTGAATATGATCAGTGTTCAGCCCTGGCTCTTTACCGGTCATACTCATATTTTACAATAGTTTATTAATTCTAGTTTATTACACCATTTTGTCTATTTACTGTCCATATCCATTTATTTTTCACTTTGCATAAGAATTGTCCAATCTTCTTACTATCTTTTTGAAACATTTCAACTACTACTACATTTCTATCTATTTTAAACCATTTCTTATTAATATACTTTTTTCTCCAAATTTCAGTTCCTTTACATTTAAATAAAATGTGTTCTATATCTTCATTTCCGCCACATATAGGACATTGATTTTGTGGAATACCTTTCCTTAGACCTTTTAATCTCCATACTCCTGCTTTCAGCCATGCAATACCTTCTCGCTCCTCTTTATTTGTCACATCAATGTACTTTTCCCTTCCCCATGAGACTTTCATTGGTATATAGAAAACTAAAGATCTCTTTTCAGTTATTTCACTAAATATTTTTTGTATTTCTATATCCTCAAATCTTTTCCTTGCCAACTTCCAGAAGTTATTCACATTATTTTCTCTTCTTCTCCACATTTCCCCTAACCCACTACTTTCCAGGTTATTTCGAAGACAATCTACCCATCCCTTGTTCTTTAAACTTTTCTCTTGATATACTAAACACTGTTTTAACAAATTCCTTTCTTCCAATTTCAATATCCTATGCCAAAATTTCAATGCCCTTTCCATAATCTTTCCCTTACTTGCCACTCTACCCAGCTCTATTTGTGCTACCTGCCTAACAGTTGCATTTGGTAACCCCAGTATTTCTTTGCAAAATTTCCTATGCACCTCATCTAAGCCTTCCCATCCTCCTAATCCCCATACTTCTATCCCATATAGCATTTTTGCCTCAACCACCATATTGTACACTTTTTCTAACCATCTAATATTTATATTAGGTGCTTTGTATTTGCAACTTCTAATAGCTGATAAAGCTCCTTTTCCTTTTGCCAATGCAAATTTCTTTTGCTTTTCCCAATTGCCACCACTATCAATTTTAACTCCTAGATAAATACATTCTCTCACTACCCTGTACTCCTTTTCATTCTCATTCTTCCATTTTTCATATTTGCTCAATTTTCCCCCTTTTTTGAACACTACAATCTGCGTCTTGTCCTGGTTCACTTTTAAACTCCACTCTTTACAGTAATTATTTAATGTTTGCAAGGATTGTTTCAAGCCATTCACTGTAATTGCACCTATAACTAGATCATCTGCAAACAGTAATCCTGGAATCTGAATATTATTAATTACTGGCATCGAGTTATTATTTCTCCCAATTTCTGTTAATACATCATCTATATATAAATTGAATAGGACTGGACTTAACTTACATCCCTGTCTAAGGCCTTTCTCTTGTTGGATTTCTCTTGTTACAACCCCTTCCTCCACTCTTATACAAAAAGTATTTTCCTTATATAATGCTCTAAGGGTGTCCACCATTTGTTTACTCACTCCTTTAGTCAACAACTTATGCCACAGCAATTGAAGCTCTATCCTATCGTATGCTTTCTCTAAATCCACAAAAGCCATATATAACTTTCCTCTTTTGTCTTTCAAGTATTTATCTACCAGTGTTTTTATAATAAATAAGTTATCAACTGTCCTCCTCCCTTTTCTAAAGCCCATCTGAAGTTCCGAGAGGATATCATATTCTTCAACCCATGTTTGTATCCTGCTTGCCATAATACCAGTAAAAATTTTTCCTACATTTGATAATAATGCAATGCCTCTATAGTTGTTTGGTTTGTCAACACTACCCTTGCCTTTGTATATTGGATGTATGATTGCTTTCCTCCACTTATCTGGTATATACCCCTTCACCTTAATTGTGTTAAATAAGTCTACTAAAACCTTAACTCTGTTTATTTCAGTGCACCATTCCTTAAGGAACTCTGGAGGGATTCCATCTATTCCCGTTGCTTTATTTCTTTTCATTATTTTCACCTGTTGGATTATTTCTTCACTTCTTATTATATCATCGAGTATATCTACATAGTTATTACCTATTTCCCAATTTCCTATCTCATTTTTACTCTTTTTTTCCCCATACAAATTTTTAAAATATTCCATCCATTCTCCTGGTTTTATACTTGGTTTTGTTACATATTTATTATACATTGATTTCATAACCTTCCATATCTCATTTGCATTATTTTCATTTAGAATTCGTATCAAATTACTTTCATATTTTTTCATCCAGCTTGTTTTCTTTTGTTCCAGTAATAAATTATATAAATCCCTCCCTTGCATATACTCTTTCTTTAATTCTATGTTTCCTAATTCCCTCCACTTTATGAGCAGCTGTTTGACTTGTCTTTTAGTTACTCTACATTCTTCATCAAACCAGCCCTCATCTCTTTTGTAAACCTTCTTTCTCATTTTCATTTCCTCCCCAGCCCTTAGCATAATGATATTTAAGATATCCATAGCACTTTCAATTTCTTGTTCCTTTATCATAAAACTTATTCCACACTGACATATCTGGCCATAATTAGAGTTTAGTGTCTGCCTAAATTTATTGCAATACTCTTCCTTCCATTTGTATCTACTGTATTCTTCTATGTTGCACTTTTCCTCCCTTAAATTATAGACTATTTGCTCTGTGCATGTTTTTATGTCTACTATCAATGGAAAATGCCCACTGTTGGAACTTAAATTTAGTATCTTAAAATTACTTAAAATATACCCCATATTAATTGGCCATAATACATAATCAATCACACTTTGACCATTATTACTAACATACGTATATTCTCCATTCACATCTTCTCCATATTTCCCATTCAAAATATCAAAGGCATTCAATTCACAGAATTCTATAAATTTCATATAGCCTTTGTCAACTATCTTATCTTTGCTGTATCTAATTTTCTCAGGTTTCTCTAATGTATCATTGCTCATCCACCTATTCCCTCCAATAACATCATTTTCGCCAATCCTAATATTAAAGTCTCCCATTAATATAATCTCAGAATTACCATATCTCTCCTTTAAATGTTCTATTTCTATCTCTAGGTGTTTAAGGAGGTCCGGATTATGAAAGCGCGAAGGAAGAGGAGGATTGTATACTATGCCTATACATATAACATTTTCAACTATTTGTTTCTCCTCTAATACAATCCATAGTATTTCTTTTCTCCTTGACCAAGTTTCTTTAACTCCTTTACTTAACGTTTTCTTTACAAAAAAGCCTATGCCTCCAGATGCCCTCCCCTTTCTTGCTACCTTATCTCCTTTTATCCCTACAAAATCAAAATCCTTTACGTAAACCTGGTCCTCTTTTAGCCATGTTTCAGCTACCGCGAGATAATCAAGTTTTGTCAATAATTGATTTAAACTCCCCGCATATATTTTGTTTTTAACTCCCTCACAATTCCAGAATCCAAGCCTCCTTATATTCTCCCTTCCCTATTGTGAGCCTAATCTAAATCTAAATGTTTCTAGAGTTCTTTTACTCCTTAATTGCATCCCTTCTCGGGAAGAAATAGTTTTATTTCTATCTAAAACTAGCACGCTGCCATGTTCAGATGATATGATGTTGTCTTCTTCCCCTTCTGTATTTTCCCCGCTACTCTGTTGCCACGCCTTCTTTCCCTTCGCAGCCAAATTACGTGCGGCTATTACTTCCCCTCTTCTCGGTGACACTATTTTCCTAGGTGACGTCACTCTGGTGGCTCCTCCTCCTGTTGCTTCCTCTGTTGACGTCATTTCTTCGTCAGCTGTTATTTCTCTCGTAGGCAAGTTGGATGACGTCCTATCTGCATATGCCGTCCTCATATCCATGCTGACAGGCAGATTTCGGTTCCAACACACACTTTCACTGTCTTCACCCACATCCATTCCTTTTTGTTTGGACTTTGATCTTCCTGTTGTGCTTCCTAAAGTTGGCGTTGACATTTGCTGAGTAATTTCCTCTGTGCCTGACTGGGGTTCTCTTAGCTCCTTCTTGTCCAGATGCGATGTCTTTTCTCCGTCAATCCACAATTGGAAATTTCTAATATAAGCTCTTCTTCCCTGGGCTCTTGCTTCTTTCATTTTTTGTACCAAATTTCTTTGCAGAGCTCTCTTCTTAGGTGATAAATCTTTATTAATAAAAATGTCTGTTCCTTTTAATTTCTTGGCTCTTTTAAGTACTTCATGTACTAATTGGGCTGTTGCAAATTTCACTATAATTGTTCTCTTGCCAAGTTGTCTTCCAACTCGATAAGCTTCAATAATTTCCCATCTGTACAATTCCAAATTCAGCTTTTCCTTCGTTATTTCTAATATTTCTTCTGCTGGCCATTTATACCTTCTTTCCTTAACTCCTGTGAACACTAAATTAAATCTTCTCTCCCTTTCTTCCAATCTTTCCATTCTTTCCTTAACCATTTCAACTTCCCTTCTTGCTTCCTGCACCTCAACTCTAACATCTTCTTTGATATCTGTTGCCATCTTTTCCAATTGTTTACCTATTCGTTGTTCCATACCTTCTATTTTGTTCATTTTCTCAGTCAGGTTTTCCAGCATTGTTATTATATCTGCAGGGCCGGGGTTTACCTCAATTCCTCCAATCACTAGCAACAAAGTTATAACACTTGCTAAAACCAATATGTTTGTCATCTTCTCTCCAAAACTGTGTTTACTATTCACCAATTTTACTTTTCTAAACTGTCCAATTCTTGCTCTATACACTGTAATGTCCACTCCCATCGTGACTTAGATCCTTCTTCCTTCACCGCAGGAGCACCTCTCAAAACACAACCTTCCTCTATCACTGCTGGCTTAGCACTCCTACAGTGAAATTATGTTTTATACATTTCTTTTTGTGGGATACCATTACTGCAAGGTATATATTCAGGAATAACAACCGCATTTGGAGATGTGTAGTATTCCCAAGAAGCTTCAATTAAGGTAAGAAATTTGATTTCTTCTGACAACATGAAACCAAATGTCTCTTATTAATTTGTAAGTAGCTCACGAAGTAATCACACTCACATTATAACATTTTGTATAGGCACTTGTTTTGACATTACAAACATGTTGGAAGAAAAAAAAAAATCAATCTGCCCCATGAGAATGTTTACTTGTTAGTTCTATATGTGAACATTACTAGGCATGCAGCCCAAGCTGTTAGCCTGTCATATTAAAGTACATAAATGCAATACACTATTCTTATACTATAATTTTGTATTTTTTTCTTAAATTACAATATCATTAAAAAAGTTAAAAACTACCATGACGTTATGTTTGTGCTACCACTCTTTTGAAACACCAGTTCCTCATGTTGCTCAAGAACTAACCTATGCTTATATTTTCTAAAAATGTTGGTCAAGTATCTTATTTTACTATAAATTTAAACCACCTGGTTTATTAGCTCCATTATCCATAGATCAGTCTCTTTGCACTCAAATAGTATATGTTCAACATCTTCATCCACCACAAATGGGCACTAATTCTATGGAACAACCTTTATTTCTTTTCATCTCCATAGATCCACGTATTCTCAATATGACATCCTCTAAATCATCAAATAGAATCAAAAGCTTTACTTCATGTCATTCAGATTAAAGAAACATAATATTTATCAAATGTGCTAGAGACAAACGGCAATTTTCAGTGGTTTTTGTAATGCATGTTTGATGACTCTTCAACATGGGAATATGAGAAAATGTACAAAATATTTATTTTTATCATTTGTTTGACTGGATTTTAAGTCTCTCCAACTTTAGAAGTTAAAAAATTGTTGTTATGAAACAAAGTTTACAAACATTTGTAATCTCTTAGTGGTAATTTGTAAATTATTAATACTGTTAAAACAAGACACGGGTCTTCAAAGATGGCATTTAATGTGCAGCCTGTATAAAGCCTACATATTTTAGTATCACATTACATCTACAAAAGTGAAAGATTTTCAAGGCTTCTCAATTTTAAGGTTGCTAACAAACACAATTCGGGTTGAATTATAATGAAGGAAATTTACATAAATTCCTCGTAAATTACTTTCTACCAGTTTGTGTACCTCTTTTACACACAGTATATCATACAATTTTGTTTTATTTCAATTAATTAAAAACTATTTTGTGTTATTTGGAAAAAGAACATGTGTGTATTGTGACAAATTATAATTTCACAACTGTGAGTTCCTGGAGGGATTCGCCATGTGAAGATGATCATACTTTCATTTATTTCCCACTCTGTGTCCATTAATCAAGAAGCTGTAACTGCAAACAACACTCTGAGAGCTTTGTGAAATAATAGATGAATCCCAAAAACCAGTCAGTTGTTTTTTTAAGTATTTTATTATATCAGTATATTTTTTCAATTGGTGGTCAAGTTAAAAATTAATACTGCTTTTTAAGTCTAATTTTTCTTAAGGCAAGATTATGCCGCATTATCTAACAAGAAATGTGCACTATGGAAGGATACCTTGTATCAGTGGCAAATATTCAGAACATGCTAAGTAAGCCCCGACAATCTGCTGTGTAGTTGCTATTAAATTACCATATTTATCCAAATCCAAGATGACCTTGAATGCAAGACTATAGCTATTTTTCACAACTTAATTTTGGAATTTAGCATATCATCTGCATAAGACATGTTTCAAAGACATAGATATATAAAAAGCAGAATTTTTAAATGAAATTTAAAGTTCTGCCATATATTATGAAGAAACTAATGGGCATTTACACTGATGAAGTCCATTTATTTTGTACTTAATTTGAATTTGTACAGAAATTCATATTTTGAGCGTTTGCCGGAGAGGTGAGTATGGAAATGTACCTTATGGGTGCAATGCTATATGATGGTGATGGTAGCATAACTGTAACAACAGTGATGAATATGATTTTGTATTTAGATAACATACCTAATGTAACACATCGTAAATGTTTTTAACTAATTTGAATTTATGCAGAAATTCACATTGCGAGCAGTACAGCTAGAGAAGGGAGAATGAAATGTACAGTATATGCAATGAGAGAATGTGACAGCAGCAGTGGCAGTAGCATAACTGTAACAACAATGATTTTTTTATAGTGCTTAATACCTGCTTTTAATACTTGTGACACCGCAGGCAATGACACTGATGATACATGGGATGAAAATGGAGCACCAGTGGGATGCAATGACCGGGGAAGCTGGAGAACCTGGAGAAAACCCATCCTTGTGCTGCTTTGTCCACCACGGATAGGATTTTATATTTAGACAACATACTTAATATAACACATTGTAAATGTTTTTACCTAATCTGAATTTACACATAGGATTTTATATTTAGACAACATACTTAATATAACACATCGTAAATGTTTTTACCTAATCTGAATTTACACAGAAATCCACATTGCAAGCAGGAGAGACAGAGAAGGGAAAATGAATGGTATGTGTGATGATAAAATGTGATAGCGGCAGTGTGGCAGCATATCCATAAAAACGATTATTTATGGATGCTATTTTATGTTAAGATGACATACTTAATATATCGTGAAACATTTTACGTAGTTTGAATTTGTACATAAATTCACATTGCAGTATATGTGCGGCCAAGGAGGGGAAATGACCAGCTACTTGACCGTTGACTTCCAATACAACATAATGTGCAACCACCGATGTGAAAGGAAGTCCTGTAATTTTATTTTAGTCTCCGAGAGTAATATTTTTTCCAATGAGAACGCTTATAGGCTCCTTAACTGCTAATTTTCACTGGAAATGAAATGCTCAAAATATGCTGCATACATTGTGACCTCAGCAGTAATTGACACTGTTTTCCCCAGTCTTCGCCACTATTGTACCCGCAATGTTTGAAACTTACTTTTTCCCTGCATGATATTTGGAAAACATATCACGAATGCAAGATGACCCCCGTTCTGAACATTAATATTTTGGAAGAAAACAATCTTTGTGTTTGGATAATTTACAGTACTTTAACAATTTTTATTTAATAGCACACATATGTACTCTGTATTAACTTTGTTATTTTCCCAGCTTAGATTGGAGCCAAGTATAGACACTAAGGAATGTTTGATTGCAAGACTGTATACACAGCATTCAGTTACCTGTAAAAATACTCTATAGCCTACAAAGATTCATTTCATGATGGAAAGAAACCCTTGGATACCTTACAAAGTGAAATAGGATGGAGTGGGAAAAGTCAGACTTTTCCTCACCCAGGAAAGTTGCAAATGAAAAGGCACGCATATGGATTAAACATATTTTCATGTGGTTTTACAACATTTTGCCATGATCATTCTGACACTAATATTTTTAGGCAGCCCTTCCTCTTGTACTGTTAGTCCCCATTCATAAGCAGGCATTCAACTTTTCATTCTTTCACAGTTTGTTCTGAAATAACCTTCAGCATTCTAGTTACATTGGTGACTTACTTTAGAGCTTGGTGAAAACAAAGTGCTAGGTTTAATTGTGTAAATGTTTTCAGTGAAGTTGTGAGTTAATTTGTTTTGTAATGGTCATGTCAATTGAGATGTGTCAATACAAAATAGGAAAACTTAAAATTAAACCTTTTCAACTACTGAATTATTATAAAAAACAACAAATTGTTTCTCAGGATAGATCAGTGCCTCAATTAGCAAATCTCTTAAGTAGCAATGAGAAAGGTTTCAGCCATTATTTTAATACAAAGCTATATGAAACAGAATTTTTAGGTCACAAATAACATATGTGAGCTTCTCAATCATGTCATATCAAATGGACTCTGAGAAGAGTTGCCTGAATTACATAAACTATGTTATCTCCTCCTAAAAATACCAATAATGACAGTCAGTGACAAATGCTTGTTTTCCAACCTGAAACGTATTAAAGCACATGCTCCAAGTGTGATGACTGAAAACTGTTGATGTGAACTTGCTGTCATCTCCATTGAGGAAGAATTACTAAATCAATGAGAGAAAATTCATTTTCAACTTTTTATGATGAAATTGAGGAATTTGTGAAAAAGGAGGCAGTGGCTGGATTTCACATAAATATAAATAAATTGGTAAGCTCCAAAAATAGTGTTTTTTAGTTTCATGAGGAGAATAGGACAATGTATGACATGACATAGCACATAGTCACTAGTGAACTGCAACAAATACATTGTTGGCTTACTGGAAAATCCTGCTATCTCCATAAAAGCTACTTTTGAGATATTTGAAATTGAAAGTTTAAAATCACATGAAAAATTAGGAAACTAAAAAATGAGGATTTAAGTTAGTTTTATGTTTCAGACATGTGTTTAAGATTGTTAGTACATGAATATATTGTTATCAAATCATTTTACATTATGTGGTAGCAAAATACAGTATGTTGACAGAAAATGGAGTTAGCGGTTTTTCAGTGAAAATGTTACATTTAGTTTCCTGCATTAGGTTAATCGAGCTGTTTCTAACTGGCAATAATGTATTTGAGTTTCACGTTAGTTTAGTGTTTTAGATGTGGTTAATGACAAATTATTTCAAGCAAATTCATTCAGGAAGACAGTTATCATTCATTTGAATCATAGTCAGTATCTTAAACTGCTGGTTCAGCAGTTGGAAGATCACTGTACAACAGCAAAATTCTTCAGGAATACTGCCACTCTGGCACAACTGCAGCAGATTCTGTTCCTTAAGCATATTGATTGGCAAAAGATGTTGGTACATTTTGGGCAAATCTTTCCAAGATCTAGGGCATCCCTGCTATAGACAGCGTCTGTATCAATGTGGTGATACTTATAAAAATTACTCGCAGATTTTCCTTGTAGTATTTGAATCATTTCACAGGAGGCAGTTTAGTGTTTCACCATCCGTGTTTTTGCCCCATTTTTAATCATCCTTTTGGACAATATGTCAAGTCAAAAGAACAATAAAATTTCGTCTGACTTCATAAAGCTGTTTATCTTTATGCCCAGGGAGCATGCAATTCAGAAAATTGTCAACCAGTCCTGCAATATATAAACCAGGGAAAATTTATTTGCCTTTTCAATTGCATTGTGTACGGAATCTAATTCCATGTAAGAAAGACCACTCTCCATAAATTTATGTTCCATGACTTGAAAATGAGATGTTTCCACTAAGTACTGGAAAAGGGCATTAATATGTTGATTGTGGTTCTAAATCTGCAAGTGTCTGAAAATATGGACATTTCAGTAACTTCTTTTAGAGGGTTTGTAAAATGCTGAAATAAACATGAACCACATACAGAACTTCCTCTACTTTGATTTATTTCTATCCAGGCATAGCAATAATTGGTAGGGATATTTCATAAATTGTATACACAGAATTTTCTACTGTGGTAAATCTGTCACCAATAAGAATTTAGCATCCTTGTTTGCGCTTTCTGTATCCCTAGCTTAAGTTGCGATGCAATCCCCTTTTCTTCTTATATGTGCAGCATAAATGTGTGCATCTTCATGGGTTTCTGAACACTTTGCATTCTCATTTGCAGTAAAAAGTTGGCAATAGTGTTTTTTAGACTTGAAAATGGCAGATTATAGGCACTTAATGATTTTGCATCTTTTGCTATAACGTTTGCATGTATAAAAATGAATGACATTGAATAACAGGTTAAATAAAAACAATTTGTTACAGAATTTTCTTGCATAATTGTCAGTTTTTGGGGATAAGGCATTTTTGGCAACCTTTAGGTCACTTTGAGCATTTTAAGCACTTCTCCATAAGACTGTGGGATTGTATTTAATTAAAGATTTTTATGTTAATTTAATTGTTTGTCACTGTCCTACAAACCATGTGTAGGACAGGAGTTGGATAGGTAGAGTCAGAATGAAAAATAATGTAGTGAATGAGTTGAGCAGTGCATATGGTAAAGTGGGTGATGCAGTGTAAATGAAAATGAAGAAGGTGATAGACAAGAACAGGTGATACAAAACATTGTGTTCAATTGGCAGAGCTTTGTCTGGTGAACATTTTTCTCTTGCTGACAAAGTTAAACGTTGCTTGCTTTCAGAGTGCTCCAACTGTTTCTGTTGAAGTAGAGAGGAGCTTTTCCATTTATAAGTCAGTACTAGCAGACAATAGACAGTCATTTTTTTTAATAATATCCTCCAGGTTTTGATTGTTAACTGCAATTAAACATTGTAAAAGTGTGTTAATATCAATCTTCTAAAATAAAAGGTACTGTAACTAATTTTTAAAGTAAATTTATAACTAAGCAATAAATGTTTCATAAAGATAACTATATATGTTTTCGTAAACTTCCACGGCCAATATTAAAATTATCTTGGTCCAGAGTTTCCGGTGTAGACCGCGTCTTAAGGCTAAAATCTGCCGACGTTTCGCCCATCTTATGATAAGGCTTAGCCCTGAGGAAGCCTTATCATAAGATGGGCGAAACGTCGGCAGATTTTAGCCTTAAGACGCGGTCTACACCGGAAACTCTGGACCAAGATAAAGATAACTATAGCTCAAATTATTAAAATATTCTTTATATTTTCTTTTATACTTCTTATACTGTGTTATATTTTATGTAATTTAGTAGCCAAGCGAGTGATTAATGTAATAAATTGTATTTTTGCTGGTAATCCATTACTGATGGTCATTTTTTAACATTTTTGGTCATTTTTAGGTCATAAATGCGTTTCTTATTTTGCATTTTTTACCAAATTATAGGTCATTAAATGCCTTGCCTTAGTCATTACAAAAGACATTTTAAAATTTTACTAAAAGATACTCAGATTAGAATCCAAATATTCCCTCTGGGTTGACTTTCATTAGTAGTGAGAGCTTACCTTTGGAAAACTTGGATTGTATTTGGGTCAGTTTTATCGAAAAGCGCATGTTTGTCTGTTATCTATCCTCACCTAATAAACAGACTAGATTCAACTTTAGGTTTGAAAGCTGTACAAACAGAATCTTTCCCATACAGAGTGTTTTAAGAAAAATTATTGACAAACTGTTGTTTTGATTCCCTCCAATTCAAATATTTCCCTGACACTTCTCTTTAACTGTTTCTTTGTTTCACCCTGCCTTCTTTACTATCCCATCTCCAAGTATGAAGTCCTTCTTCCATTTAGTTAATCCAATCTCCAATATGATCTGCAAATTGACCTGGTTTTCTCCAGAAGATGATTCGCTGCATTTGAAACTACAGGTAAGACAATAACGGGTTCTGGTTATTAGGTGATCTATTTTATAAGCAAGACCTTCACTGTCTCTCTCTTTTTTTTTTTTTTTTTTTTTTTTTTTTTCATTTGCTTTCCATGGACTTTCATTGTTTTGCCTTCATCTACTACTCTATTTATCCTTCCTTATTTTTTTCTTCCTTAGCTTTTTTTCTTCTACCTGACATGTGTAAGGTAGTCTCCTTAGCATAGTGATAGCGCAGCTGCTTGCCAAGCCAGAGACCTGGGTTTGACTCCTGGCACCGGCATCAGGAATTTTCCCCCTCTGGGAGACCTGGTCCGGAGTGCACTCAGCCTCATGAGGTCTCTGGGGGGGCCAATTGAGGAGCTACTTGCAGAAGTTGCGGCTCCAGGTCAAGAGGACCACATTAACTGGCCAGGAGGGATTCGAGGTCCTGGCCCCGCCTCACCCTCCAATACTGGCCACCATCCATGACACCTGTCGTGGGCCAAGATGGAGGACGTAGCAGCCAGGTGGTAGGCCTTAGCCCGTTGTGGGCTGTTGCACAGGAGTTTAATTTTAATTGACATGTGTAACATTCCTAGATACAGGCGGTGTTGATTCTTCTAATTGCACAGATTTTAATGGCAGTTTTATTTTCGTTAATGCATGCTGACTGAAGTTAACCTCTGAAGATGAACATCATTTAGCACATAATCTTCATCCACATCAGAAAAGTCTGATTCAAAATCAAACAGCATGCCACTATTGCTCTTGTGTTATTCTATTCTTCTACATTCTTCTGCTTCGCTTTCAGTTATTGTAGCAAGATTAGCCATTGCTTCATTCTTCAAAGCTTTGTCTAAAATAAAGTGATTATTATCTCTGCAATTCCATACTTTTTAATGATTAAGCTAAATTTTAAAATTGGATTGCAAATATGCAACGACTCCTAGGTAGTATAAAATATCTTTATTCTTGCTGCATTTATTTACCATGAAATAATTATGATAGTTAATTCATAATTGAAAAGTAATAAGCACAAAGAAAATTTAATAACAATTAAATACTCATATTCCATCTTATGAATTGTTGATACTTCTAGTCAAAATATATGCAAACATGGTTGATCATTACTTTACAGAAGTGAAGTGTTTGTGGCTTTTCCATATATTATTGTGAAGAAAAAACATGAGGGAAGTTGCGCTTTAAACCTTTAGCAGGGCTTCATTCTCTACAGTTTGGTGGTATTATAGCAGCCTTGTCCAGTAAAACAAGCTAATTGCAGTTAGCATGTTTTCACTGTCTAAAATCACATGTATAGGCGTTGTCAAAGAAAACATGCTATGTGCTCTTTGCAGGTCTTTCCCTGTCAAGAATATAATACTTTTGTACTTACACATTTCAGCTATCTTCATAACTCAGGACTGGATAGACCTGTATCACTTAGCAGGTTCTCCCAGGCCTTAGAGCTGATATTGTCACGTATGTGATTGACGAGAATTTTTAAATTAGCTTATTGTTTGTTTTAAGACACATTATTGTAAATGTTTTAGAACTCCATTTTCTTATAAATTTCTGTATTTCTTAACAACCGGATTCTTGGGTTGAATAAGAGGAAGCTTTATGGTTTTCTTTTATGGTTGCGAACATAATTCTACGACGTGGGGGATAGCTATTTGAGGGTGGTAAAAGGAAGGCAGATGGTAGAGCAATGGTAACAGCGCCAAGTGAATCCTGATAATATAAATATATTGACAAATAGCGAAGGGCAAATATACTTTACAATAAAATAGTGGGATAAATTACAATAAACAAGACTTAAGCATGTCAGGTGTTTCGTGCCAAGCGAGAACTAATTCAGAATACCAAAGGCAAGAATTGGTAAAATAGTTAATATACAACAAAAGGTTCTTACCTTTTAGGTTGATTAGCTCGACGAGAAGAAAGATGTGTGTCGGTATGGTAGCCAGTGACCCGGGGTGGGGCCTCAGACGTCCCTCGGGCAGCGAGTCTGCCTCTGTCAAGTACTGAGAATCAAAAGTGCCCCGAATTCAAGATTCCAGACAATTTTATGCTAGACAATTGTCTCTAGGGGATTATTCTTAATAAATCCACCAATCAAAATACAGTTAAAAGATAAGACTGGGCTTCCTATATGACGTGCTTGGGATTAAAGTCTGTCCTAGCCTACGAAATGTCACATAGGTTCCAGGAAGTGGTTGAAAGCCCACACAAGCTCATAAGTTGCAAAATGTGGTAAAATGTTCCATTAATCAGAGGAAGACGCATCCGGTTATAATAACAAAGAAAACCATAAAGCTTCCTCTTATTCAACCCAAGAATCCGGTTGTTAAGAAATACAGAAATTTATAAGAAAATGGAATTCTAAAACATTTGCAATAATGTGACTTAAAACAAACATTAAGCTAATTTAAAAATACTCGTCAATCACATACGTGACAGTATAATGCACTTGGAAGTGATTATAACCCATATTTTTTTTACAAAACTGGAGTTACCGGGTTTTCCCAGAAAGCCGATAATGAAGTATGGGAAGCATACAGACATAATATTAATAAAGAATATTCAGCTATCAGTTGCAGCGAGTTCAGCAGTGGAGTATTTGCTTCTATGCCCAATTCCATGATGACATATTCAATAAATTAACACTAAAGTAATTGTACTAACCCTTTTATCCCTTTATAGTACAAAATTAAAAATGTAAATCCTATGATAACAAATCACTCACAATTATGACCAAAATGTTATGTGGGCTTTACAAATGTGAATGTTCAAAAGTTTACATTTCCTCAAACAACTTTTACAGATGATCTGATGAAAATCAGTAACACTGGATCTTAATTTATTCTGGTAACGTTATTTATATGTAGCATATAAATTTTAAAGAAAACCCATCCACATTAATATGCAAATTAAATTTGGTTTAAGAAGATTGTCACAACCTTCAAGTACAGTTTGTCTACTGTACAACACAATTGTTGAATCTTAATACAATGAACTAAATGTGTGACTGAGATCCAGATAATAAACTATGCACTAATCAATATCATATGCCATTACAATGATGAATCAAGTTTAAATTTTACAGTAATCTTTAATGTATTTCAAACACTGTTGCATTAGTTACAGATGAGTCAATAAACTCAAGTATTTATATGTTGCTAATGAAAAACGTAGTTTTCTCAACATTCTTTGTATATACAAGGGTAACAACTGCTTTAAATATAAAACTTACTTTTACAAAAATAAGTGGTTGTACACCTACAGCCAAAATGAGTATACCAGAAACACGTGCTACGGTTCACATGCAGAGTAAAGCAAGGGAAAACTGGGTATAGTATTGGCATTATGAAATCTAACAATTTTTACTTCTAACCACATTGCATTAATATTACCTCTAAACATAATTGTCGAAATTTACTATTTGGTACAGACCCCATTTCCAGAAAAATCTGCCTGAATTCTGATCTCACTCGAAGCAGAGGATGAAGATGTCCACAAGATGGGGGGCTACCCAAGGCATCCAAGTTATATGATTTAAAGTTCTTGTTTTTCCAAGCCCCACTTGAAATCATTTCAGCTGTCAGATCAGCCTCTGCCTTTTCAATTGATGTAGTGAAGTCAGGACCTCTTGAAACCTCATAGCTCTTAATTGTACTGAAGAACAAATTATTTGATTTAAGTTTTACACACATGCTATAATTAACAATGATTAATGCATTTAAAATGTCATACTTTCACACACAAGGTATTCATATAAAAGCTCATAGAGAACATGCAGAATATTTGCTTGATTATCATTAATTACCTCTCAAGGTAAAACATAAGACTGAAATACAGTCCATTTCAACATTCAAGTCCAACTTTGGAAATCATTGGTGGCACTTGATATTGTTGAATGAGAGAACAAAATCATAGCATGGAAAAAATAAACACATAACACATAACCTTTCAAATTATTTCAGTTTGAAAGTTTAATTATATTTCCGGCACTCAACTTATACTTATTCTAAAGAAAAAGAATCTCATGTGGCACATTCACACAATTTTTCTACATATAAAAAATTCTGAAATATTCATTATACAGTATAATCTCAGTTATATGTTTTAAAAGGGAGAAAACTAAAATAGTTAAATGAAAAAACATAAAAGTGAATTTTTTGTGGAACTGTTTTATTAGATTACAACAAACTAATTATGTATTAATATAAGATAGCAATGAACAAATGATTGAATGGATAAATAAACTTATTTCTCATCACAATTTTACAATTTATTTACATTATTCTTCTAGAGGTTGCTTAAAATTAGAAGCATATACATATTAACACCCTGGTAGTTTGTGAATAAGCATCCTTCATTTATCTGTGTATACTCAGATTTAATTTAAACCCTCTGTAGATTCCCTATATAATTATTTCTGTTGTTTAGTTCTTCTCTGATTTACATCTACCGCCTCTCCTTTACTTGTCCTACATATTTGCCCAGAAAACAGCCATATTCTTTATATGGATACTTAGTAAAAATAAATAAATAAAAATATATTTGTTCAATTGTTTAAAAAAGTATTTCCTTTTTGTTTCCTAAACGTTTTATGTATATTATATCTGGTTATAAGTTATTATTGAACTTCTTATGGCGTTATTTTGTTTCAAACTTTGGTTTCTGTACATTCTGTTATATAAAGCAAATTCTCATCTGCTTTGCCACATAGTGGTCAAAATTCTTTACCAAATTTTAAACCCCTTACTTAACAGTATAGTTCCAGTTCTTTAATTTCCATTTTATCATAAATATTAACATACCTTTTCCTGCTTCAGCCTTTCTTATAAGTCCTGTAAAGTACTTGAAAGCTCTTATCCCTTAGTTCTCCTGTTTCTGTATATCATCTATCCATCATTTCGCATTATTCCCTGGGCTTTGTTAGTCTATTGCCTGTAAATTTGATCTCTCCCAGACCAATTTCTTTTATCATTATCTTTAATTCAGAAAACCAAATTCTTTCCCATTCTGTTTTTACTTAATTACTTAAGAACCAATAATGCTCATTTGATTTTGCTGTCTAACCGCGGATGCTGGCTTGTACTCTTAAACATCCTTTGACTATATTTCCTTCCATTAGTAATTGGATCCTATACCAGTATTTCATAATATATTTAGACTATTAATCTTTCCTGCCAACTCTTTCTAAACCAGCAAGGGCTACCCCATTAGAAGCTACTCTTGGTAATCGCAGCATCATTTTGGAAAATATTCTATGCATCAGATCTATGGTTTCCGATCCTTCTCTGGTCCACAAACTTCTATCCAAAGCATCATTTTCCATTCAAGTATGTAACCATATACATTCTCTCATGCTAGTTCACTCTCATATTTGGTATTTTCTTCAAGTACTGTATTTATCCAGATACAAGACTACCTCAAAATGCAAGACGCCCATTTTTCAGAACTTAATTTTGGAATTTAGGATATATATATAAATTTAAAAGTTTGCCATATATTTTTAACAAACTAAGGTCACTTATCTGCTGCATATGTCACAACCTTGGCAGTAACCTATACCATTTCTCCCAGGCTTCGCTACTGGCATACCCATGAAGTTTGAAGCTTTCCCTGCATTGTATTTGGAAAACATATATCGTGAATACAAGACGACGACCCCCTGTTCTGAACATTAATATTTTGGAAAAAAAATTTCTGGTATCCAGATACATGTGGTAGGTTCATATACTACTTTTAAGCTAGTTTCCTCATATTTAGTGTATTTTTCCTTAGCTGTGTCCATTTCCCATTGTTGTTTGGCCTTTCTCTAAATAACCAAATGTCTTTACAACTTTTATTTCACTCCACTCTATGCACCACTTCTCCTCTCTATGCTATCTGTTCCCCCCTTTTTCTTCCACATTAAAATGTTAAATTTACTTTTGTTTATCTTCACGCCCCAATCCTTGTAGTGTTTCTCTATTGCTTCTATTGCTTTCTTTAATCCTCTATTTGTAATTGATATTTTGCTACTAGATCATCTGCATAGCTCCACTGCACAATGTAGAATCAAATTTCTTGCTCATGAAGGTGTGAAACCAGTAAAACCACAGAACCAGTAAAACAGCTCATGATCAGACACCATGTGTTTGCTTGGCATTAGGTATTCGAGGAAAACCATGAAAGGGTTGAAAACGAGAGTCAAGACTCGAATGTCAGCTGGCAAGGTGCTGGCAACAGAGTTGTTTTTTTTTTGACCAATGTCATTTTGTTTACAAATTTTCTACACAAGTATTGCACCATCAATGTAGCATACCACTGTGACTGTTTGAGTGATGTTAGATTTGCTTATCACAGCAAACAATATGGCCAGCCAACAAGGAAATTATTCTTCTCTTTAATGCTGTAAAATAGAAGAAATGAAACGGAAACTCCTTTACCCCAGATTATTCCAACGATTTTCATTTCTTTGGACCACTCAAGGAGGCACTATGAGGCAACTATGATGCACGTGTGGAAGGCTTCATTGTTTGATCCCTTCTTTTTATGATCAGGGCATCAAGAAGCTAAGTGCATTTTCAAAGCAGGAGATTATGTAGAAAAGTGATATTCACTTTTTTATTTTGTCATATCAAATTAAAACTTAAATATAAGGTCTCATTTATTTTTGGTTTACCCTTGTACTTAAATATTTATCTATTATGGTTCTTATTATAAAAATGCTTTCTACTATACATTTCTCTTTCCTAAACCCCCTCCGATGTTTTTACTTTTTTCTCTGCCCATTCCTGTAATCGGTTTGCTATCACCCCTGTAAGCACTGTACCTATCACTGATAAAAGACTAATGCCCCTTGTAATTACTTGGGTTATTTAACTCCCATTCCCCCACAAAAACTGATACAATCACCCCCAGTTTCCAACTTTAAGGAATCTTTCCTCCCTCTAGCAGCCCACTGAACATTCTTAAAAACAGTACCCTTCTTTCATTATCTTAATACCATTTTTCAGAATTCCCCAGTATTCCATTAATTCCATTAGGATACTTACTTTTTAATTTTGTGATCTGCTCTGTTACCTTATTTGTAGTTACTTCCTGGTCTAGTGCATTAAGACAATTTTGGAACCCCCCTAACATTTTTGTCTGCATCACCACGTTACTTCCTCCCAGTAATTTCTCAAAATAACTCACTTTATTTGGAACAATTTAATTCTGTATTAATCTTTATTAATCTTATCCTACTTATTCTATTCATCAATTCTCATACCACTTTTCTGTCCTCCTCTTTTGCTCCCTTATAAAACATTTGTCCCATTCTTTCACTTCACTGTTTCCTTTTTTCGTCAATTAAACATTTATGGCCTCATCTTGTTATTAGAAAGTTTTCTTTTTCTAAATGGTATGTCAGATTGTTTCACCTCCTAAATTCTTTTTCCAGCCTTTTCCTTACTAAAATGCAATCCTCCTCATATCAACCCCTTTCTGTAGTTCTCCTCAGATTCCTAATATTCATTGACTTTCTGCTAACTTCATTTCCCATTGTAGGTGCTATCAACTCATTGTCTCATCAGCTTTCCGCTCCTCAATTAGTTTAATTTAATTTTCTGAGCTTTTACTTCTACTTGGGTGTAAATTCCCCATAAAAATATACTACTTCTCTATGCCAACTATGATACTCGACTGCTTTTCTTTGCTTTAAATCTTCTTCCTGAACTATTGTCTTCACTGTTTTGAATTTTGCTATTTATGAAAAATGATAACTATTCAATGCTATTAACTTCAAAGTCTATAAGATCATTGTCTAAATTCCTTGAACACAGTATATAACCAATTACATTTTGGACTCTTTGTATAATGAACTTGAGTTATCCAGACTTGCCTGTCGCTCTTGTACCATTGCACATTGCAATAAATGAAGCAATTACATTATTAATGTACATAATATACCATTTGGAGTGTTTACATGTGTACTAATATTGTTAATTCATATTTCAAGCTAAAACTGGTGCTTTATATTGGTTTAAAAATATTGTATCTTTGCTTTTTCACAGTACTAGAAAATTGTAAGCAGTAATTACAAAAATACTGGCATCATTTAAGCTTTACAATAATAAAAATTGCATAATTTCTACAGTTTGAATTGCCTCATGTACACTGGCAACACTTATTATTTAAGCATACTCATCACCATCATCAGTATTATCCGACAGCAGAGGTTCCATAACTATATACAGGATTTTCTGTATTTGAGGATGAAGTATCTCCCATATTAATTCAGGACACCAAAACTCTTGATTGACAATCAAATACATTATGATAGTGAGAAATGGAATCAAATGAAAAAGTTTTGCTTTTCTCTCCATTAAATTTTATAATGAAGGATTCATAGGATATCTACCTGTTGCAGAATTGTGTGCAGTTAGGACTGAATAGTAATTTGAGATTATGTGGTATAGGATATCCTAGGATATCACATTTGCTATTTGGTAGAAATTTTATTTGAGGTTAAAATGAATGAGTCAAAGTTTATTCCACCACAATATGGGTAGGTAGGGCTTGATTTTCTAATTAGTTCTTGTTCTATAATTGCAGTGCTCATTTGTAAATTTATTTAAGATACTTTGTGTTGAAATGAAGAATTTAATGCATAGACAACATGGCATCTGCATTCTCGATTTTAATAACCAAACAGCTAGGGAACCATAACAGTTTTTTTTTGGTTGTTAACTAACTAGGAAACACAGCAGCAACATTGCCACAACTTTAACTTCAATTAATATAAAAAAGAAGTTGCATTAAGGTTTGGAATTAACATTTTGGTTTTTACTTACAAGAACTGAACCCAATCCTCCACCCAACACTGAATCATTTACATCATCCACCATGAAAATAATGATGCACCAAACTCCTCGAAATGTGTTTATGTTACAACACAAAAAAAAACAGTGTGACGAATTGGACTAAAATTGACAATAACCCCATTGTATACCCTATTACTGCAAATAGTGGTGTTTGTAAAAGACTGATTAGACAACTGGCGAGTTTTCTGCTTTTAATATTATGCATACAAATTTTCAGCAAAAAATGTTTACTGGTTGATTTTAAATGTTTTAATAAGCATTAAGCTGTTACCACCCTAAAGCTAGGGTATTTAAATCTGGTTTCTCTGTTAGTTGAGTGGGCATTTAAATATAACATGATTGGGTTAAGGGGCTTGTTATGATAGTATTTTTTGTTGTTACTTATTGAGAGAAAATGAATGATTCCTCCCTAAAGAAAAGGTGACTGTGTTTAAAGATGAAATCCTTTTTAATTCCCCTCTTTTTAAGGAACTTCCATTTGCAACAAATATTTTATATTTTCAAAAGTCCCAGCAAAGCTCCATAAGCATAATGTTAAACAAACCTTTCTTTAAAGAAAGGTCTGCATTTAAGGAACATAATGGACATCAAGACAGCATAGCTCATCCTTTGTACAGATTTGGGTGTATGTGCTTCCAAGAACATATTCAATGTTTGGTTCAGTAAAAGTCCAGAAATTAGCTGACGATTTGATTATTTAGAAACAAAAATATGGTATCGCTTCAGCAAAAGCATAGCATCACTTCCTGTTCACTTTCGGCCCAGCTCATATTTGCATTGCCTAAGTTATCTAAGGGCATCACATTCAAAGTGTTATATTGATTTATAGCTAATGTGTTCGAGTAATAATTAAAGATGTATACAATGGCTGCTAAGCGAAAGAACAAAAGTTAATCACTATTAAGGGTGTGGAAATGAATCCATAAATTTTGATATCAGACATGGTGAGAAAACACAAAATAGCTCATACATCATTGTTCAGCACTTTGAAGCAAAAGGATTCTATTTCATATTTGGAGGTGCAGTGCAGTACTGGGGTTAAGAAGCATTAAGAATGTGTGCGTTTCATCATATAAAAAATTAGGAAATGTGTTAGTAAAGTTGCTCTAGGGAAAAAAAAAAGTGAGAACATTCCACTTGATGGAAGTGTTTTATGGAAAAGTAACTAAGATATTTTAGGAGAATTTCAGTGCATCAAATAGTTTGACCATTTTAGAATGTGACATACCCTCTTGTTCAAAACAATGTGCAGTAAAAGTGCCTTGTGCATGAAGACACTGTCAAATTTTGAAAAAATTAAATATTTCCTCTCTTTTTGACAGCTATGACTCTAAAGATGTTTTAATGGAGATAAAATGAGGGGGGGGGGGCAGAAATAAGTGGGCCAGTTAATTAGTTTAAAATTAATATGTATACTGCACTAAACAAGAGGGAATATTAAGTAATCCAACAGCAAGTGACTTTTTCTTGCTAGTGAATACAAATGGTTGAGACATACAAATTATCCACACTCATGTGTCCATCTATTCCTTCCCATTTACTACTGACCATATGTTATTCTTTCTTATAACATACCTACTAAAGATTTTTCCATAAACCACCCCATTTAAGGAATAAATATGAAATCTCCCTCCCCCCTTGCAAGTCATTAAAATGGGGTTCTACTGTATTTAACAAAATGGGAAAAGAAGTGTTCATGGTTTTTAATCATGAAAAATAAAAGTTCCAAAGTGCAGTGTAACACTCCCAATCTTGAGATTTCTGTTACACACATGGGTGAATCCAATTTGAAACGTGCCTCTACAACCTATCTGCTATCTTCTAAGCAGAAAATCACAATTTTCTTAGTGAGGAAAAAAAATAATGAACAGTCAGAGTACTGAGAAA